>CM051031.1:6646446-7126446 GCA_027627225.1 Congeria kusceri
AACTGACAGCATGGTGGTCATTTAAAGTTTATTACATAAAATGTTATAAATATTCACTAAGTTTTCTTAATAACAAACAGTAATGACATGATACATAATGTAATTATGATATACGATAAGGAAGTTTCAGTTTAATTAGTATTATCGTTGATAGAAATGAAACAAAAGCAATTAATACTGAGCTACTTTCTCTGAGACTGACAGAAATCTGATTGTCAAAACCTGGTCTAATAACATAATTGTTAGATCAAAGTCTTGTATAAACACACGATCATAAGATTGTAAGCAAAATGTGCATATCTGGTCATAATCTTAAAATAACATGTGGCACAATTACGTAATCATGCCTACAATGTCCTATTAGTGAAGTAATAAACGGGTCATTGTCTCGGCAGCTATGCCATTCACTTTAGGAATGTACTTGATAACGGCTGTCAGGTGAAATAACAGTATTATTTAAAATAACTAACTAACTTTATTTAAGACAAAAATATATAATTTTATTGGCAGTAATCCTGATCGTTGCTTGAACTCATGATAGTTTATAAATGGAATGTACATGTTTTTGTACACAAAGTTTAAAGCCATGTAACGATAATTAACACTGCTTTTGGAAGTTTTTGTATTAAACAATGATGAGAATACAAAGAAAAAACGTATTTATTTTAGGTATTTGATCAATTCTGGCTTACTCGGTAGGAGTTGTTTAACTGAGATGAACAGAAAAGCATAATCCGTGTGATCTCTCTTTTGCTCATACTGCATAATAATAATAATAATTATTATTATTATTATAGTAATAATAATAATAATAATAATAATTTAGCAATAATGGCCATGTTATTGACAAGCCGTTAATTGCCAAAACCGACGACACTGAATCCGAAATAAACGAACTGCTTCTGTTAATTAATTATACATTAATAAATAATTAATGATGTAAATTCCAATAAATTTAGCAATTTTAGACTTATTTCAATCATTAAAACTTAACATTAAGATCTTAATATAAAAATGTTTGAAAAAGTAACATAATTATGATATCAAACTTAGTTTCGTTCGCAGATTTGCCTATGTTGTGATCGTTAATAAATTATTATTTTTTCATTATAATTTAACAATTTGAAACCTATTCACGTACACATGATTCAGTTACAAAACAGAGAAGACTTTTATGAAAAAACAACAACAACATTTGATTAGTTTATTCAAGATTTTCTCCGCTGAACATTATATTCCTTTATTGACAATTACAGCCAATACAACGTCAGCCTCGTTCTCGATTTCACTTTATCAAGGGAGACAACTCCTTCAGTACTCGATAACGGGAATGTGAAAAGGGTCTATTATAATATCATAATGCATTATATAATTCACTAATAAGACACTCGCTCTATTTTTATACCCCCACAAACGAAGTGTAACATCAGAGAATACAGGTCAAGTTCGATGTTGGTTACAAACCACTAAATTTTGACAGAGTTATGGCCCCTTTTCGACTTAAAATTCCCTAAAAACATGGTTAGTTTTGTGACAAGGCCATATTGTGGGGGTATATCCGTCACTCATGTGACAATTCTAGTTGGTTTTATTTTCAGAAGCTCTTAGGGAATAGTCATGGTGGAAAAAGCTGATTCTAAATTATTCGCGCTATGCTGTGCACCGCTACTATACATGTATAGTTTGTTATGTTATTTTTTTAAATGCAAAATATAACTTGTTGTCGCGACTTTTTATACCGTCACATGTGACTTATATAAAAAAGACAATTTTTAATATTTTGTAAATTTATGATTAAATGTGTAATAAAACAATAACAGCATTATAACATATAAGCTGTTTATATGTTACGCTCTCCTATATTGGGCAAAATGAATGAATGAATGAATAAATGAATGAATGAATGAATGATTGAATGATCGAATGAATGAATGAACGAACGGACGAACGAACGGACGAATGTACGAACGAAGAAACGAACAAAAGAACGGACGTAGGAACGAAGGAACGAACGAACGAACGGACGGACGGACGAACGAAAGAACGGACGAGAGAACGAAAGAACGAGCGAACGATTAAATTAATTAATTAATTAGGACGGAAATTCTAATCACGTTGTAATTATTCTTTTCTGTGATCGTCAACTTTGCTTATACAGTGTTGAATTATAATGTTCTAAAATCTGCGACTGAACCGCATAGCCTTATTTCAGTATTAAATATTAAACTCGCCAAATACGAGTTCCTTCTGAAATGTACCTCCGTTTGCAACTGAAATGCACTACATGTTATTTTATTTATAATGATACACTTCATTGAACTTGACGTTCATATCCGCTTTATTTGCTTTAAAGATACCACCCCCATTAATAAATAATACCGCCTAGCTTTTACTTGGTTTTATTTTGTAATCGTATGATTTACGCCCATTTTGAAAACAACGGATTGTACCTGACTTTTAGAGCCTAACCCAGATACGTCGTAAAAGGCTGAATCATGCAAAGGTGTATCCGGGCAATTGATTATCGTTCTTCTTATTTTGTCCTACGTTCTGCAATGGTAAATGCCCGGGTGTAATATGCTCAGAACCAATTATTGTTTTTTGTTTGTTTCTTATTTATAATACATGAATACTGTTTGTATAACCTTTTTAACGTAGGTATATTAGTTCTGCAAATTTGAATGTACAGATATAATATGCTCATCTCCACTTAAGTTTTCTGTTTGCTTTGTATTTATAATATTTAAGTACTGTTTGTATGATTTACTATTTTTGCTATGTTATAACAATAGTTTGTGTTTTATTATTCCGTCAAATACACGTTGACATTATATCTGTAAATGGATGTGTTCAGAGGATGTACTAAGTGCAAGTCTTGAATAAAATATCTGTCTGTCTGTCTGTCTGTCCGTCCGTCCGTCCGTCCGTCCGTCTGTCTGTTTATTGCATTATTTTATCTTGCTAAAACTATTTCTTAATTGAATTTATTTCTCTTGTGGAACAAATATTCACGCGTTTGGTTTAGAAAATGTAAGAAATCAGGTTTTAATTGCATGACAAAAACACACGAATAACTGAACAATACTTTAAATATGCATGTAACAGTATGAACATTAGTAAAAATCTGTTCATAAGAACACTGGCATTACGTTACGCGATATACGTAACAATTCATGCGTGCACGTTTAGTATAGTGCCAACTGTCCCATTTCGCTGACATTAAACTTTGGGCACTCCCCTACACCAATATGCAAAGAAACTGCTTAGGCCTAAAATGCATACAAAACCCTCCCGGGATTGTGGTAATTAGTTACATCGTAAAGTTGTTTTCATACGCCGTGGGTATCAAAGTGGATATCTTCCTGTGTTACAACTACATGTTGTCTTCGAGTGCACCGGGATTAACTCCTATATGGCCATCGCCCCAGAAGACTGGTTACACGGTGCATATGGTCACCGCATACTGCTGAAATAAAATTGGAATGTACAGTATACTTCGTGGAAAAAGTCGTTGAACAGGCACGATATATATGTATTTAAATTCAAATATTTAACAATCCATATACTCTATGATAAAACCACAAGTGGCACGGAACAAAATATGATTTAAGCCACACAAGAACGTTCAATTTTAGTAAAATAGTGCTAGCACGGTGAAGATCTCGGCCTAAAACAAGTACGTGTATTGAATGATATGCATAATTCGCATTTAACTTTAAGTTTCAATATAAAGTTTATAATTCCAAACGTATTTTTTCACCAAAAACACAGTGATAAGATCAGAGAAACTTAAATGAGCTTATATCACTCGAATTATATCCAAAATGGAAAAGAAATCTGAATATATATCTGAAAATTCACTTCATGAATAAAAGACATAGACACTTTTTCACTTCGTCTATGACGAGGGACGAATTTCAGGAAAATATGTCGTAATCATATTTAGTAGCGATATCCACTGTGTTACGTAGAACTAAAATTATTGTCATATAATGAAGAAAATCCGGAGAAACAAACATTTTCTTGCACTGCACTATGTTTTTGTTGTCCATAAGCATGCGGTGCCCATCCATTCATTATAAAAGTAACGTAGTTGTATTACATCAGTATACGGTGACCATATACACCGTTTGTTAGTTGGGTTACTTGGGATGATGCAAAATACAGGTTCCAGAGGTGACCATGGGTCTTTTAGTGCTCGGTGTGAAGCACATAGTACACTGCGCCTCGGTTTAACATCTCATGCGAAAGACGATTTAGGAGGTTAGGGTGTAGCGGGGGCTCAAACTGCGATCCCTGGGTTGTGAAGCCAGTGCGTTATCACTAGACCACGGATATCTGCCTGTCGCGGCTGTTGGTACATGTGCACCACTCATTTGTCCATAGGTGTTATGCACCTATCAATATTTTCCCACAAGGGGGGGAAGGGAGCGGCGGGCATATACGGGACTTTAGACTGAGAGCAATTCCCGACAGGCGGGAACTTGACACGCCGAATGATATCGGGTCCAGAGGTAATATACTTTGTTTGGATTTTAGATCCTGGTAATATTGCCCCCCGGGCAATTTGATACACCAATTAAGCAACCCCATTGAGGGGATTTAGACAAAAATGCTTGAATCTAGGGTAGGGAATTAGATCCCCAAAAATAAAATTAGTCAAATTGCCCTGGGATTGCCCGCCGCTCCCCCCCCCCCCTCCACTGGGGGAAAATATTGATAGGTGCATTACGGGTCTGAATCCGCATCATAGTACGAATGCCTGTGGGTGGCAAAAATTGTATTGGACAGTTGTGTTATCGCTCCCGTGGATCACAGTCCCCACCCCCAGGAAATTTGGGTCAACAATTTAGGACACCAGTGTCTAAAGTATGAAAATTAAAAAAAAAATTCAACTGAAAATTGCACCCAGTCATAAATAATGTAGAAAATTCTTCTGTGTAAAGAATCTAGGAAATTCTGATAGTCTCAAACCGCTTTCGAGGTTTGATCACCAAACCCTTCAATACCTGACATTATGTGTTGAGGTTATAAGAGAGCAATATGTACTGTACACCGGTGGATAAAATAACACTTAAATCATATGCGGTTTGTTTGATATGTGGTGGGATAACATAAGATAAGGAGGGCAGAAGGTTCGTTGTGTAATGTGACACGGCGTTGCGCAAGTCACCATAAATCATAATACAACCCGAGCTGGTACGTGTGGGCTAGATTCGGAATATGATGCTACGAGTTTAATTGGTACAGCGTCAAAGAACCTGGTTAGTCCATATGTACTACTACAATATTAAGGATCATCATCAAGGAACACCACCACCACCACTAACAACAACAACAACAATATATTCTGCTACTACTACTACTACTACTACTACTACTACTACTACTACTACTACTTCTACTACTACTACTACTACTACTACTACTACTACTACTACTACTACTACTATTACTGCTACTACTACTACTACTACTACTACTACTACCACTATTTATATTCTTCAACTACTGCCATTACTACAACAACAACTATTACTGCCACTACTACTACTACTACTACTACTACTACTACTACTACTACTACTACTACTACTTCTACTACTACTATTACTACTACTACTACTACTACTACTACTACTACTACTACTGCTACTACTACTACTACTACTACTACTACTACTACTACTACTACTACTACTACTATTTATATTATTCAACTACTGCCATTACTACAACAACAACTATTACTGCCACTACTACTACTACTACTACTACTACTACTACTACTACTACTACTACTTCTGCTACTTTTATTACAACTACGACTACTAGTACTACCACTACCGCTACTACTACAACATCTACTCTACTACTACTACTACTACTACTACTACTAATAATAATAATAATAATAATAACAATAATAATAATAATAATAATAACAATAATTCAATAATGAACTGTTGCTGCTCCTGCTACTTTAGCCTTCATGTATAGATTCAAATTCGTGAAAGACGTTTTCAGTATTTGAAGATAAACACTTTCAGGGTCACGGTTAATCTAAAACAAGTCAGAATCAATCGTTAAGTGTGCAGTCGAAAAATGGGCGCACAAACACACGTTTACAGCTACCCGACAGCCTTCAGTAAGCACACGTTGTTAACGAACAGATATGATTTCATTTTAAGTGGAGTTTGAAATTTATGAGAAAACACCCGACTGAATATTATAATTTTAATGCACATTCCGTACCATATAATTGCAACACAAAATGTATTTCTTTTAAAAATTTATCGGGAAAAAAGGAAATTGTGAAATTGCCAATATGTGATCAGGTTCCTTTAATACGTAACGACAAGCCTCGACACATTGCTATCAACGCTTAAGGCGTAAAAAAAAATATGTTTGTTTCAGGTGACATACTCAAACAATTAGGGTAGGTAAGGATTTTTTTAATTTTTTTTTTTTTGGGGGGGGGGGGTAAATGGTCAATTTGAAGATTCTAAAACTAAATGAATATCCAAAACATATCGGCAATATCCTTTAACATTGCTTTCAAGTGGATGCTATCAAAACAAAACATTTATTTATCCATAAAAAACAACATTTCATTATTGGAAAAAAGTGAATAAAGAAAAAAATCCGACTAACTCAAAATGTTCTAGGGAAGGGGCATTTTTTAGGGTCGGTCGGGTAACCTGAAACAAACATAATTTTGTATGCCTTACCTAATCACGCGTATTGGGTTATGTGCAGTGTAGATTACCACTGTCTTATTAACACGCAGTTTCTTTTATGTTCTTCCTCATTGTTAGGACATATCGTATATTAATATTGACAGTTTTATTGCAAAAAAAAATGCAAATTACTTAACGGGTGACATTGGCTGTTTTAAATACCGTATACTGCAACATGAAAGCGAAACTTAGCCACACAAAAAAACGACCGTTATCTACATTATTATTGCCATGACGTCTTCTTTTTTTGGCAACTTTATCGTGAATGCATGGACGTTTTTTGTAAGTCAAACGGTCCAAAGACATTTACTTGAATGACAGCTAATTATGGAATACTCAGGAATGTATGACCATGCTTTTTGAAAACGGATCGTATTGCTAACGGGTGCAGCTTTGCGCTTCAAAAGAGATTATTATTTGAGGCATATCTTGGGAAAATCGGGCTTAAAGCAGGTGCGTAAAGTGTCGTCCCAGATTAGCCTGTGCAGTCCGCACAGGCTAATACGGGATGACACTTTTCGCCTACAGTGGATTTATGTTAAGAAGAGACTTCATTGAAACATAAAATACCATAAAAGCGGAAAGTGCCGTCCTGGATCAGCCTGTGCGGACTGCACAATTTGATCCTGGACGTCGCTTTACGCAGATGCAGTAAGTACGGTTTTCCCACGACACGCCTCATTAATTTTGTTTGGCGAATGTACTGCCGTACTTTGGTATTAAATGATATTGGCCAAAACTGCAATTCACTATCTGAATGTTTAAAAGATGTAAAAATATATTAAAAATGTTCAAAATTAAAAATATAACAAGGTCACTCCGTTTATTGCGAAAAAAAATAAATTATATAATAGAATTTGAATTATATATTTTCTTTTATTTCCGCCTCCAGCCGGACAGTCTTTTTGAATGACCGAGAAACTAAAGATACAAAATACCAGGCCTTACTATTTTAAGTATATATTCGCTTCCTATCCAGTATGTACGTTTCAGAGATCAATTAAGAAACATTGTTTATTGATAAATCTTTGGTACGTTTTTATACCGGTTTGACTAATCATTTACAATGGGACGCCTATTTTCACATTCAATTTCTACTCGTTGTTGTTCACTTTTCTAAAACTGAAATAACCGATAAATAATTCTCTGCAAACCTTGTTTTTATGACCGTTGAAATTATTTTTATCTCTAAATGGGAATATACGGTGTATTACCTCTTAAGCAATCTGCCCCCAATAACCAGTTTCGGGACGCAAACATACCACTTAAGCAACCTGCTCCCAATAACCAGTTTCGGGACGCAAACATACGCGGCGTTTTGTGGTAAGATACGTTCATGAAAATGAGTGTTATTTCAAACCTGCCGTCCACTAGACCACCTGCCGTCCACTAGACCACCTGCTGTCCACTTGACCACCTGCTGTCCACTAGACCACCTGCCGTCCACTAGACCACCTGCCGTCCACTAGACCACCTGCCGTCCACTAGACCACCTGCTGTCCACTAGACAACCTGCTTTCCACTTGACCACCTGCTGTCCACTAGACCACCTGCCGTCTACTAGACCACCTGCTGTCCACTAGACCACCTGCCGTCCACTAGACCACCTCCTGTCCACTTGACCACCTGCCGTCCACTAGACCACCTCCTGTCCACTTGACCACCTGCCGTCCACTAGACCACCTGCTGTCCACTTGACCACCTGCCGTCCATTGTCCACCTGCTGTCCACTAGACCACCTGCTGTCCACTAGATCACCTGCTGTCCACTTGACCACCTGCCGTCCACTAGACCACCTGCCGTCCATTTGACCACCTGCCGTCCACTAGACCACCTGCTGTCCACTTGACAACTGATTCTCTTCAGCATGTTCTGCAATGTTACCGCAACCTTACAGCACGATCGGGAAGCACTCTGGATCAAATTGGACGACACTTTATGCACATGCATTAAGCCCGGTTTTCCCACGACACGCCTCATATGGAGTTTGCAAAACAATCATGGTTAAATTGTGCGTATCATAGGTTAGCTTCTGTGCTACATACATGTGTAACGTGATAAGAAGGCTGTTAAACAGAATTTATTATGACAATTTGCTGAGGAGAATGTCAAAGTTGTTGTGAGGTTTAACACATCGCATTTTCGACAACTTTACCGGAGGTGGAGGGGGCGTACGCCTCCTCCGCCCCCCCCCACCCCCCAACCTAAGCCGCCTATGGATTCATCCATGAAAATTATGTAATATTTCACATTAGCTTTTTGTCACGCAAACAGAGGATGAATTGATCCTCATCTACAGAACTGATTTGAAGACACGAATTTTTTTATGACCACGTTCAGTTGGCGACAAATAACCCAACACATATTTCTTTATTTAAAGTATCAACACAAACATATCGATTTTAAAAGCAATTCAAACTTCGCGGCATCTTGAAAACAGTTGTTATTATAAAATAGACAGCGAAGCCGTATAGTTATCATGAAATGAAAATAAAATCCTCATTTTGATCTAAATGTTAGCCAAGAAAATAGCATGATTTCTGTACAAATATTGCAAATATTTTAGTGTTGTTTTTCCTAATGTTTACACCCTTTCCCAAGTATAACTGCTGATTGTGAGATTTATGCGGACCTCATTTCATAAATATAAATTATCAAAGCAGTACTTTTTAAGTCAAAAGGTTTTTAATTAGAGTGCATACTAGCGGCTAGCACAAAGGTTTAATGTTCAAATGTCACAAATACTTGTGTTGTGTGGTGTAATATGAATTATAATGGTTCAACAAACAAACCCGTAGTATCGCGTTTGTTTCTCTAGGGAACGATCTAGGAATAGAAAAGGTACAGCTTGCAGCTAAAAAGGAGCATGGGAGACAGCCGGACCAGTTCTTTGAAATTTTCTAAACATTTGGTTAATATTGGGATTTTATGACTATAATGCTTTGTAGCTTCTAACTAAGGTTTCAAACATGTTCTCTTCAGTTATCATAGAACATTTGCCCCCCAAAAATGAAAAGGATGCGTATAGTGGGAAAACCGGGCTTAATACATGTGCGTAAAGTGTCGTCCCGGATTAGTCTGTGCGGGACGACACTTTCCGCTTTTTTTATGGTATTTTCTTTTCCAAGGAACTCTCTTATAAACATAAATCCACTTTAGGCGAAAAGTGCCGTCCCGGATTAACCTGTGCGGACTGCACAGGCTAATCCGGGACGACACTTTACGCACATGCATTAAGCCCGGTTGTCCCACGACGCGCATCATTAAGATATTCAACATTCCATTTTAACCAGTCAAGGGAAGGGGGCAGCAGTGTGGGGGGGGGGCAAAAAGGGGCAGGGTGCAGCGCCCTGCTATTTCACCCGGTTTCTTTTCCTATCCTAGCTTCTCTATAGCTCTGTCAATAAGTGTGTTATATCAAGTAACACCCCCCCCCCCCTACAGTTGCGTTGAGATCTGTCAGACTATTGACAGGTGATATTTTATCGCGGTTCAATATTTTTCGATAATACTGAGAGGGAATTTTGGAAAATCGTATCTTTTAACATACGGGTACCAAACTATTACACCGTGTACATGTACGCACGTGACGAGTGATTGTCCGAAATGGGAAAAACTTCTTACGAATTAACTGAAATGTGTTATTTTGGAAAAATGTTGTACAATTTCTTTACTAAAAAACACACACACTTTATTTAAAGGGACTAAGTCAACGAAAAGGGCCCCAAAGGGGAAACTGCAGTAAAAAATATGAAAATTAAATATTTATATTGGCATGTAAGAAAGGTTGAAATAATGTACATATAATGGAAAAAGACTATATGCACTCTTAGAAAAAATCATTATATGAGGCGCGTCGTTGGAAAACCGGACTTAATGCATGCGCGTAAAGTGTCGTCCCGGATTAGCCTGTGCAGTCCGCACAGGCTAATCCGAGACGGCACTTTCCGCTATTGTGGTATTTTCTGTTTCAAGGAAGTCGCTTCTAAACATAAATTCACTGTAGGCGGAAAGTGCCGTCCTGGATTAGCCTGTGCGGACTGCACAGGCTAATCCGGGACGACCATTTACGCACATGCATTAAGACCGGTTTTCTCACGACGCGCCACAATTATAATTTAGGTTGCGTTTGTTGGACCCTTTTCTTGTTTCGCATTTACGTCAGATTTGTTGATATGTTATATAACCATAGTATGCTCATTGAAGGTCACAAGTCAGAACAGCGCAGTTGGTTACAGCGCTGTCTACTATCAATTGTTCTTACGACTCCGCCGTCCTGAGTTCGATACCCACTCCGGGTTTACTTTTTTTTCAAGTATTTTTCTTTATTGTTTTTTTTTAAATCAAACTTCTCATAATTTAGCAAACTATGCATACGTTATTTATTGTATATGCCTTTGTATTGCTCTTTTCTTGAACATAATAACATTACATTGTTTTAAAGGAGATCAATTTTTTGTTGACAGTCCCTTTAGGCATTGGGCGCGGGGGTGGAACCTAGGACCTCAACCGCCTGGTGTACAAGGCATTGGACCCGGGGGTGGAACCTAGGACCTCAACCGCCTGGTGTACAAACATTGGGCCCGGGGGTGGAACCTAGGACCTCAACCGCCTGGTGTACAAACCACAAGGGCAGGTAACATTACTAGTTGGCGGAAGCCAACGGTCTTTAGAAGGGCGATTTCGAGAGATTTCATCGCGTGACCTTACAAGTTTATTATTACACTCAACACATATACAAATGCGATAAGAGGTATAATAATATAATAAGAAATGACATATTGAACAGGCTGCGAGTGTACATAATACATTTTGAAGAAAATGTACTATAGAAATTAATATTTATAGTAAACATTGATAGAGGTACATAGAGCTATAATTTTTCAACTAAGGGGTTAGTAAAAATAATAGCAAAAATGTGTTGGCTGCCGGGTGGTTATTTTACTCTATTCAGAACGGCATTTAAAAACTTGTCTAGATTATAGAGTATATGTTCATCCTTTTAATTCATCAAAGAGTCAAAACTTACACAATTAGTGTTTCTTATGTATTTTTCAGGGATTAGTTTTTTGCGTAACTGGTTAAAGAAAGTACACTTAAATCAATAATGGAATTCGTCACCAACTTCTCCAGCATTACATACATTACAAATTATATCATGACGTTCTATATTAGACCATCTAAGCTTTCAGATAGGTAGGTGGTTATTACACATTCTAAAATTAACAATTGTTTGTACATAGTATGGTGATAGCATGTCAAGATAGTGTTCATATTTATGTTCAGTTTGTATTTACGATAATTAAGACATTTACTTGATTCAAAAACGCTTCTATGCCAGCTTTGCATATACTGGTCTTTAAGACATTTTTCCATTTTAACTAATAATAGTTCTTTCGAACCAAAGAAGCCTTGATTTATCCACACATAGCCTATACCACATTCATCAAGAATAGACTTGACATAGGACAACCAGCTATACAACCTGCCATTTTGAGTAAAGTAAGAGTACATAAATTTATAATAATAATAATAATGATAATAACTTTATTTTACGAAGGTGACATATAAGACATAGTATTGTCATGACAAAAAACATACCTTATTTTCATATGGCCTTCATAAACATTCAAAGATTCAAAAAAATTCACATTTAACATATAATTACAAAACAAGCACACAGTAAATTTAATAATGATAATAATAATGATAATGGCAATAATAATAATAATAATAATAATAAAAATAATTTTCTCAATAAAAAAAACAATAACAAAGCATCGACAGACAGCAATAGAAAATATAAATTATGCACAATGCATTGATACACTCATAAAAAGTTACATTTTCATATAAAAATTCTCCATATACAAGACAAATATAATTATTTGCTAACAACATCAATTTCAATATACATTTTCTAATTTTCAATAAATATATCTATATCAGTATTTTACTTGTGATATTTGTGTTACATCTATTTGACTTGTTCAAGTAAATATGTTTTATATGTCGCTTGAATGATGGTAATGAAGATTTATTTCTTAATTCCAATGGTAAATTGTTCCATACGGTTATGCAATAATATGTATATGTATCTTTGTAATATTTTGTTCGTGGTTTAATTGGCAAAATAAGATCTTTGTGCATAGCTGACCGTAAATGGTGGGATTCGTTGTTTTAAAAGGTTAATAAATCTTTCATATATGATGGCACCAAATTGCAAGCGGTTTTATATATTTGTATAGCAGTGTGGTATTTTACTCTGTCATTAAATTTCATCCAACGTAATATTTTAAAAAGTTCTACAGATGCAGTCCTTGAAGGTTTTTTTAAGAATTATTTTAGCTGTTCTTTTTTGTAGTACAAAAATCTTGTTTATATACGAATTGTTCGGTTTTCCCCAAATAGAACAAGAGTAGTCAAAAATAGGTAAAATATATGCATTATAAAACATTTATTTCATTTTATCACTGAGAAAGTATATGATGTGTTTTAATAGTGTAATTTTACTGTTCAGCTGTTTACAAACGTAATCTATTTGATCATGCCAAACCAAAGTTTTATCAACATAAATACCTAAGATTTTCTTCCTACATACATTTTCTAAGTCATTTCCATTTGTATTGATATTAAGTGGACTAGAAATCGTTATTTTATGACGAGTCCCAATCAACATACATTTTGATTTTTCTGGATTCAATGACATGTTATTAAGTGAAATACATTTATTTATACTATTAAGTTTAAATTGCAGTTAAGTTTGTATATCGGATGTATCAATTCCAGATTCATGTAAAGTGGAGTCATCAGCATATCGATCTATATTTATATTAGGGCATACAAATGCGATGTCGTTTATGTATAATTAAGCTCCTTAATTGTATTTAGAGGAAAGATTAACACACCCGCTGCCCCGTTTGGGGCCTCAGCTGGGTCTTATCAGTCACGTGATGTTTAATTACTGGCTTGACCGACTGACTCTGTCGCGCAATTCCGTCAAGGATGCTTGTTTTTAAAAAGTATGATGTGCTATGTTAACGGATAAAGTGTTGTGACTTTTATGGTCATTGTTGCAAAATGGAAGACGATCAAGAAGCTATTAGTTACTTTAATTTTGAAACGTGGGTAACAGATCTCAATTTGCCGCGCAAAGCGTCTCAAATTTTGCGACAGGAGGAGCTAACAACAAAAGAAACATTGACATTGCTCAGCGAAAGTGACTTAAAGGGGTTAGGATTACCACTGGGCAGTACGAAGGTGATCCTTCAACAGGTCAGGCAATGGCAGCGGGGCCAGCACAGTGATGCCGCGGGCGAGCAACCCAAGGACAAGGAAGCGACGACCAACGAGGCAACGCTTGATGGTGCCGGTAAGTTGCTCGATGAGCTACTGACGTTACCTAACTCATCGCAGCTTTCTACAAAACAAGTGCATAGTCATGCGGACAATGGTTCAAGCTTTATGGATCCCAGATCCATCCTCACCATGAAGGCTCAAACAAAAAAGGCAGTGCATATAACTCAGTTCCTGTCGGAGAAGAGTAAACGCCGGAAGCAGAATAAAAGGAAAGAGTTCGTTTTACAATCAAGCGCAAGCGAAACAATAGTTTTTAAAACAGATGACTATCTGCTATCGGTGAATGCCATAGAACGAAGCGATGTAGAGTATTACCTCGCCTACACGACCAGAATTGTTGAATTCGCAGAGTCTTTTGAAGGGAACAGTGTTCTTAATTACGACTATCACTATCGTGAACTTCAGGCGGAACATGGTTTTAAGTGGGGAACATATTCCCCGCACATGGAGCTTCAAATGCTGGTTCCAAAACGACCTAAACCGTCATTTCCGGTCCAAAATCAAGCGCCCAAAGAGGACTGCAGAATCTTCAAGGCGAAAGGTGCTTGTCCGTTTGGTGACAAATGCCGATATAAGCACTCTAAGGCTCCATCTTCAAACAACTCTCGCCAAGACACTCCAAAAAACCAGTAGTCCGACCGTCGACCTTAAAACTTGAAGCTTGGGAGCGACATCTGCCGGCGGATTATAAGGATCGTGAATTTATACTTTCGGGAATCAAGAATGGTTTTCACATACTGGACATGGACAAAATTGCTCAAAGTGTAGAAGTGGAAAATTATTCATCGGCCACTAATTCTAATATGCGCGCGCGAACTGAGGCCCAGATTCTAACGGAAGTTGAGAACGGGCATTATAAGATTGTCGATGAAAAACCGCTCATCATCTCTGCACTTGGAGCCATACCAAAATCAGATTCTTCGAAAGTAAGATTAATTCATGATTGTAGTCAGCCGACAGGATTTGCAGTTAATGACTTTGCGGAAACAAATAGTTTTAAATATCAATCAATTAAAGACGCCATAAAACTAATCACACCTAACTGTTATTAGACCTTCAAAATGCATATCGCAGCGTAAATATTCATCCCTCTAATATTCTAGCCACAGGTTTAAAATGGCGTTTTGGAAATAATAAAAACTTCACTTACATGGTAGATACGAAACTTCCTTTCGGCGCAAAACTGTCCCCTTATATATTCAATACACTGACTCAAGCTGTACGAGTAATTATGGAGAAGAGAGGTTTCAATGCCATTATTGTGTATCTAGATGACTTTTTCTTAGTAGCCGACACATATGATAATTGTCAAAAAGCACTACATGAACTTATGAAATTGGTCCGCGAACTAGGATTTCAGATCAATTACAATAAAGTTGAAGGTCCGTATCAGAAGCTGACATTCCTTGGGCTCGTTTTAAATTCAGTTAACATGACTATAACGGTGCCGGACAAAAAAATCATGGAAATACAAACGCTTCTTCAAAACACACTCCACACCAGAAAAATTACAAAACGACGGATTCAACAACTTGTCGGCAAATTAAACTGGATTACACAATGTATTTATGGCGGTCGGTTTCATATGCGTCGCTTAATTGACCGCGCAAATTCTCTTCGCGCTAGTGGACATCGAACTTATGTAAATACAGATATGAAACTTGACAGTATGTGGTGGTTGGATTTTATGAAAGTGTTTAATGGCACAATGCGGATTATTGACGATAGAGTGCCTGTGTCAGTCAGCATTGACGCATGCAAAAGTGCATGCGGCTCGTTTTTCCAAGGGGACTTCATATATGCACCGTGGACTCAACAGACGGCATCACTTCCAATAAATTACCTGGAAGTACTTTCATTGGAAATTGCAACAAAACGCTGGTCACATGCATGGTCCAATAAATTGGTTTACGTACATTGTGACAACATTACCGCGTGCACTATCATAAACAAAGGATCGTGCAAACATCCCGCTGTGATGGACTCGCTTAGACGCATATTTTGGCTGAGTGCTATTTATAACTTTAGAATTCGTGCTGTTTATTACCCTGGTCGTTTCAACACTCTAGCTGACAGGGTATCAAGACTCCATGAACCTAATGGGTTTTCGCGGCTAATCGCGGGGTAAGGAGAGCTTTATTAATAATACTAACTATAGCTCCATAACTAAAAAGCGCGCGTAATACAAAAGCCTGACAAATCAAAGTAGATGCGCGCTGAAGGTAATGCAATAATGAAATAAATATATACATGTTACTAAATTGGTATTAACACATTTTTCAAGCCTTGTTACACATTCAAAGGTATGCATACATACAAAATAAACAAGATAATGTAATTCCCCCCCCCCCCCCCCCCCCAAATTAATTGCCCAACAGCAAACACCGTAATTACTGTCAAAGGGAGGAGGGTGGGAAAACAAGCATCCTTGACGGAATTGCGCGCAACACTGCCAGACAGAGTCAGTCGGTCAAGCCAGTAATTAAACATCACGTGACTGATAAGACCCAGCTGAGGCCCCAAACGGGGCAGCGGGTGTGTTAATCTTTCCTCTAAATACAATTAAGGAGCTTAATTATACTTAAACGAAAGACCAACAACAATATAGAGGGGTAAGGAGAGCTTTATTAATAATACTAACTATAGCTCCATAACTAAAAAAGCGCGCGTAATACAAAAGCCTGACAAATCAAAGTAGATGCGCGCTGAAGGTAATGCAATAATGAAATAAATATATACATGTTACTAAATTGGTATTAACACATTTTTCAAGCCTTGTTACACATTCAAAGGTATGCATACATACAAAATAAACAAGATAATGTAATTCCCCAAACCCAAAGTAGGGGTAGATGGTAGGGTTACATTAGTAGTACATTAAGAGTTCTGAATTGCCATTTGCATGGATCGGATAATATTGTACCTAGCACGAATGTCATTAGATAAGTAGTTCTGATAACAATTTGAACGCCAATCGCCCAGTAATTTGATTGCATCTGGTGGAAGCCCAATTGCATAGCAGAAAGTAGCCCCACCGCGCCTGAATGAATGTGACGCTATCTCATTAGGGGCCACACCACCCGCCTGTAAACACTGTCTGACCCGGTCAATAAACAGATTACTGGTCAGAAACCTGAGCATGGCCATCCTTCAAATAAACAAACGCTGGGACATTAATGTCTGCTTGCACTGAAAGTTTTGCGGCGTGAAATATAGCCTGCACAGGGCACAAGCGATGCTGCTTAAGTCGCGGAAGCGGGATATCGAAAGTCCTTGACTGGTACTGATTGGTCTTGCTCCATCGAACGTGCACCATAACACCCCCATTGATGATAGGTTATGTCACGCCGTCTGAGGTGTTTGTGAGGGTCGAAAGCCATATCACTGGAGACCAAAATGTTACTGCGACGCAACAGGCCGTAAAACATGGTCAGGGCTACAGCCCACACGGAAGAGTCGAAGGAGGTTGACATATCTAGTCGTTCCAGAATTATAAGCAGTAATTCGGGCGTTATGGGGGTGTTTGCGCACAGTTATGTCCCCAATATGACGGCAAATGCCCTGCATCGTGTACTTAAGTTTAAAATTGTCGGTCAACGGGTTCGGAAGGTTCCATTCCGCGTGAAGTAAGCGTAAAATGTTCAAGTATTGTTTGATGGAGCTAAACTTTAACGTTTTTGACAAAAAGGCAACATAACGGCACAGTGTAGTCGTGCATGCAGGAACAGCGGCATATCCGAATTTTGCGCAGAATTTGAGATATGATGATCTATGCGTTGAGTAGGTCCGTTTCGTGTTGTACGACAGAGCGTTACTGTAGAAAAATGCAACGGCCCGGTCTAGGTCCTCTTCCGTTGTACCGCTTCTATCTGTAAAGAGAAAAACCCGATTTTTCCATAATGTCGATTAGCCGCGAAAACCCATTAGGTTCATGGAGTCTTGATACCCTGTCAGCTAGAGTGTTGAAACGACCAGGGTAATAAACAGCACGAATTCTAAAGTTATAAATAGCACTCAGCCAAAATATGCGTCTAAGCGAGTCCATCACAGCGGGGATGTTTGCACGATCCTTTGTTTATGATAGTGCACGCGGTAATGTTGTCACAATGTACGTAAACCAATTTATTGGACCATGCATGTGACCAGCGTTTTGTTGCAATTTCCAATGAAAGTACTTCCAGGTAATTTATTGGAAGTGATGCCGTCTGTTGAGTCCACGGTGCATATATGAAGTCCCCTTGGAAAAACGAGCCGCATGCACTTTTGCATGCGTCAATGCTGACTGACACAGGCACTCTATCGTCAATAATCCGCATTGTGCCATTAAACACTTTCATAAAATCCAACCACCACATAATGTCAAGTTTCATATCTGTATTTACATAAGTTCGATGTCCACTAGCGCGAAGAGAATTTGCGCGGTCAATTAAGCGACGCATATGAAACCGACCGCCATAAATACATTGTGTAATCCAGTTTAATTTGCCGACAAGTTGTTGAATCCGTCGTTTTGTAATTTTTCTGGTGTGGAGTGTGTTTGAAGAAGCGTTTGTATTTCCATGATTTTTTTGTCCGCACCGTTATAGTCATGTTAACTGAATTTAAAACGAGCCCAAGGAATGTCAGCTTCTGATACGGACCTTCAACTTTATTGTAATTGATCTGAAATCCTAGGTTCGCGGACCAATTTCATAAGTTCATGTAGTGCTTTTTGACAATAACAAAAAGAGTAACGGCCCAAGTATTGACCGTGTGGAACACCAGATTTGATCGATAGCATTTCAGATTGAATGTTCCCAATTTTAACAACTTGTTTTCGGTCAGTTAAATAGGAATTGAAAAGTTTAATTGAACGCTGTGAAAAAATGATACAGTTTTAATTTTCTGAGTAAAATGTCATGGTCTACGAGGTCAAAGGCCTTTCGTAGATCTAAAAATACCGAACCAATCAATTTACCCACTATCTATTTCTTTTAGCCATGTGTCTATTAGTTTAATAAGAGCTGTATGGCATGAGTGATGTTTTCTAAAACCAGATTGAGCATAATGAATAATGTTCATTTGTTCAAAATTTGAATGTATTTGTGTAGAAATATGCCTTTCATATCTTTTTGAAATAGTTGTCAAAATTGATATTGGACGATAGTTGCAAAGTGATTCAGGGTTGCCCGATTTGAATATTGGGAGAACTTGAGAAAATTTTAGTGAATATGGGAATACTCCAGATGAAATGCTGTTATTAATAATTGATGTAATAGCTGGAGTTATAATATCCCCACAATGTTTCAATATCCTGGCGCTAACGCATCATTGCCAGTAGATTTATTGAAGATGAGATTTTCTATTATCTTCTTAACTTCATACGAACTAATACACTCAATGTCAAATTCATATTTGTGTATTTGCTTATCCAGAGTTTCCTTTAAATTAGCAAAATACTCTTCTGAGTATGATTTTTCCTTGATGATGTCTGATATATTTATGAAGTATTTATTCAATGCATTAACGATGTCAATTTCATTAGTTACCATTGTAGAATTGTCGATGACAAGTTTCTTTGGAAATTTGATATGCTTTGATTCCTCCAAATGTGAAATTGTTTTCAATTTTTTCCATAAAAATGAACTGTCTTCATTTATACAACATAGAAGATAGTTTATAATTGCTGGAAGTCAAATTATACCAAAATCGAATTATTTTCTTTTTAATAGCTATACATATAGAATACCTACCAAGGTATATTTTATTTTACAGGCAACGAAGCACTAACAATCGATACCCACAAAGGTATACGCTCCATCGGCTATTTCAGCCGTTATTCACAGTATCTATCAAGATGCTGAAAGACGTTGAAAGTAGGAAGTATAACAATGAGTAGTTTGATTTGTCTTGTGTACAATGACATTGCAGAAATTCAATTTCATTCAACCAAATGTGTCCTTTCAGTAAGAAACTTTGTGCATCATACTCTCGCCAACATTCTTTCTACTCTATCAGCGTTTTGATTGTTATATTTAATTAATACGTATACTCAATGTTAATCAAAGTGAAACACGTGGATTTGAAAGTAGCAACGCCAACAAGTATACCCTGTTATAAATGCCTTACAAACGCCTGATACGCTGATCCAATATGCTGAACTATCATTCGTTGGTGCAAATGATTATTATATCATCGAAAATGGCCGGGCATACTGATTTGCTTATGTCGGTCAGTCGGTCTGTCGGTCGGTCGGTAGACCACTTTCGTTTCAGCTCTCAACAGTCTAACAGTGTTCATCCGATCTTCACCAAACTTCATGAAAATGTGTGTGGTCATAATATCTCAGCAAAGGTCGATAATCAGCTAACCCGAACAAGGAATTGTGGAGTTATGACCCTTCAATCTAAAATTAGCCTGATAAGCCATTTCCGCTCTTTTAGTCCAACAGTTTTCTTCAGATCTTAACCAAACTTCATGAAAATGTTTGTGGGCAAAATATCTCTGCCAAGTTTGATGCCCCAGAAACTGCAGAGTTATGGTCCTTGATTTATTTAAATTTGACCTCTTAAGCAAACTTTTTAAGCTCTGTATGTCCAACACTTTCATCCGATCTTCACTAAACTTGATATGTTTTAAAGATTGCCTTTAAGTTGTAATTTAGAGCGGCATAACTGTTTTACAAACAGCCTATTCCTGCATGTCATATCCTGTTATTTTGTTCTATTTTAGGAGTCAGCAGCCAGAAATGTCTGGTCAAACATATTCCGAGAAAAGTAATCATTGTTTACAGTTAACGTGATAGTTTACCAGGAATAAAGTACTTTCTGAATTGTCTTATTGCATAAAATTCTGATTTTATTTTTCCGCGACATTGTTCATCTAGGATTACCAAGAACACATACATGTGTACTGAATTGTCTGGCGGTCTCAAAATCGTGCGTTTGGCCTGCGGTCTGCTGCGACCGCAGTGGGTTGTAACCGAGGCTTAAAATTTGCATATCGACGGTATTTTGAATACATATAGACACTTCTCAAATTATATATACAGTGTTTTGTTTGTTTCTTTCAGTTGACATTCGTTCTTAGTAATGTGTGAATCAAAGAGATTGAAGCTAGATGTAAATTTGATCTAAATTCGTTGAAATAACTTGGAATTAAAAACGTTTTATTGTTCCGATTTATAGTGCAACAGCACCAAACTCTCGTGCGAAACAGGTTTTCTTACACCTTAACACCAGACAGATAATTACTACCCTGAGAAAATCGACTAGTTTACATTCATTTTTCAGCTTTTAAAGTTATGATGACATGATAAACAAGGTGTAATTGGTATCGCATTTCTACAAATGTGAACAATTCACTACATGTATTGTGTTTTGTGGTAACCATATTTTTTTACCACAAATGACATGACTTAGCCTCGGTTTAGTTTTTTAGTGGGGAGATAAAAAGGAGATTGCTTTGGCTTTTCTATAATACATGTAATACATGACTTAGCGTTACAGTCGGGCCCGGCTAGCGCAGTTGGTAGTGCGCTGGACTGTAAAATCCGGGGATCTAGAGTTCGAACCCCAGCCTGACCACACAACTTGTATGGGGATTGGTCATGAAATTATTTCTACGTCCATTCTCCCCCTACCTCTGAATCAAGTATATAGGTATGTGCACTTAGTACTGGTAAACCGCTTAGGTCGGTTAAGCGTGCCCAGGAAAAGTTTGAGTATACTCACCTATAGGTGACAATCTCATTAAAATCATCTCCAGTCTGACGCTACTATATTATCCCTGACTGGATCTGATGACTTCGCATTAGGGGTCACGTTCAGATGACCTTTTCAGGTGCCAATCAAATTGTTGTCTGGTTTATATATGTGGTATAACTTCATATATAAACCACAAATACTATGCACGAAATTAACATGAATTTGGATGTTTACTAGTGATGCGAATCAGTCCTAAAAATATTCGTTGATTAATCAGAGCCAAAAGTGACTGATTAATCAGAGCCAAAAGTGACTGATTAATCAGAGCCAAAAGTGACTGATTAATCAGAGCCAAAAGTGACTGATTAATCAGAGCCAAAAGTGACTGATTAATCAGAGCCAAAAGTGACTGATTAATCAGAGCCAAAAGTGACTGATTAATCAGAGCCAAAAGTGACTGATTAATCAGAGCCAAAAGTGACTGATTAATCAGAGCCAAAAGTGACTGATTAATCAGAGCCAAAAGTGACTGATTAATCAGAGCCAAAAGTGACTGATTAATCAGAGCCAAAAGTGACTGATTAATCAGAGCCAAAAGTGACTGATTAATCAGAGCCAAAAGTGACTGATTAATCAGAGCCAAAAGTGACTGATTAATCAGAGCCAAAAGTGACTGATTAATCAACTAATCATGACTAACTATGTGGAGTTTTATTGTTCAACAGAAATATTTCATCCAATCATTTTTTTATTAATGTATCTGTTTGTCAATTTATTTTGTTATACTTGGTTTTATTTTAAACAAAAATGGATTGCAATTGCAGATGGCTTTTGTTAAAACAAAAAAGTAATAATGGAATTTTAACTGCTTCACATTTGTGAAAAATATGATTTGTGAAAAATATGGTCATACAGTGGCCAAACATAGCTGTGCAAAAGGCAATTTCATTGGGCGCAGCAGCAGGGCTGAGATTTTATTGTTCAGAAGGTCATTTAAACGTGACCTGTTATACGATGTCTTCAGATCCTAACAATGTTAGGATTTGATTTTAATGAGATTGGAGTAGGTGACTGACCGCCGGGATATGATTGAAAAATGCAAAACCAACACAAAACATCAAAAAAGAACGAACAATTACGAATGTTTTGGAGAAAAGCATTACGTTAGTACACCTATCAATATCCTCCCTCCAGGGGGGCGGCGGCGGGTTGACCCAGTGGAATAGGACAAGGATTTTATTTTTGGGGTAAAAATCCCCACTCTAGAGCCAAGCATTTTTGTCGAAATCCTCTCAGTGGGAGATTCTATAGGGTTATTCAATGGCCCGTGGGCTAACATTACCGGGATCAAAAATCCGACGCAAGTCTATTTCCCCGGGACCCGGAATCATTCGGCGTGTCGAATTCACGCCTATGTCGGGATTCGCTTTCAGTCCCGCCGCTCCCACCGGGGGTAAATATTGATAGGTGCATAGTACCACAACGACAGCAAACTGCGCAGATATCGAAGGGACATAACGTTATTTGAAAGCCAGAAGGGATCATCAGCTTATGTGCAAAGAAGCCTGCAGTAGAAAAAAAATTTGTGATAAAACCGGGCTTTATGCATGTGCGTAAATGGTCGTCCCGGATGAGCCTGTGAAGTCCGTACAGGCTAATCCAGGACGGCACTTCCCGCTTCAGTGGTATTTTCTGTTTCAAGGAAGCCTCTTCTAAACATAAATCAACTGTAGGCGGAAAGTGCCGTCCTGGATTAGCATGTGCGGACGCACATGCATTAAGCCCGGGTTTCCCACAACATGCCTCGTTTATATAAATCATGAAGCAGGCGCAGTAAATCAGTAAATTATGAAACAATTCACAATAATCGATACGATAACACAATTTTCAACTGGAATTCACAAAAAGGCTTAAACTAATTATGGACTTACAACACCATTATTGGATTAAAAAGGTTTAACCTGACTTAAAAATAGACGAAAACATAAAAAAGTATGGAGCGTGAGCGTCTGTTTTATACAAACCGCAGACAAGCCAATGTGTACAATTTATTTTACAATATTGAATGTCTTTCATAATATAGTCTAACAATACCCAATCTCAAAATATTAAATGTTATCAACTCCTTTGTTTGAAAGAAAACCTTCCCAGCTTGTGGTTTATTAGTCATCCATTTAATAAAACCGCGCAGAAATATATATTTTAAAAACATATGACTATAATAAAATATTTGCGAACGAATTTGACAGAAGAAAGTAGTTTAGAACAAATACTATATGGTATTTTAAAGTTGACAAAGGAAGTTAAACTTAGGACATGCTTTATGTTTATGCTTTGTGGTCAGGTAATGACTTAGTAGGAATGAATTCCAGGGATTCAAACTTAACCACAACACATAGTTTGTAGACAACTTGTGGTTTGTGGTAATATAAAATGTACAGCACTTTTTCTTTATAACTATACTTATTTATAACAAGAATAGCGCAAACTTTTAAGAAATGCACAAAAGTTTCCTAAAAGAATGACGTTTAAACAAAATACATTCGTTTTTACTACAGACAATTTCTTTAAAAAGTCTTTTTGGAATTCTAGGATATTTAATATATTTCCCTTGTATATTTAAAAATGTTAGTACACATGCGACTTTTATGTGTCTTGGTGTTGTTTTGTTGACCTATTACAGATGATTGCGTTTTTTCTACGCTTACCTTCGCGCATCAATGGGGTTGATTTAACTCTTCAACAATGACAAGTGTCTTGACAAATAATATGTTATAAATATTGATTAAAATGTTATAATCAACTTTTTTAACTTGAAGAACAAACTATATTAATAATAAAAATAGTAGTACCGTGTCTTGTGACTCGATATTTTGTTTTAAAGACAAATGTCAGTCTGTTCATAAAAACACCGCAAAATATTGAATAACAAAGCAATTTTGGCAAATTACATCTGATGTTTTCACCATGTAACGTATTGTTTTCTTACAATAAGCAATTTCAAAAATAAAATGCACCAATCAATGGCCAATAATTCTTTATAGCTGAATAAGAACAACAATTTATTTTCTGGAAGTACATATACGGTTAGGTCATTTATATGCATTTTTCACAAAATCTAATTCGATGACCCCTTTGTTTTAAGGCATTGAAAGATATGCTTGATTTTTTATGAAAGGAATAAAAATGTAGAAATCGTCTTTAATATAACATTTATAAATAATAATAATGGCGTCAGTTTAAGAAACAGATAATGTTAATTATTAAAATTTCCAAACGAAAAACAAAATCACGCCAATTAAGACAACAAGAGACATCGACGGTTCCTCGAACGAAGTATATTGAAGTGGTTGCGTGATTGCGAAAGCCATTTTCCCAGAAATGGCCTGATCATATTGGCATAGAGTTCATGAAGTTTTCTTCTGAAAACCATTTGACAAAATTTTCGCTTATTTATGTAACCTCATTTCGATAACGCCTATACGTTCATATCGCTTTTAATTAAATTTTCAAGTTTTAATGTTTTCCTGATGCGGTGCGTCAACCCCGCTTATCTCCTCGATGTTCAACGATTTCTATAACACATATACGTTCATATCGCTTTTAATTAAATTTTACACAGTTTTCATGTTTTCCTGTTGTGGTGCGTCAAACCGCTTATCTCCACGAATTCGTGTAACGCGTCAGATAACTGTACCACAACAGAACGTAGACAGATTCCTAGAATGATGAATACAAAAGTGATGTAATTTATGTATTGGTATTGAGAACTAATAAACAACTACAGTATCCCCATTGTATATCATCTGCACAGCAGCGTGTCATCGAGCGACGCCCTGTTACTGACACAGTCGCAATACTTTCAAGTTTAGCCGGTATCATATGTTATGATGTCTGATGGAGATCACAGTTTATCTCCAGGGGATTGTCACAGCTGTATGCATTGGTAATACATAAAAAGTGCGTATTATAACAACCATTCAAAAAACAACATACACACACTTACTCTTACTGCTAGACATTAATTAAGAATTATACTATGAATACTACTGTTTCTGCCGTTGCTGCTGCTGGTACAACTTCTACTACTACTACTTCTACAACAACAACAACAACAACTACTACTACTACTACTACTACTACTACTACTTCTACTCCTACTACTACTTCTACTACAACGACAACAACAACTACTACTACTACTTCTTCTACTACTACTACTACTACTACTACTACTACTACTACTATTGCTGCTGCTGCCACCGCCACCATTGCTGCTAATACTACTTCTACTATATCACATTTCCAATTCTAAGAACAAGAAAACTTAGTTTCTACTGCTGCTGCTGCCGATACTTCTAATAATTCTTCTGTATCCTTCACCGCTCAGCGTTTCTCAGAACACGACGCACGATCCCCCTTGCAGACAGCGATCCAGTTTTCCGCCACCTCAACCTACCTTAGAATCACTTCCTTGATTAGGTGCGCGAACCGCGAGATGCGGAATTCGCTGTGAAGATGCAACACGGAAAACAACGCAATCGGCCACGAATTTTAAATGTCAGAGCGAGGACTATAAATATTGATTTACTGGAATCGCAGTTAGTTGTGGACTGGAATCGCAGTTAGTTGTGGACTGGAATCGCAGTTAGTTGTGGACGAGCCAAAATCTGTCAATATCGTGCAGTCTATTTTTGGACATGTTCTTATCAGATGTGCAGCTAAGGAAAACAATGCTAGGTATATAAATGTCGTGCACTTTTCAGTGTCTGCATTACGAGCGCTCTGAGAAAGAAGATGACTATTAATATTTCTGCCTTAGAATATCAAACTTAAACATGGTAGGAATTATAAATAATATGAAGCGACTATTATAGAGGACAGTTCAATGCGCATTGTCTGGTCATACTTATTTCTATTTTGAAATAAAGAATCATGTTCTATTTTTACCTTGAATATCATTTAGTTTGAAGTCGTTAGCAGGGGATAAGATTAAATCCATTAGAACCTAATTGTGCATTTTGCTTGGAGATGTTAAGACGTGGCTTTTTACTTGGTCCTGTTACTAAAGTTCTGACTTCATATCAAAATATAACGAATCATCAGAATGTTATTTTATCACAATGATTGTTTAAGCATGCATATGTTGTTGTTTTTTCAAATCCGTTCAGAATTGTAACGCTATAAATGTTTAATCAACAACGAAATTGCAACAAAATATCTGATCAACGGTTTCAATTTTCTCCTTAGGGCGAGATCTATAAAATAAGTAAGATAATATTTTTACCCTCGGGTCTATTTACACTGCATCAGACAATTTTTTGTCTATCGCGGCCCGCCTATTAACGAACCCATGCATGAAATATTTAACCGTGTCTGTATTTTGAATCGCGTCCTGTTAACATTGGTGACTAGTGCATTTATTCATGTATGCAGTGCATTTACTATGACGTTCATTGTGAAATCGATATCGCACACGTGTGTTAATCCCACGAGGATTGTAAATTCCGTGTATTTTAATGCATTCTTCGCACTCATGCACCTACAGGTGTCAAACAGTGCATTTTAGCACTCGCGTGCGCGCACGTATGATGGGTGTTGCGAATTCCTCTGAACTATGGGGCTTGGTAAATGTTGTCGCTTAACAGTAATTGCTAATTACTATATAAAGTAATAATACCAAGACAGATAACGTATTAATCCAGCTCACGTTGTTCTACAATTCACACACTGTAGTAAATATACCATAGCAATTTATTCAGCCCACATTTAAGACTAGCAAGTATATCAAGAGATAGTATATCAAGTATATCAAACCTACATTGAAGACTAGTAAGTACGTATACCAAGAGATAGTAATTATATCAAGCCTACATTGAAGACCAGTACGTATACCAAGAGATAGTTATTATATCAAGCCTACATTGAAGACCAGTACGTATACCAAGAGATAGTAATAATATCAAGCTTACATTAAAGACTTGTAAATATATCAAGCGAAAATAAGTGTACGAGGTAGTAAGTATAAGTATATCAAATGCACGGGGTTATTAATATAAAATCACACACGGTAGTAACAATGCCAAGTGAACATTGTGAGAGTAAGCAAATAAATTGTTATTGTAAGTATATTAAGCGGAAAAACTTGTAAGTATATCAAGCGGCCGTGGTAGTAAGTATGTCAAACACGCAATAGAACTGTTTATAGTCATTGATGACTTGAACATTTGCTATGACGTTCATTGTGAAATCGATGTTGCACGTATGAATCCCTCGAGGATTGTAAATTCCGTGTATTCTTTCTCTTGGTACACACCTACAGGGTGTTATCAATTGCAATTTTATCACGCGCGTGAGAGCACGTATGATGGGTGTGAGGAATATGAGTGTGAGTTATGGGGCTTGATCAGTTATAACTTGACATAAATTAACAGTATATCAAACGAATATGCAATGTACCTGTGAGTACATCAAACTCGCGCTATGGTGAGTTACGCAATCACACCGGGTAGCAAGTATATCAAGGGGCATGGTACAGGGAGTAAGTATATCAAAGAGACAAAGTTGTAGGTATATCAAGCGGACACATGGTACAGGTAGTAAGTATATCAAAGAGACAAAGTTGGAAGTATATCAAGCGGACATGGCACAGGAAGTTAGTATATCAAACAGACAAAGTTGTAAGTATATCAAGGGGCATGGTACAGGGAGTAAGTATATCAAAGAGACAAAGTTGTAAGTATATCAAGCGGACACATGGTACAGGTAGTAAGTATATCAAAGAGATAAAGTTGGAAGTATATCAAGCGAACATGGCACAGGAAGTTAGTATATCAAACAGACAAAGTTGGAAGTATATCAAGCGGACATGGTACAGGGAGTAAGTATATCAAACAGACAAAGTTGGCAGTATATCAAGCGAACATGGAGTACCGTAAGTATATCAAACGGACATGGTACAGAGAGTAAGTATAGCAAGTGGACATGGTACAGTGAGTAAGTATATCAAACTGACCGACAAAGTTGTAGTAAGTATATCAAACAAAATCGTAAGTATATCAAGCGGACATGGTACAGATAGTAAGAATATCAAACAGACAAAGTTGTAATTATATCAAGCGGTCATTGTATAGTAATTATATCACGCGCATGTTGTTGTGTGTACAGCATACAAATCACTCCTGAAAGTAAGTATATCAAGCCAAGGTGGAACACTTAAAGGTTGTAAGTAAACTATATCAAACGGGCTTGATAGAAAGTATATCAAGTTCACGGGTATAAAAATCGTATATCAAGCGGACGTAGCAGAAGAATTACTATTCTGCTTCTGCTCTTAATAATGCTTTCACAGTGCTATCATTTAACAGTAAATATATCAAACATCCGTGGTTGCACGTCTTTTTTATGTCAACAGATAGTATGCATACATACGTTTGAAGACGTACTGATAATTTATTACTTCAATATATGTATAAAACATGTCTGTGACCTATGTCACTTTTTGAATTATGACAGTATTGAGTTTATTTCTATTTTTAGTAACAGTCACGTGACCTTTGACCTCTGGTGAAAAATAAAAGGTCCTGCATAATCCTCACATTGCCATTTATATGTATACCCAGTTTCATCAAAATATCTTCAGTATTTTTTTAGTTATCGCAGGATCCAGTTTGTTTTAGTTTATTTCTATTTTAAGTTACAGTCACGTGACCCTTGACCTCTGCAAAAAAAATAAAAGGTCGTGCCTAATACTCACATTGCCGTTTATATGTATACAATGTACCAAGTTTCATCGAATTATCTTCAGTACGTTTTTAGTTATCGCAGGAACAATATTTTGCGGACGGACGGACTGACTGACGGACAGACGGATGGACGGAAAACCTATAGTCCCTTCCGGTGAAACGCCGATAGGGGACTAATAAAAGGTCCTGAATAATCCTCACATTGCCGTTTATATGATACCAAGTTTCATCGAAATATCTTCAGTACTTTTTGAGTTATCGCAGGATCCCATCTGTTTTAGTTTATTTCTATTTTAAGTAACAGTCACGTGACCCTTGACCTCTGCAAAAAAAATAAAAGGTCGTGCCTAATACTCACATTGCCGTTTATATGTATACCAAGTTTCATCAAAGTATCTTCAGTACTTTTTGAGTTATCGCAGGAACAATGTTTTGCTCACGGACGTAGTTTATTTATATTTTTAGTAACAGTCACGTGACCTTTGACCTCTGGTAAAAAATGAAAGGTCGTGCCTAATACTCACATTGCCGTTTATATGTATACCAAGTTTCATCGAAGTGTCTTCAGTACTTTTTTTAGTTATCGCAGGAACAATATTTTGCGGACGGACGGACTGACGGACGGAGGGCAAACCTATAGTCCCCTCCGGTGAAACACCGGTAGGGGACTAATAATGATAATAAAATACAAAATTTTATTACATTCTTGCAAAAACACAACACACACGTCACAAAGCAATAGTAATAGCAATAGTGGACACTAATTAAATTTTAATTATTATTCTTGATAGCTAGATATTTTCGCGTAAGTTTTTGTAGATATTTAGATTTCGTGAAAATGTGTTGAAATCTCACGAAGTTAACTGGCTACTGCTATTTTAATCATAATTGTTCAACAATGTTAACCAATCAGACTGCATCATGACATGTAAAGGATGTAAGGTCGGGTTTCGCGGTAGTTCGTCACGCCAAAAGCGGAAGACTTTCGTTTGTTTCATTGTTAAACTGAGATATCTTCCTTTGAAAACAAAATCCTCCTTCTCGATTGTATGACTGTACTTACCTTTGTTCTCTTTGCGGATATATTATCTGTGTTCAATCTACAATTTATCGCGCGTTTATTGTGGCTTTTTAACGTTTCTGAGAATTAAACAATGGAAAAATGTTCTTTTTCATCCTCATGCAATATATTTACAAATGGCGTGTTTCTTCTTTTTCTCCTTTCTCCCCAGGTGGAATTAATAGATACGTTCTTAGAATTAAGCTTTATTTCCGACTTTTATATTATATGTATCGATCCAACCATTCACCAGCCGTCCGTTCGACCGTCTGTCTATTTTACATATTTATTAATACTGTGTAAAGTGAAAGGGTCGGCGCGTTTTTGAAGATGTTCGAACCCCAAATGTCTTGCTTAGACCGTTCTAACGCGGAGACCACAGTTTTAAAGGGACAGTTTAACAGTTTGGGGTCGGAAATACTTTTCTCTAAAAATGGCATTTTAAAACAGGAATTTGTAGAATCTATAATCAAAACTTTTTGTCTCTTATGCTGTTTTGGTTACAAAACAGAATTGTTCTGATATTCCTTATATCATTTTTGTGTAAACATTTAGTAGGGTATGTCTACCAGGTATAACATTTTTCTAAAAATTTTTTAAAGATGTTCGTCAAAGGTTTACCTTTGCACAAGCATATGCCTCTCAAAGCCTATAATAAGAACAATAAATATATCTTTGAACAAAAGTCACTTTTAGAAAATTATTTTTCACAGCCCAAATCTGTGAAACTGCCCTTTTAATCTGTGTTTTGTGTTTGTCTCGTGTTTGCCGAATAGTATACTATTTTGTATGGACAAGTGGTATTTTGCCTTAAAGATACATTACCCTTCGAAAGCAGACACTTACAAAATGGATGCATCACAATAATCAAATGTTTGTGAAATAGTATAATTGAGGAATACAGTCTAAGTAATACAGATATATAACTAAGATATCGTGAAACAATTTGTCAAAATATAGGCGATTTGTGAAACTCCTTTCAGTTGTCTCCCCTGCTTCACTGCATTGAGGTTACGCATGCGCAAATAAATTCCTTCGTTGTTACATATAAAATATTCAATGTTTGATCTAAATTTTCACCATGACCAAGCGACTTCCCAATATATCACCATACATTGTTGGAAAGATAAGGCCATAACCTTTTGAAAAAACAGCATGTCAAATTTTTTTTTCTAACATCACGCAAATTTGTGGACAAACAATATAACAATAATTTGCCTCGAGACTCTTTATAGGAATGTGTGGATACAACTATCTGAATGTCTAGCTGATTTCGTTTAAATAATAAACACGCTGTATGATCACCAATATCCGGAATTAAATGATCGTCCAAATAATAGTACACTCCCCAATAGCTCCGAGATCGACGTGACTATCGAAACGCGATACAGTGATGAGGATGCACGTTGCTAGGTTTTTTTTTATACTTCCTGTTGTTGGTGACAAGTAAGCAACACGTTATCAATTTCCAGGAGTTCGAATATTTCCAATACCAGGAATAGTCGGGGTGGGGGGGGGGGGTCGATCTTTTTTGTCGATATACATATGTGTTTCTCCTTGCTCAGTAATATTTCTTGCACTGAAATAGTTGGGTCCATTGTATGATGAACGACGATGAACCTGGGTTTGTTGTGTTACTGTTACTCGCCAGTATTTAGTTGCTTAGTTACTTTGAAATGCGTAGTATATTTGTAATAATTATAAAATGTTTGTCGAACTCTTAATAACAATATACATACGTTAAAGTGGCATCCATAAAATTAGATACACAGCGAAACCAGAAAATGTCCCATTTTCTGGAATACATGTTCTTGTAGCAATAATATATTGATAGGATCGTTTAACAAAATGTGTATAAAGCCCAATTTTTTTTTTTTGGAATACACGGTTCCTGTAGGATTAAAAATCGCGAACACAAAGTTTATCAATGTTGCGCATGTGCGTAACGTTAAATCATATAAATTTAATTTATCGATTTAATTACTAATATTATTATTCTAGCACCCGAGATGTGTCATCGATGACCCCTGTTTATATATTAAATTCATATAGATGTTCAACTATTTATAGAAATGAGGCCATCGTATTTACCGGTAACAATGTTTCAATATTAATTCTCTGTAAATGAACTTTATTATTGTAAACATTACTGTCGATCTACCGTCGATACGCCCCTTTAAATCGCGTTGATTTTAAGAGATTGGAATATATATCGACATGTAGACGTAAAAAAAGTAAAGAGAACGCATATTACAAAGTTTTGCGAATTATTTATTTCTTCAGGAACTGTTTAGGTTACATAATATTTGTTTCTGTTTTTGTGCTAATTATAATATTTTTAATTATTTTGTTTTACATAATTCCTCTTCAAAATTTTAACATAAGTCAATTCTCAATGGAAGACATGTTCACAGAGTTTTCACCCCGCTTAAGTTTCCCGTTTTTGTGAAATCACATTTATTATAAAACCTTATAAAGATAATATCTATCCATATAAAGGACGAATTCAGACAGTCCATGTACAATGCAAAAACGGAGAGATGTGTGTTATTTTCCCTTAACAGCACACTTCATGGTCAATTAAGTTGCCATTTTTTTCAATGGTCAATTGCGGTGGTCATCGGTATATAGAATGACCATTGCGGCGTGCGTAACAGGTGTGAACAAGGTCATTAATGAATCCATTTTTCCAGGAAACGCGCTTCTTTGTCCAGTTTTAGCCATTCGCGGAGGCAATGTTGACCAATGGCCATGCGCGGTGTTGTTTTCCAGGAAATACTAACACATGGTCAAGCAATTAGTTGTCTTCCGTGAAATATTGGTAAATGGTCAAGCTTTGAGCTGCGTACCAAGAAAAGCAAAAGGTATCTGTATACGTTAAACAAAAGGAACAAAGAATAGTAATGCATTTATTTAATAACGTTCTACCACAGTTTCAAAATGTCCTATTGAATTGCGGGTTGCCTCATTACATCTACAACTAAAGCGTTCTTAATAGGAACATTTTTAGACTGTTGGCGGGAGCCAACGGTCTGTTGAGAGGGTAATTTCCACAACAATTTCGCGGAAAACTACTTTTTTTTCTTTGCAGGCTACGAGTCAGTTAATCGAAACCTGAAAAGGTCCTCCTTCAAAACAGCAAAAATTAACGGTTGTTTTCTTACCTTATAATTATTTAAGATAATGTATGTCATGTGTATTATCATGTGTATATCATTGATTTATTACAATACAGTTTCTAAAATTAGTCAATTTATTAAAAATGTTACGTCAAACTAATGACACCGATATTTGCGCTATATCGGTTATTTTCGACTCGTTGCGAAAGTGTTCTTTTTTGTTACCAGGTCTTATTCTGAATATTTTGACAACAAATTACTGCAATGGATTAATTTTAAACTGCAGTATGGAAAATCGAGAGCAAGCATCGTATGACATACTTTGAACACAGTAGGCTACGAATCACTACAAATCGATGCTACTAACTACCACGCTTCATCGATTATTCTGCATGGCTCGTTGCAGACTGACTTGTTAACTGGCATGTATATAATTCCGTTTGCATTAGATAATTACCTTGAACAATATTTGTTCGTCAACTGATGATTGATGTAACACTATATAATTATACAATTATGAATTCTTTTTGAACCTAGCGTCATAATTTGACACGTGTTTTTTTAAAATATCTTTACGTGTAAACTGATGATTGATGTAACAATATATAATTATACAATTATGTGTATTACACAGCAAAAACGTATACTAAATATTTGAGTGACTGTAATGTTCTAAATCTACTGTATTGCTGTAAATTTTAACTGATGACTGATGTAACACTATATAAATATACAAGTATGTGTACCAACTGTTATCCAATTTATTACACAGTGTTTGTGTATATACGCAGTATTCCCGTAGTGTTATAAATACACGTGTTTTTGATATCTTTAAGTGTAAACTGTGGATCCCGTTTGTGTATATACGCAGTACTCCCGTATTGTTATAAATACATACGAAGACATAAACGTATACTGAATATGAGTTAATGTAATGTTCTAAATCTACTGTATTGCCTTAAAGTAATATAATAACTGATTCAACTTTTAGGAATTTACACTAACATTGCAATTCTATTTAGCCAGACTATATTGTTGAAAATATATTATGTAGTGCTTATTGTTAAAAACTATTATTAGCTAAAATCGTATTAATCTATAAACAAAGTTGAAAATCACGTACCATATAATCAATTTAAAACTAAACAACCTTTACATTATCTCTTTATTTGGCTTTTCGAAAGAGATATTTTATAAAAAGGAATCGATAGTATAAATTACTTTGGTAATATCCTCCAAAGATTTTTCTTCTTTTTTGAAGAGAAATCAAATGGAGTCTCTATTTTAAGTACTATAACAAATAATGTATAAATGAAATAGTAATAATATGTATGATATGTTTAAAGAATAAAATATGCTTAAGCGTAAATCACGAAACGATGTAATGGATCACTACTGTTTAAGATGAAGTAAATGATACATTTATGTATGTCTGGCATCCCTGATATTTACCTTGGTGTTCATAAGTAAGTTTACTAAGAAAATATTATTTTATTACCGCTTGTTGCAAAATCAATAAAAACATTTAGTGCTGTCTGATAAGAAAGGTTACTAAGAAAACATTATTTTATTACCCATTGTTTTATAAACAATTAGAACATTTAATGCCGGTGATTAGTAATGTTACAAAGAAAACACAATTGTGATACCACTTGTTGGACAATCAATTAAAACATTTAGCTCTGTTTGGTAAGTTTACTAAGAAAATATGTTATTACCGCTTGTTGTAAAATAAATTAGAACATTTAATGCTGTTTGATAAGTAAGTTACTAAGAAAATATTACTTTATTACCCCTTGTTTTTATAAACAATTAGAACATTTAATGGTGGAGATTTTACTAAAAATACTATTTTATTACCGCTTGTTGTATAATCATTTAGAACATTTAGCGACGTTTGATAAGTATCATAATTAAAACATTTAGTGCGGTTGATACGCAGTTTTACTAAGAAAATATTGTATTACTGCCGCTTGGTGTTAAATCAATTAGAACTGTTAGTGTGGTTGACATGTATGGTTACTCAGAAACTATTTTCTTTATTACCCCTTGTTGTAACATTATCCCATACCATTATTCTCAACTCTTATTCATTATACCCATACCTTTTTTTTATTTCACCTGTTGTTGTTGTAGTTTTTTGTTCTTTTTCATTTATACCATTGTAAATTGCAACATGAAATGTCTATTCTACATGCACTTCTGTATCGTTTTTGCATCGAACAATAATATGTGGGTATCTTTAAATACATTAAGAATATGAATCGAAATGAGTGCACTTAAAATCTTATCGTTGAATTGTAGAGGCATCCAAGGTATTAAAACGCGTCTCCAAGTTTTTAAATATTTAAAGGACACAAACTGTGATACATATTGCCTACAAGACACACACTTTACTGAGGAACAATATAAAAGTATATATTCACAATGGGGAAATGAGTGTGTTCTAAGCTATCACAGTTCAAATTCAAGAGGTATTGCAATATTGTTTTCCAAACATATAGAATATAAAATTCATAAACAGGAATGCGATGAATTAGGAAACTATATCCTACTAGATTTAACTGTTGGAGTAACCCGATTAACTTTGGCCTCAATATACGGTCCTAATACAGACAATCCAGATTTTTTTGAAAACATTTTAAATAAAATCGACAAATACGACAATGAGACATACTGTATCTGTGGAGATTTTAATCTAGTACTAGATCACGAGTAAGATTATTACAAATGTATTAACAACAAAAACGCAAGGTCCACATTAACTGATTATATAAATGAACGTGGTCTTATTGATCCGTTTAGATATAAAATACCCCCTTACTAAACGCTACACATGGCGTAGAACCAACCCGCTTCAACAGGCTCGTTTAGATTTTTTTCTACAATCGCCTATCCTATTACCTAGTGTATCCGATATTCAAATAAAGCCAAGTCTTCAATCAGATCATTCTATTGTAGAACTGACCCTAGAATTTAGCAATTTTTCTCACGGAAAAGGTCTATGGAAACATAATAACATGTTGTTAAAAGATATTAACTACATTAATACAATTAAGAGTAAAATTTTGGAAATAAAAGAACAATATATGCTTCCCGTTTACGACTATAGAAATATTCAGCTTATCCCTGACGAAGAATTACAACTTACAATTGATGACCACCGTTTTTTGGAAATATTACTGATGGAAATTCGAGGAAAATGCATTTCATATAGCTCCTTTAACAAGAAAGAAAGGGATACTAGAGAATTGAAAATTAAAACAGAAATTAACAATATTGAACGCGATCTTTCTGAAGATAAAATTGAACATCTTTCTAATCTCTTAGCGGAACTTAAACTTATTAGCGATGAAAAACTAAAGGGAAACATAATCAGATCCAGGGCCCAATGGATTGAAAATGGCAAAAAACCGACAAAGTTATTTTGCAATTTAGAGAAATATAATTACACATAAAAAACCATCAATAAATTAGTCAACAGTGAACGTGTTAAAATTGACAAGCAGTCTGACATCCTCGATGAAACTGCTGCATTTTATGAACATTTGTATAGTAATATAGATGTAAATAACAGTGAGGAAGAAACTAACATTTTCATATCGGATCTAAAAATACCGAAGCTTTCAAATGATCAACGAGAATATTTAGAAGGCCCTATAACGCTTACTGAAGCATCTTCAGTTTTAAAACACATGGCAAATAATAAAAGTCCGGGATCGTCAGATTTCACAGCAGAATGTTTTTAAATGTTTTGGAACCAATAAGGTGTATTCGTCTGTAGAGCTTTGAACCACGCATTTAGAGTCGGAAAATTATCAATTACTCAAACTCAAGGTATAATAACACGAATTCCTAAGGGAGATAAACCAAGACAGTTTTTAAAAACCTGGCGTCCTATCACTTTACTAAATACCATTTATAAAATCGGGGCTGGTTGTATAGCCAATCGTTTAAAAAGACATATTGACATATTGGTTAACCATGATCAAACTGGATTTATAAAAGGCATATTTATAGGTGAGAATACACGATTAATCTATGATATAATGCAATATACTGAAACAAATGATATATCTGGTCTTTTACTTCTGATAGACTTCGAAAAAGAATTCGATTCATTATCACGGTCCTTTATTAATAAAACACTTCAGTTATTCAATTGTGGGAAAGACATACAGCGCTGCTTCAATGTTCTGTATCAAAATGGTACGTCGACAGTTATACAATGTGGTTTTGTGTCTGAATTCTTCCCAATACAACGTGGTTGTCGTCAAGGAGACCCACTCAGTTGCTATTTATTTATTTTATGCGCTGAAATTATATCCATTAAGTTAAGATCAAGTACTAAAATAAAAGGAATAACTGTAAATGAAATCGAATGTAGACTTTCCCAATTTGCGGACGACACTACAATCACCTTGGATGGCTCTAGCGATTCACTTACTGAAACTTTAGAAGTATTATCAAACTTTAGTTATTGTTCTGGACTTCAAGTTAACTTTGATAAAACTAAGGTTGTCTGGATTGGCAAAAATAAATATAGTTCCGATAGCATTAAAACAAAAAAGAAATTAATTTGGAATCAACAAAGCTTTAAAATGTTGGGTCTAAAATTTCACGTAGATCTACAAAAAATGACGGATCTGAATGACACAAATAAACTCGCCGATATGTGTTCTATATTAAGCAACTGGAAAAGAAGAATACTAACGCCTATAGGTAAAATACAGGTTATTAAAACCTTAGCATTACCGCTCTTTAATCATCTAATTACCGCTCTGCCAAATCCCGCACTCTTGTTTTTGAACAAAATTAACGAGCTGTTTTTTTACTTTGTGTGGAACGGTAAATCTAAGGTTAAACAAGCAATTCTTATAAAACAATATAAAGATGGTGGTTTAAATATGATTGACTTGCCCTCCTATATTAGGTCTTTAAAAATGTCATGGATTAGACGAATTACAATGGGAAACGGAAAATGGTTTAATATTGTAAACACTTTTATTGATCTTAATAAATTATACAACTGTGGAATACATTACCCTGAAAGCTTATTATCTAGAATAGATAATGATTTCTGGAAAGACTCACTAGAAGCATTTGTGTTTTTCCTAAAAAAAAAGAGAATATTAAACATTCCAATGTGCTGTACTACCCATTATTTCACAATCCAAATTTAATAATTGGACAGAAGAGTTTTTTCTTCGCTTCATGGTTTAACACAGGCGTACATGCTATTGGAGATATCATAAAAGATATTAAATAATTGTCTTTTTATGAATACGATGAATTTTGTAAATTCTACAACTTCAGTCCGAACTATCTTCATTACCAAGGAGTTATACACTTTGTCTCTAGTTTTTTAAAGACAACTCAGTTCTCAAGGAACTGTACCTATTTCAAACCATTTATACCACCATTCTTACAGAGTATCTTACACTTTTCTAGTGGAACTCAACCAATGTATTCAATTTTAAAAGAAAATGATTCAATACCGTCATGCAAATCTAAATGGTGTGAAACTTTTGGAAATATAAAAGACGATGAATGGTCAACCATCTTCGAATGCCTTTTATAATAACACAAGATTCACACTTACAGTGGCTAAATATAGAATTATTCGCAGACTATTAGGCACAAACAAACTTCTATTTAAAATAAAATATACTGATACTGACAAATGCACTTTCTGTAAAAATTGTACAGAAACCATAGTTCATATGTTTTGGGATTGTCCAATTATCCACAAATTCATTATGGATCTTTTTAACTGTAGACCAAATTCCAAGGATCTTCTTAACCGGGAACGTTTTATTATTGGTTACAAGAAGAAATCAGATAACATTCTGAATATGGTTTGCCTTATTACAAAAATGTTCATATATAGTTGTAAAATGAAATTAAAAGCACCATTCGTCTGTTTTGCTAAACAATACTTTAAATACGAATACAAGGTTTTGCAGGAATTAAAATGCTATCGGAACGAACAAGAGGTCGACAAATGGAACATGTTTTTGCCGATCTTTACATAAGCAATAACCCAAATAAACAAATGTGAATGAATATTATCTTTACCCACAAACCTATCTCATTGTTTCTTTTTGCTGTTCGTTGTTGCAAATGCCTTGTTATTAATATACCCAAAATAGAAATGATGTCAAATGATGCTTTATGAATACGTTATTTTTGTCTCTTTTTGTGCAAATGTCATTATTGTTGCTTACCTTTCATTGCAAAATACGATTATTGTAAGGTGCGGAGGAGGATGCCCTCGACCTTCACGCACCAATAGACGAGGGAAATAAAGTTTTTACAATGGTAAAAAAATAATATAAACAAAATAAAAATATTTGTTCGTCACTTACAAATTATTTTTATTATGATGTCGTATACTATTATACAGGAGGCCATTTCATCAAGTTCAAATGTGGGGCATTGAACTTCATTCATACAAATGTTTCCCCTTTTTAGCAAAAAATGCACTCATAATTCACATGCTTTTAGTTTCTATTGTCGTCAACAGTCTCTACGCTGTCAGCGTTTTGATTTCCTTATGCACGAACTATTAAAACAGCTACAGTTATATACTAGTACAGAATGCTTTTGCACTGTTAATGAGAACTTTAAGAAATAGCAAGCTTCCAAGAATTATTGTTTGACCCATTCGTTTGATACCCAGTATGTAATGAATGTCCTGAAGAATTCTAAAGACAGTATTTTGTTCCTTCTAGGAATGTAAGATGCATGACTAGTTAAACATAGGAATCGTTGTGATAGGACCGATTAATAATTTGGTGTGTGATTGGACCGATTTATATATTAGGCGTAAAAATATGTTTGTTTCAGGTTACCCGACCTGCACTAAAACAATGCCAGACCCTAGAACATTTTATTGAGCTTGTCAGATATGTTTTTGTTCTATTTACTTTTTTCCAATAATTGAATGTTGTTATTTTTTTATAAATAAGTGTTTTGTTTTGATAGCATACACTTTAAAACAATGTTCAAGGATATTACTGGTAGGTTTTGAATATTTCTTCAGTTTTAGTATCTTTGAATTGGCCATTTACCAAATAAAAATTAAAAAAATAAATAAATCCCTACCTAATACGCTAATTTTTTTTTTACATGTTACCTGAAACAAATATATTTTTTACGCCTTACTCATTTTGGAAAGCGCATGCGGATTGGGACAATTCCCTCCATATCTGATGTATGCGCTTTCCTGGTATTTCAATCTACACCGAGCAAAAACATACATAAAAATAAAATTAATCTTCAAATTGTTTGTAGCCTGAAATTGCGTAAGATTCAGGTCGCCCTACATAATGGATTGTCGCTAATTAGGTAAATCAGAACATTCCCTACGACGAAGATATTAAACCCTAATTAAGCTATTTTAGTTGATAAAACTTTTTGTGTCGAAGTAGATTGAATCGGTAAACGCCCCATGAAGTTTAGCCTTATTAGTATGTATACAAGCGTGGTGATGTGGGCTTTAACACGTTTGTATGTCAGTATGTTCGTCCGTCTGTCCGCCACAAAGTTTATTCGCTCCATACCAGTAACCACTTTTAAAAAGGAATTCGATTATATATTGCAGTGATGCGTTTAAATCGATATTATTCGCCTTTATACTGGCGCAGTGCCTAAATCCGCCACATTTGGGGGGTACTTTTACGTTATTTTCAAAAGTTGTTAACCGATGGACATAACAATTCAAATAAATAAAGTTAGGTTTAATGTGCATTTACTGGCGTGTTTTTGGTTACATTTCAAATACTTGGCAAACGAAAAATATTTATTGAAATTGAAGGCCTAAACAGTGTAAAAAATTGAGCGTCGGGATGCCTAAATCCGCCACCCCTCTTTAAAATGTTCAAATTGCTCGAAAATAATATTCTTTTATGAATTCTGTTTTCAAAGCAACTTCTATTGACTTCTATTGACAAAACTCCCACTTTTGTTTCTTTAAGGTTCATTTTCTAGTGTTTAAAATAAACACGGTGATCCAAAGTTGCTCGGTGAAAATCGTAGATCAGGAACCGTGACATTCTTATTCCACATTGGACTATTGTTCTTATTTAATTTTCCATATTAAGCAGCTGGTTGTCTGTTGACAAAGTTTCAATTTCTTCAAATACTCATTTGTATTTCTAAATATAGCTCTGAAACTGAGGCTCTGCGTGAACGTGGGACAAATAATTAGGGTTTTGAGTAGCGAGACATTTGCGCTCTTAATATGCAGTTCTTTCCGCATTTTATTGTATGTAATGCTAATAAATAATGGTTATTTATGTGCTGCACATGCTCCCCTAGACATAATATTAAAAAACGAAAAGTTAATTTATCATGAACACCATGCGGGGCCTCAAAATTGCGCATGCGCAGTATGAAATAGATTCCCCGCATGCAGCTTGTTGGCATTTAAAGGTTATGTACAAAATAAATTGAAAAAATATTCATTTATGCACAAATCAAGATAAAACCTCATAAGCGTTGTTAAGGGAAAGTATCTGATTGATCTAGATCAACAAAAAAGAAATCGCCGGTAAACAAAACGCTTATTCGGATAGGGTGGCGGATTCAGGTAATTGGCGGATTTAGGCACTGCGCCAGTATAGTATTTTGTTTATTGTTTCATTTTTGTTTTGTAATTTGCAAATGAATAATATTCTTCGCTTAATAAATTCCTTAGTAAATACATGATTTCTACGCGAAATGTACATTCAACAAAACTAGCTTGGACTCCAAAATTGGCATATTTCGACAAAAGTAGACTACAGTTTAATGCTTCCAAACAGACAATGTGACACTGTCCCACTTGTTCTGATCCCCGCATTTACAAATCTCGGTGCGAGGACCTCACGATCTGTTGTACACCCGTCATATGCGAGGGCTAAGCAAAATTGTTACCGGAGAAGGATTTCGCATTAAATTACGGTGTTCCGTTAGGGCCACTCGTTGTTTCGCATTTTTGACCAATGTATTACAAGCGCGAGAACGCGAGAACACGATACGAAGTAGCGAAATCACGATGCGAAATTGCGAGATTGCCATGCGAGATTGTAAAATTAATATAGCAATCTCGCATCGTAATATCGCGTCCTTGCATCGTGTTTTCGCGTGTTCTCCCTTTTACATCCAAAGGTCGAGAATGCGAAAACAGGATGCGAGGTTGCGAAATTAATATTGCGATCTTGCATCCACCGAAATTACTTGTCTGCGCATATGCAACCGGAAGGCGAGAGTACGATATGACAATCGGTGTTTCGCAATTTCGACCTATGCTTAAGCGAAAACGCGAAAACACGATGCGATATAGCGATATAACTTTCGCAAACTCGCATCGAAAACGCGAAAACACGATGCGGGGGCGCGATATTACGATGCGAGATCGCGATATTAATTTCGCGATCTCGCATCGTAATCTCGCAATTTCGCATCGTGATTTCGCTACTTCGTATCGTGTTCTCGCGTTATCGCGCTTGTAATCCAAAGGTAGAAAGTGCGAAACAACGAGTGGCCCTAACGGACCATCGCGTAAAACGGATGTCTCAGAGATATGGGTATATTTAGAACCAGCGAGCGCTCGAATTTCACCCCTAGATAAGGTTGCCCCCCGTTGCGCATTTAAACTAATCAGCAATATAGTGAACTACAGGACATCTTAAAGGGACTTTTTTACAGTGTAATGCCTTATGCCTTTTAGTCCTTTATTGCTTTACAAAGTTCCCGGGGGAAGGTAGAACACTGAAAATTTCTAACGATAATGTTAAGAAAAAATGCACAGATATGTAATCTTCCCAATATCATAAAATAGTAGTAAATGAACATAGATTTTAGCACAAAACAGAATCATTAAGAATCATGAAATTAAATTAAACACTTATTAATAAGACAACAGACATGGCGTGGCAAGATTCTAAGTATTCTATAACCTTATTTCCTATTAGAACGTATTTATCATGGACAGAGACAAACTTTGAAAATGCGTTTACACAACTGACATAAAATGTGATATTTACGTTTATTCTAGGCAATTACTACCTTGCAGACAGAAACATTATATATAAATGAATACAAATAAACAGAAAACTTACTCTGTAGGGGACCAAAGTGCCTATAATCATAAATAAAGATTTAAAGGAAAAATTCCTCAATTTTACATATTGAACAACATGGTCAATTTGTCTAAAACCTGTACCCAATATTCCAAGGTTACACGCCACCATAAAAATGTACACGCAGTAGTTTCGTCCCTTGTAAAACACCACATACAGATTTTTGTATTTTCTGAAATATGCCATTAAACGTCTTAACTTGACTAATTAAAGCATCCGAACTAAAGAGCTCAAGTACTACAACAAGAAAAACATTTAAGAAAAGAAAACTGTTGTTCGCACCGGGGTTCGAACCTCGGACCTCCGGATCAAAAGCTTTACGCGTCCGTGTATTTTATTTACTTTATATTACAAGTGATTCACGTGTTTTTAACAATTTCAACAAAAACAACAGAAACACTCCAATTATTCAATCGATTAGCGTTACAAACGCTGAATATAATTGCCTCCATTTGAACTGGTGATTACTCATTAACGGTATTGACCGTTGTTTTTTTTCTATGCATGTATTGTGATTTTGCTCCTTGACATCAACTATTCTTTTATTGCATGAACATAAGTAAACATTGCAATGAAACGGAAACTTAGTGGTCAGAAACGAAGCATCCGGGTAGGACCTACGTTCTTTACAAAATTATTGTTTAGTTTGATAAACTCAGCTTTTGTACAACCGCATCTTCGAATTCGCTCTGTCATGTGTAATGTTACTTTCCAGTAGATCTAAACCAAGCATTGTATATTGTAAGTTGTATAGTGTATATTGCATATTATACATTGCCTATTGTATATTATATATTGCATATTATATAATAATATAATAAAAACGACTGCGCGTGTTGTGTGTTGAATTGCACGTAGGTAATAAGCTGTACAGCGTTCGCACAGGCTAATCCAGGACGACACTTTTCCGCCGGGTATGACTAAACACCGAAAACCCGCAAAAACCCACTGAAACTTTTTTGATTTACAGAAACCTGTAAAGCTCTTATAAAACACATGAAACTCATCAGCGAAAACCAAAGGAAACCTACTTAAACTAACGAAAAACCGCAAAAACCAGAGGAAACACAAGCAAACCGATGGAATCTTTAGAAGCGTGCACAATTCACGGGTTTTCGCTGTTAAATTATGGTTTTCGTGGGTTTTCGTTATTTGAAGTAGGTTTACGTTGCTACTTGTAGCTTTCCACATATTAGTTTAGGTTTTCGAGCGGTTTTCTTTTTCTTTTAAGTAGGTTTTCGTTGGTTTGCACTGGTTTCCGTGGGTTTTCGGTGATTAGTCATACCGAATCTGTACTTTACGACACTTTACACACATGCATTAAGCTCGGTTTTCCCACGACACGCCTCAATTATCAAATATGATGCAAGAGATCAGTGCTCGCATTAAAAATTAATGTACCGTACAGATAAAACATTTTAACCTGTATGCCTATCTAAATATCTTCAGATCTTAAAATGCAGAGGTGCATCGAAATCTGTGGGCGGGACACAGTGACATATAAAACTCTGGTTATGCAATGTATTGACGCATGCAAACTATCGTTGAATATTAATGAGGCTTGTCGTGGGAAAACCGGGATTAATGCATGTACTAAAAGTGTCGTTCCGGATCAGCCTGTGCAGTCCGCACAGGCCAATCCGGGACGACACTTTCCGCCTACAGTGGTTTTATGTTTAGAAGAGACTTCCTTGAAACAGAAAACACCATAAAAGCGGAAAGTGTCGTCCTGGATTAGCATGTGCGGACTGCACAGGCTGATCCGGGACGACACTTGACGCACACGCATTTAGCCCGGTTTTTCCACGACACGCCACAATTAATGCTTATTCATTGCAAACATCGGTAAAAGTTTGTGGATATGCACGAGTTAAAATTGATAAAATTGTAAAGCGTTTGTAGCTTTTTTCGTCAAAATGTTATAGAACACTCGTGTATCGGGACATGAACTTACAAAATACACGATATAGTAAAAAAAAGTCCATCAGGCCAACTTTTAAAGAGACAGAGTTTGTCCCAGGGGTCGTTGGAACGAGACCTGGTGGAGGCCTTCTTATTTTGTAATGCTTTTCCTTATAGAGTACTTGGATGTCGTTAGCCTATTTACCCTATTTAGCTTATTTTTCCACCCGAACCCTTACCGTTAGCGAGATTTGTAAACGGGCTAAATGGGGTAAATTGGCTAATTTCACAGACATATTATTTGGTGGGTTAGTCCATATGCTTTTGTTTTTGCAGTGAATACAATTTTAAAAGCACAACAAAACAAAAAAACACGAACAGCTGAGTATTTCTGAGTTGTATTGCCGTTTCACTGACAAGTATGAAGACTGAATTGCATTTTCAAGTAGTTTCTGTTCTGAAACAAAGTGTTTTCGAAACTCAGTGAAAAAATGATGATTGTGATGCAAAATGCGTGTTCGCTTTTTAATGAGAACACAAACATGCAAATAATGTATGCTTTTGAATAAATCACAGTCTCTGACACTTCACTTTGCAGGTCCAGCGAGTTTACACGAAATTCCTATACAATATTAATGTATTCGATTTTTATGTGATAGCATAATTTGACATACATTTATGCAATTATAATTGGAACTACTTTTTACTATGCTCCGCTAAGAATTAGAACTTTGTGCGTTGTTTATTGAGTAGTTTAACAACGATATTTTTGTTTTTGTCTATAGAAAAATAAGCGAATATCATGTTAGAATTGTGGGTATCTCAGACACCTGTATTTTCACAAGTCAGTATAGTGCAGATGGTTGATGCGCCGTCAGTTGTCGTTTGTTCTTAAGGCTTCGATGTCGTGAGTTTCGATACCCACTCTGGGTTTTCCTTTTCTTCAAAAAGTTTTTTATTTATTTGTTTTTGTTTTATATAAATCTCATAATGTAGTGAATAGTTCATACTTTATTTATTATTTACGCCTTTGTGTCGCTCATTTCTATAATATATACATGTATACGTTGACATTGCTGATGAAATCACTGTTTCGTAGAAATCACACTTGCGAGAACCGGTAATCGTATAATTTTTACACTTTATATTAGGCCATACCACTTTAATTCTATGTTTAGCGTCCTTGGGCTGGTAGGTTTTCGGACGCCTGAACGAAAAAAACAACAACAACAGTTTTGACAATGTGAAAAACGAGTTGAAAAGGGTAAAAAAATATGGAAAAAGAATAAAGAAGAAAGGTGTTTGGACTAATATTTGTAAAACATAGCATGCAAGTAGTCAATGTACACAGTTAAAATACTGAATTACAGTAGGTCCCCAATATGAAGATGATCTCTAAAATGTTTGCAAGCAAACATTTGCATTCACCTGTACCACTGCCACGAATAAGTTGTGAAAGAAATATGTTTTTTCTTGAGTTGTTGTTTGTTTTCTCCTGCTGTTTGGTAGGTTTAGAAAAATAATGGGGACGCTAAACATAGAATCAAATTTGTATGGCCTTACAACGACATATACACAATTGTGCATCGACATCTACAAGTAATCACCATTTGTTTGCATCCATTAAAGAACTTGTATAAAGGAATCCAGGTCTGTGTATCGTTCAACTAACTCGGTCAGTTTAGATTCCACGAAGCTCTTATAACCGCTATCTTAAATCAACAAGTCATGTTTCTTGTATATCCGCCCCAACCTCATTATTTTGTAGTTGATCCATTAAAGGGGATATATGTCTACGAAATAGTAATCGCCAGTATGGCTAATTGGCTGTAAATGATATTTTATTTATGTATTTTGTCCATTGACTAAAAGTAATGTCACAGGGTGACATGCATTTTTTCACCATGCTAAACTAGATTCCGCGCGCGTTATCATTAGAATGTCGAATTTTGAAACCGGCATTGTCCTTGTGCCAATAAGAAAGTTGGCAAACATAAATATGTTATGTAGCATAGTTAAAACAGTTATTCGAACCACGGAAACACATAAAATGACGTCACAAAAATAATCAAAATGACGTCATTAGACTGCGCGTGTCTAATGTTTATACATATACATATAATGTTTAAACAGTTTGTTCGGTATAATAAAATAAATAAGAAATGGCAGTGAGGATGACATTATTTCATATCACCCACTCAGCCGTGTGTTATTAATATAACAGCAATGTGCACCACAATGGCATTTCAAATTACATTAAGTATAAACACGAATAATGCTTTCGCGTGAGATACTAAAAATCACCAAAACTGCAAAGAAAATGAAAGCCCGAATCGAACTCAAGACAAATGAAGGATAAGAACAAATGCCAATTGATAGTGCTCGTCTTTTTAATGTTTTTAGACTGTCGGCAGAAGCCAACGGTCTTTTGCGAGGGGAATTTCCAGAACAGTTATCGCGGAAAACTACTTTCGTTCTTTGCTGGCTACGAGTCAGAAAATCGAAACCTAAAAGGGTCATTCTTCAATACAGCCAAACATCACGCCTGTTTTCTTACCTGGTATTTATTTAAGATAAAGTATGTCATGTGTATTATAATGTGTATATCATGTGATTTATTACAATTACAATTTCTAAAAAAGTCAATTTATTTATTAAAAATTGTACGTCAAACTAATGACACCCCTATTATTGCTATTTACTTGTCTGTAACCGAAATATTCACCTGGGTGTCCTAGAATAAGACCACTAAATAATGCGCTACATCGGTTATTGTTGACTGGTTGCGAACGTGTTATTTCTTGTTACCGATTTTTATTATGAATTTTGTTTACAACAAATTACTGCAATGTATTAATTTTAACATGTTGTATGAAAAATCGAGAGTACGCATCGTATGACCTACTTTTGACTCATTAGGCTACGAATCACTAATAAGTGCTGCTCCTAGCTACCACTCATCATCGGTCATTCTGTCTGGCTCGATGCAGATTAACTTGTTAACTGGTATGTGTATAATTCCGTTTGCATTAGATACTTAGCTTGAACAATATGTGTTCGGTAATTACAAATCACTTTTTATTATCATGTCGTATATTATCAATTTTAAAGGTGAGATATTTAACTTCATTCACCCAAATGTTTCCTTTTTAACAAAACTGTACTCATAATTAACATGCTTTTAGTTTCTTTTGTCGCCAACAGTCTTGTCAGCGTTTTGATTTGACTGTTGGCGGAAGCCAACGGTCTTTAGTAGGACGATTTTGAGAGTCGCATGACCTACTCTTTACTTTGCAGGCTACGAAGCACTAACAATCGATACCCCGAACTGTAAACGCTCTATCGGCTATTTCAGCCCGTTCAGTATCAGTCGACACGTTTATTGTTATGCATATTATTGCCTTTTTTATATAAATCTATTTTTCTATCAAGATGTTAAAAGTCGGGAGTATAGCAATGAGTAATGTCCTGTGTAAAAAAGGGCATTGCAGAAATTCATTTTCATTTTAACAAATCCGTCTTTGATGTTAAAATTTTTTTGCTTGATTTCGGTTTTATCCTTTTATCGCCAACAGTCTTTCTACGCCATCAGCGTTTTGATTTTACAATTAATGCGAGGGGTTTACACTACGTCAAAGTTATATCGATGATTGTATTATTTTAACTTCATATACGCACTCATAATACTTTCAATAACATTTGCTCATTTTTATACATGTTATCTCGTAGTGTAATGAACGCTAATGTCCCTTTAACAGATTTCACTATAAACATTTATATATAATTATGCATTAGTTTTAATTCATATACTTTAAATATAATTTATATATAATTATGCATTAGTATTACTTTATATACACGTCATACTATTTCAACAACATTTATTTTTGTTTTTTAATACTTTTTTTAACAGTAATGTCCCTTTAACGGATTCCGGACCGCCAACAAGTTGCTGGGCTGCAGTGTATTCAACACATGACCTTAACAGGGTATCACGGATCAGTTGTTGAAAACACTCAGAAGACAAGTGTTATCGAAGAATAAAATTTGAATAGTTGATATGCAAGTACGCTTTTACAGGCGTTTCTGTTAAAATCTCTGTGAAACTAAGGAAGTTTTGCCGTCACGTAATTATACTCACATTTCCCTACAGATACAAACTCATTATCACAGTGGCTGAATTAGGTTACAACATACAGCTTCCAATCCTTATGTAATTTAATGTAAAAGCGATAACTTTAACAAAAAATAAATGCAACATTTTGAACATCGGGACCCTCATAACCATACATTTTCTTAAAGAGCATTCTAAGCTGAATTGATATAAGTTATATAAATGGTATGTCATGTAATATGTAAGAAAGAACTCGACACTAAACAAAGTTGACTGTTTTATCACCATCTTTTTACCGGCTACTTTTTAGTTGAATTTAACCCGCCTCAGCGCAAGTGTCCCTACATGACTTATTTATTTAGTGTAATGTGACCTGAAGATATGAAATCTTGATTCCGCCAGTTAAATCTCGTTAAATGTACGGGACCGCGACGATGCGTCGAATCGACATTTTAAAGACGATTTTTTACATTTTTTTTCCCATCCATAAACATTTTCTTTTTCACATATTTTGCAGATCGTTAAATGCCTAATACAATAAAAACATTAACAAAAAATGGGAGTCACCGAATTAGATTTTGTGGCAAATGCATGTAAATTACCTTCCGTAAATGAGTTTTTTTTTAATTATTTTGTTTTTCTTGTTTCAGCAAAAATAGTATTGAACATTGATTGGTAAAAAAATGACGACTTTCTATTGGTTGAAATGACTTATTGTAAGAAAGCAATCTGTTACATGGTGAAAGTATAATATTTTATATGCTAAAATTGCTTTTTACCCATTTTTTGGCGAAAACAAATCGACATTTTTTGTAATATTATAAGCTATGTTTTTACTATAGAAAAAAAAAAGTTCCATAAAAAGTCCTGAATTTTCAATATTTATTGTATAATTATATGCTTAATAGACTGGAAACAAGTAAACAGGGGTCACCGTGCTTGTTTGCGCGAAAAAGTAGTTCACATGTGTAGTGGAAAAATAGATTGAAATGACAAACACCATTAATAACAATACAATAACAAAAAAGGTTACCGAATATGTTATATTATATAAATATTGGATTCTTTGAGGGCAAGAGTGCATTTTGTAGTCCCGAGGGAGTAATGTTTCCCAAGGCGAAGCCGCACCAAACATTATTTTCAAAGAATGCAATAGTTATTTTATTATACCGAAACAAATGTCTACCGACATAACGTTATACCACGACGTCATAGCGGGTGACATTGCTATGAAATATTTCTAATTATTGACTGTTCCGTTTTGTATATGAACAAAGAAGGAAGACAGAAGGGTGAGGTGAGTAATATCAGTTGATAATAACTATGAACACCAAAGTGATAACAGCCAACACCCTTTAACAATCATCACTAGCAAGTGCACAGCTATGCGAGTTCAATATTCAGGATGGGTGTTCCTCCTTTCGTTTTCAATGTACTAACAAACATTCACAAATAATCGAGCCACAATAAACGACTACTATTATTATTGATATATTTGATTCTGTGTGATAAATACGGAGTACGCGACATTTAGCTGATGTTATCTGTCGAGACATTTCTCATTTTGAAGATTTAAGTCAACTCCACTGATGCGCGAAAAGAAAAAACTACCGAAATCGTCTTTAATTTTCTACAGATCTCGCGCTGAGAAATTTGAGACACATGAAATTTGGACAACGCGACATTTTTACTCGTAATTTTTTTTTTTCTGCAGATCTCGCGCTAAAACGTGGACACACGAAATTTGGACGGTAACTGTGAAGTTGTACACAGCGCTAATTTTCGCCCAAATGTCGCATCGTCGCTGTCTTGTAACACTGCAAAATTAAACTGGCTAAATCGGGATACCGTAATAAGGGGTACGTGTAGAGGTGTGACGCATAAACCAGACACTGACCTTTATCTCAGTTTCCGTACTAGAATCTAGTAAATCGATAAAAGAGCATCCCACCGAAAAATACAGTAACGGTATCATTCAACTCGTGAAATAAGCGCACGAACAAATCCGAGTATAAATATAAGAAACAATTCAAGAGCGTAAGTGACGCTAATTTATACGAGGGTCTGTTAATGTGTCCGAGCTATATAATAAGTACGTGTGAACAAAGGCTCAACAATTGAAACCAATAATTGCCACAAACGAGTGTTGTTGTTGTTTTAAATGAAACTGTACTCGTGTAAATTTTCACGAGAAACAAAATGCACATGTTTGTATTTGTGTGCTTTTGACACGTTTGAAATGCTAAATGCCAAGTATCGAGTTGGAAATGGGGTACTTTTTATGTATTAGAAACTCGTAATAGTGTTTCAATATTGCATTAATTCAAAGCGAACCGTGTGCCTAGAAAGAAGGCCGTCATCAATCACGTGTGTGTATTTCCAATCATGTGTGCGTATTTCGAAGTTTATGAGGTCCTTCCGCGCCTGAGGCTGCATTATGTGTGGACCCGGAGTGTGTCCCAGCACTCCTACCTACCGGTAATTAATTTGCTAGAGACTCACGAAAGTTGGGACGAATTTTGAATCATAGCTGCAATTTCCAGCTACTTATTTTTTACTTAAAGATATTTTAATTTTTGTGGTCTTGTGCTGTTGGGGGGGGGGGGGGGGGACCGGAGTACCCAGGGAAAACCCCACCTGTCCGGTATGGTGACCACCAACCTCATCAATCATTTGCAGAAGCGCAAAGAATTAGTAGCGGCCTGTTGTACAGTCAACATTTGATAAAGGTCTGTGGCTGTGATGCGATACGAGGGCTGTGATGCGATACGAGTTAGTAGTGTCCATGCAAGGGATATTTATACAGAATAACATATAGAAAGAGCATTCAGCATATGCACAGATATTAAAAGAAAAGTTAAATGTGACAAAAATGTTATGGAGTATTGTGATTCCATAACAATTGCTTAGTTTTTTGTATGATAACGTTTTTACTTAACTTGCATAATATTACAACTATTACATTATATTAATACCTGTTTTGTAGCATACGTTTCGTCACATGTATTTACGCTGACATTATATTCTGTTTTCTATGTCAATGTACAATAGTATTAGCCACTGGTTCTAAACTGTGAACTTTGTCATTGATTCTAGAGTTCGGACTAGTGTATATGAAATATCTAGGATATATAATCGGCGATAAACAACCATTATTTGGACACATTTGTCCAGGCCAGTCTAATCGCTTGTTCGTAGAAGCGTTACTGGGTGTATTTATTAAGTGGAATGAACATGGTCAACAGTCACGTAAGTCATTCACACTACCCGATCTTCTACTTCCCTGTTGAGTTTTGAACTAAATCCATTCGTGCGAAGGCCATACCAATTTAGTTATATAATTAGCGTCCTCGGGCTGGTAAGTTTTCGGATGAGTGAAGGGGAAAAAAACAATTCTGACCTGGTGAACATTCGGAAAGCGTATACAGAGTTTGCCAAAGTTTGGGAAAATTGACTTTCCAAAATTGGTAAAAGAAATAATGCAAATAGACAATTTACACAGTTTAAATGCTGTGTTAAAGTAGGTCCCCATTCAATCTCGTTAAAATCATCTCCAGTCTGACGGTACTATATTATCCACTGACTGGATCTGATGACCTGTTAACTGGCATGTATATAATTCCGTTTGCATAAGATAATTAGCTGGAAAAAAAAGTTTTTTCCTTACTTACAAATAAGTTTTCATTATGATGTTGTATTATAAAGTTTAAAGGTGGGAAATTGAACTTCATTCAAACAAATGTTTGCTTTAAGCAAAAAAGTACTCATAATTAACATGCTTTTAGTTTCTTTTGTCGCCAACAGTCTTTCTACGCTGTCAGCGTTTTCATTTTTAGACCTTTGGCAGCAGCCAATGGTCTTTTGAGAGGATAATTTCCAAAAAGGTATCGCGGAAAACTACTTCTTTTCTTTGCAGGCTGTAAGTCAGTAAATCGAAACAAGAAAGGGTCCTTCTTGAAACCATCAACATATTACACCTGTTTTCTTACATTTTAATTATTTAAGAGAATGTATGCAATATGTATTATAATGTGTATATCATGTGATTTATTACAATTACAGTTTGTAAAAATGTCAATTTATAAAAAAGAAATAGCTTTAAACTAATGACGCGCCTACTTTTGCTGTTTACTTGTATGTAACCGAAATATTTACGGAAGTGTCCTGGACTAAGTCCACCAAATTAATGCGCTACATCGGTTATTTTTGACTCATTGCGAAAGTTTTTTTCTTGCTACCAATTCTCATTCTGAATATTTTGTCAACAAATTACTGCAATTTATTAATGTTAAAGTGTACTACGGACAATCGTATGATCTCTTTTGACTTAGTAGCCTACGAACAAAGATCTATAAATACACATGTTTATTTATAGATCTTTAGCTAAGAAGCACTAACAATCGGTGCGCCTAACTATTACGCTTCATCGGTTTTTCTGGCCCTTGCAGATTAACTGGCATGTATATAATTCCGTTTGCATATGATTATAAGCTCGAAAACAATATTTGTTCGTTACTTACAAAATAGTTTTCATTATGTTATCGTATACTATTGAATAAGAAGCCAAATTATCGAGTTTAAAGTTGGGAAATTGAACTTCATTCATGCAAAATGTTTAATTTTAGCAAAAAATGCACTCATAATGCACATGCTTTTAGTGTCTTTTGTCGCCAACAGTCTGTCTACGCTGTCAGCGTTTTAATTACTTCAAGTGTCCGAATTTCAAGACTTTTCAAATCGTTAGTTCCAAGAAATGTTCACCGTGTGATGGCCTGGTAAACAAAACCTTGCAATCTGTGAGGCAAAAACTGAGGCAACAAAATTTTTGTCTGACCAAGCGAACCTACAAATTGCTTGTAGTGCAATAACCTAACGTACATGACTAGATAAATGTGCTCTAAATAAGTACCTTATTCACGGAGGTATACCAGACTTCTTTCTTGGAAATGTTAGAGATTCAAATTATCGTATTATAATTTGGATGCGAAATCTCGGATAAATACAATAACATATTACCTTAGAAGAATTGATAAACTCACTTTAGTACACGAGTAATTAATACGAATACTTTCATATACGGAATGTAGAAGCTGACGAACTACGTTCTTTAAATTGAGCTGCATCATGATACATGCATAGTTATATTCGTCGCTTTGGTCAGAATGAGAACAATAGGTCAAACTAGTGCATTACGTTTGAGGGGCTGATTTTAATCTGGATCCCTAATCAACACACCATTCTTAGACTTGAGACTTAAGAATATTCTTGAAACTGTTCTGTTCTAAGAACAATGTTAATTTGAATCGAACTTCGTATTCATCAACTAGAGAAATAGCATTCTTTGTTCAGGGGCCATATTCCAGAAACATCATAAGTTTATCTTAAGATATTTTCACTTGTTTGTTAGGTTACATTTTTTAAATTGCATATACGTTAATGATTACAATTACAGTTAAGTAAATAGTAGTTAATAATAAGTTGATAATTATTGAAAATTTTGCAGAATTTCATGTATACATGGAATAAAAAAAATGCTTAAGAAAATTGATGATTTGAAGGCTAAGGAAATTTCACTTAAGATGTTTCTGGAATACGACTCCAGAACGATTTATTTGTTAAGGGACATTGGTACCCAGCATATTTGCGAACCCTCATGTATTTTTTTCTTGAGTCTTCATATGTTCTCTCTTTTTAAGTCTACGAATGGCTTGGTTAATATGAACCCAATCGGATGTACGCATGCGTAGAGAGAGAGAATGGTTTGCAACGATCAATTTCGTCGGAGAACACGAATCGCCGAATTGTTTGGAGACGCCATTTTTGGAGTTGTGTATTGCAAGTGACATGTTCAAGATCATGACTATAATTTGTTCAATCTTTGGTAAAAATTGTTCGAGGCACACTAAAACTGATCCTGTGTATTGACTTTTCGTGCATTTATTTGTAATGTATTGAAATAATTGTGTATGGATGATTTATTGTTCGATTGAATACGTCATACTACTACCAAAGTGCGGGTTGATGTAAATATTAAAAAAAAAGTTTTTGTGATTTACGACGATTAAACATAATAAACCATACACGTGCTTGGTATCAAATTGCTTGTTTTGTTGAATCTGATCCATTTAACTGAAACTGTTGACTTTATAGTTGATTCCGAGTAATATGACGCACCTCCAAACATTGACTGATATAAAAGACCTGATAAAAAACTATATATCAGAAACCTTTTTATCAGGCCGATATAAGCATAGTGGTATGATAAAAGAACTGCGGGAAGAGTATCACACGTTCTTCTTGTGTTTTTTCTCTGGCACTTGGCAATAATTTCGCATCTATTGCACAAAATACAATATTTGCAACATTAAGCAGACACGTACGGATATTCACCCTTGAGGCCAACGGCCATCTGCAAGTCGACAGTAATCAGATACAGAACACACGGAGATTAGAGTCTTTGATCATTTACACAAGACATGGCTTTTTGTATTTAATGTATTATGAATAATTCTTGGCCAAGTGTGAGGTTCGGGCGCCCATAAACAGGTTTAAACCCCCAATTCTTTGCATTAACCGTTCCAAGGCGACGACAGTTTTATTCATGTGTACTTTGTGTGTTATGTGTTTTTATGTTATACTGTGTTGTTTTTGGCAATGGGTCAATTGCCATAAATAATAAAGGGCCCCGTGCTGCCAATAAGAGTTCGCTCCCACTGACGCAGTTGGAGTTTCACTTTGTATATATTTTTATCACACAGCATTTGAATGCCTTTCATTATTAGATCAAGATTTGTGAAGACACATACTGAAATGTCTAAACTTCATCTGCTGTAAGTATTAACACATTGTTATAAAGTTAAATTTCTGATTTATGTTCAATATAAGATATTTTTATCCGAAAGACCACTATAGTATCAGCAAAAGCCCAGTTGCCTTTCACAAACTTTTCTTACGTGCTTTGCCTAAAAATTCGTTATTTGTAGACTGATTGGCCTCAATGAAGACTCAAATTGAAGGCAATTTAAAATTGTACAGCAAAAAAATGATTCTATCTTTAATAGTTCCGGAAATACTGATAGACGAGACTTTGTGCGGTTGTAGGCCTTGGCCGTGAGATGTTGCGAGATTTTATATTGATTACAATCTATGTTATTTTCATGAATCTTTGTTAATGCAATGTTCACATTGTGAACAAAAACACGTGCATTTTCGCATACGAGTGACAAAATGCAAGTGCATTTATTTAAATTGCCATGCATTGTGCGAATGTGCAAGATTGATCAAATGTCAAGGTTATCGGAAGGTAAACTTTGTCATCGTTGAAACAATTGTACATTGTATATGATATGATACCGAAAGATACGTCACATTCAAGTTGTTTACTTGGTAAAATTTGTTTTCTTTTCTTGGTATTGTGAGCGAGTAATCTATGGGTACCAGTTGGAACCGACAACTTATGTTCAAGTTAAAATCGGTTTTCAAAGACATATTTGATTTACTGTTCCAGCGTCTAAGAAAAATCGTTTTCAATGTTGACGAAGTACTTCACTAAAAATAAAAAAAGGTAAAGACTACACATTGAAAGAGACGAACATGTGAAATAACTACGTGCTCGAAATTTAAACTTTGTCCCATTACTATAAATGTTCTATTTAAATAATAAAAACTATATACTATAAATAAGCTATAATAAACTATAAATTTATGTAATATCACAACGCATTTAATTGGCCACTGAAAATGGTGGTAACATCTTAGAATTTGATTCTTTTACATTCCATCATTGTAGTTTCGTGTGATATTGATACAAAAGAATATACACACACTATATGTATTTAATAGTTGGCTAATTTATTTTGCATGATCACAGATACCTATTAAATCTGCCAAAGGGTTCGAGTGCACGAATTTCAAGACATATCTAGGTACATGCACTTTAGTTCCAAGAAATCTACACCACGTGATTTCCTGGTAAGGTTTTCAATCTGTGAAGCAAATACTGAGGCAATAACATTATTGTCTGACCAAGCGAACCTACAAATTACTTTTCGTGCAATAAACCTATTATGTCTTGGTAAGCGTGTTCAAGGGAATTATTTTTATTGGATGAAGTAAATGAATATGGAATTCCGTAAGTGCCATCTCCTTTTAATTAATGTTTTGATCTAAAACACGATACTCGATAGTACAATGATGAAAACGCGGAATCACGAAACTACGCAAAAAAAAACAGGATAACGCGACGATGATAACGCGACTCTACGATAACGAAAAGGCGATAATAGGATAACTACTAAATTATGACGCGATATATTACAATGTAACGTGTTTTCACCATCACCTGTGGCGTTTTCACCATCGTAATATCGTGATATTGCATTTGAATCGCTATGGTGGTATTGTGATTTCGCAATTTCATTACCATACTATTGCGTTATCATCATCCTACTATTGCGTTATCATCATCGTATTGTCGCGTTATCATCATCGTACTATCGCGTTATCATCATCACACTATCGCGTTATCATCACCGTACTGTCGCGGTATAACCAGCGTACTATCGAGTATCGCGTTTCAAATGGACACATTCAAAGCCGATGGCCCTAACGGAATTCCGTACAAGTATAGAACGGACTTCTTTCTTAGAAATGCAAACAATCGTATTAATTTGGATACGAATTCAATAACATACGATATAAGTTTTGAGTCAATAAGTAATTATGCTACGTGATAGGGTAACTCGCCCTTAAGTCGAACAGATTAACGCTTTACCTCTTCAATTCAATGCTCATTGTACAAAGCCGGGACTCAGCTGGTGCAGGCCATACGCGCCATATCTAATGACTCTGTTTTTAGACAAACTGTTTGGTTCCCGGCTTGTTTGCTTTGAATGTAGTTGACAAACCAATACCCACTAAATTCGCCCTTAAGTCAAACACATTCGCCCTTAAGACAAACACAAGTTGCCATAGCATTGATCAGATTACCCATTGCCTAGACACAATAAAATTCAAATTACATCTAGAGTCTTTTGTAGAACTTAAAAATAACTTTGTCCAAATGCTGACAGAAAAAAGTGTTTAAATAGACAATGAATTACACTGGCATTTCTAGCGTTTATTCGAAATCGCAACAACATTACCATATTAAGCACTTATCGGGACACAGAAAAAAATGCGTAAATAGAAGATCTATGAAAATAGAACAAAACAGTGAAGACTGCCATTTATAATTTTAGATTAAGTTAATGTTTTCAATATTTAGTCTTTAGTGGAGGCTGCAAACGTATCTGACCAAAATGTCGATGGTATCATGTTGCATCGTATTTGAAAATTCAGAATTTCCCGTCTCGCGGAGTTTTAAATAGTGCTATAGTACACGCACAATGTCATCGTGAGAAAATTTTTAATGACATGATATTTCGACTTGTTTTTAGCTTTGAGTAAAAAGGATGGATTTTTCGTTAAACATGTCAAACTACTCCCATCTTTACACAATACAAAGAACGAAATGTTCGACTCTGGGGCAAATTCGACTCAAGGGCGAGTTACTCTACATGCATAACTATTTTCTTCGCCTTTCTCATAAAGAGAACAATACGTCGAACTTTGAGATGTCATCCAAATGTTTTGATTGGTGATGCACCAATCTTCATACATCATGATAATGCGTAGTGTATTTTAGTTGATTTCAATCAGGGCACGAATTCACGAACCCATTCTTAAACTTATGACGAAAGAATCAAGAATATTCTTAAAACTGTTCTGTTCTAACAGCGCTGTTAAGGCGTAAAAAAAAGGTTTGTTTCAGGTAACATGCCCCCCCTCCCCCCCCCCAAAAAAAAAAAAATTAGGGTAGGTTGGTCGGGATTTTTTTCATTTTTTTGGTAAATGGTCATCTTGAAGATTCTAAAACTGAATAAATATTCAAAATATATCAGTAATATCCTTAAACATTGTTTATAAGTGGATACTATGAAAACAAAACACTTATTTATCACAGTTTAAGTACCGGGGTATATTGGACTGCATGTAAAAATTTTAAACGTCTCCCAACAAAGAAACTGTACCTTAACTATAAATAAGGTGATAGAAAAAGAGATTTCTGGCAAGAAACTTATAATATAAGCGAAAATTTATTCCCCCCCCCCCCCATATCAGAAAAAGTTATTGATCGATAGGCAACATTTTTAGGGAAAGGCGGAAAAAAATAGGGGGGGGGGGGCGGTTAAGCGGAAACCAAATTTTTTACACCTTAACACTAACGAATATGATACATATTTTAGAAGGAAAAAAAAGCCCGGTAGAAACTTTAATACAAAATATCAAACTTGGAAAGTGGAAGATAAATTGCTACATGATTAAACTCACGATTCCAAATGTTCGTACATTGCGGCTCAAAAAATACTGATTGTCTGTCTTATGTTTCATGATATTCCATGAAAATCATATTTGAGGCGTGTCGTGGGAAACCCGGGCCTAATGCATGTGCGTAAAGTGTCGTCCCGGATTAGCCTGTGCAGTCCGCGCAGGCAAATATGGGACGACACTTTCCGCCTACAGTGGATTTATGTTTAGAAGAGACTTCCTTGAAACAGAAAATACCATTAAAGCGGAGAGTGTCGTCCTGGATTAGCCTGTGCGGACTGCACAGGCTGATCCGGGACGACACTTTATTTTACGCACATGCATTTTGCCCGGTTTTCCCACAACACGCCACAATTGCTTATTTAACAGTTCTCAGCATGTCAACGCTGGAATGCACGATCATTAATTACAACTCATGTCATTACAAGCTGTTTTATCGTTTTATATTGCTTAGATTGCTTTGGTAATAAATAATTTATTTAAAACTATTTGAAACACACTTAAAGGAACCTGTTCACAGATTGGCAAATATACAATTTTGAAATTTGTTGTCAGATCTAAAAACAAAGATTTAAAAAAACATTATATATACACAAGTGAAATAACACTACTGACAAAGTAAATATATTGGAAATATAGTGTCGTTTATAAAAAAAAACCATCACATTCAAAAAGGAAAAAAAGAAGAGTTTTGAACGCTTTTCATCGATATTTTAGAAAACACGTGTATCAGTTACATTAACTTAAAAATACACGCTTGTTATCGAAAGATGCAATGGCCGAGTGGTTAGAACGACAGACTTTTGATCTCGGCGGTCGTAGGTTCGAGTCCCGACGGAAGCAAATATTTTAAATAGTTTGTTTTCTTGATATAATATTAGTTATTGGTTAGTGAAATCTGCGTTAGTTTTTGCAGTTAAGACATTAAATGGCTTTTTTTAAATACGAAAATCTGTGAACAAGTCCCTTTAAATTGAAATGATTTGACGGTACATGCACACGCAACTCAACTGTCAGACAAAACTACGAACTATGTTTGTTATACAGTTTATTTTTACAACCACCGCTTCGTCTTTCGCTTTCGAAAGTATTATTTTCGTTTCAGGGTTTAAAAAGCAAACACGAGTATTCTGGAAAACCCACATAGCTCGACCTACTTTCGGTTTACTTCAAACGATAACCTAGTTTATTTTCTGCAATTTAACCTATATATCACAATCGTAATGAGATAATAAACGGCTAACAAGGACGTGTGATTTCAGAAAACATATGTCATTTTTTTAAAAAATGGTTTGAACAATACTTTTGAAATATAGTAAATGACACATAGCAGTGCTTATGTCAGCATGTCCGTAAATCAAAGCACTCACTACGAGGAAGGAATTGAGGAGAAAATGCGCATAATGGAATCAAAACGCTGACGGCGTAGAAAGACTGTTGGCGAGAAAAGAAACTAAAAGCTAATTAATTATGAGAGTATTTTTATCACGAGGAACATTTATTATAGTAAGTCATCTGTCTGTTATATCATTTCTACAAAACAAATATCCAAACTCATAACTATAAACTCTACTTAAATAAATTGGTATAAGCTGGTTTTTGACATAATTGAAAATGGCCACTGTATTTTGCAAATTAAAACTTATATAGCGCGCGTTTGATTCAATGCTATTTATCTACGACAGAATATTTTTGTAATTTGTGGGAGGCAAATATTTTTTTGTGCAGACGATTTAAAAAGCAAACAGAGTCATATGGCTATAAGTCAATCTACAACGGGTAAAAATAGTCGATGAACCGTATAAGTTCGAATAAATGTTCTGTGCTTTTTAACACAAGCGCTATGCTCGGTAAATACTGCACAAGTGTATGTATTATATATAAATATCTAAATAAATAAACCAGAAATTGTTATATGTTAATTGATTTAAAGTGGACTTACAAAGATAATACACTTGACATTACGATGCACAAGTCATCGGTTAACAACCACTAGTTGATCTATTGTTATTTATTTTACAAGGCCCAATTGTAAGTGCCTGTTATATCTAACAACTGAAAGCAAAGTGGTATTCTCCGAAATCCGTAGGAAGTTTTGAAATATGGAAAGTCACAATGACCTTAACATTATCTTACTTTAAAATCGGTCAACGCGTACTTTGGGTTGACAAGACTTTGCACTTTTGACTTGTGTCGTCCCGGATTAGCCTGCGCGGACAGCACAGACTTATCCGGGACGACACTTTATGCACGTGCATTAAGCCCGGTTTTCTCATGACACGACTAATGAAATTTCGTACATTAAATTGAAAGAGCCACAGTTCAGAATGGGGAATATCAATACATGCAGTTTCGTCGATAATGTATATAATTCCGAAGGAAGATGGGGCTTTCGAGAATATTTTCAATCAAGACCATATATTTGGAGAAACAATAATAGTGGTTTAGAGATTTTGTGATAACCGCATGGTAAACAATAAAGTGGCAAATGTTAAAAAAAGAAATAACCGGAATGTTAACCCGAGCTGTAAAATTGATGGCATCCTCTTTCAAATAATAAATACACAATATCAGTTACGCTATTTATGTAAGTTTTTTACGAGCGTATCGACATGTTTTCTTGATGTCATCCTACAAATGTCAAAGATTTGGAAGTACGATTAATAAAAAGTCTATAAGTTCAGGATTTGGATGGATATCAGAAAGCTTTCCTCACATTTCTCATATTCCCAGGTGTAAGTTCTCGCAAATTAAAGTTAATATTTTATCAATTATTTTAAATTATTGCTTTGGGGTAAATGAATAACAATATCCATAGTTCTATGAAATAAAGTTATTAGTATAACACGGAACATGCAATTCGTAAAGGTTCCGGTGCAATTCGTAAAGGTTCCGATGCAATTCGTAAAGGTTCCCCACCCCCACCCCCTGTCCTATTTCATGTTCCTAGTAGTACTAGTCGTCACTTACATTACCATTATACCAGTAGAAAGCCCGCTTTGTTCAAGTGCATGTATTTTTGTATTTCTAATGCGCACATGAAATATAACCGGATAATGTTTGCATATATACTGATATGGCAAACAGGTATTTAAAGAAAAAAACGTTCTTTTATAAAATTAACTATTTGTATTTTTTTTTTCATTTAATCACTTATATGGCAAACCACTGATAATAATACAGCATCCATATTTTAAAAATACCTGTATTTTCTAGAATATGGTTAAAGAATAGAATTTAACTTCTTACTGCAAACACGTCACCACCCTATGTTGATATAAAGCACTTATCTCGACATTCATACATTGATATGCCTTTGTGTGTGTAGATTACTTTGTTTCACTTCATACATGCGCCTAACTGGTTATTATAAAATAGTTTTTAATAAATGAGAAAAAAGAAATTCTTGCTTGAGTTTACTTACTTCTTTCATGACAACAAACAATCACTGATCCGAAACCAGTTGTGCCCGTTAGAAGTTACGTAGTTGGAAAACGTTAAAAACTGTGCCAACAAAATCGTTGAAAGTATAAAAGTATTCAATATCGTCATTCTGTTTTGCAAAAAGTCGCTTCACCCGAAAACAAAACGTAAATAAGTTGTCGGTAAAAATAGATACTGACATAAAATTTAAACGCAAACTTTGATTTAGAATGAGATTGCTGCACTGAAATAAAGCGGTGTTCTCATGTTTCTTAAATGACCAAAATAAAATTAAGCTCTTTTTGAAAATAAAATAATAAATCGACCCTTACAGGTAAAAAAATGTCTAGTAGATAATCTACTTGTATTGACGTCAATATGCATGTGTAAGGTAGTACAGGCAGGCGCATAATAGATCTAGCCTTTGAAAACATGAGGTATCGTTTGATCAATGATTTCAGTTGAATTAAATGTCAAGTCCCATTTGTATGTGTCCATACTAGATTTTGTCAATTTATTACAAGAAATATGTACATTTTGAAGCAAGCCTTTTGAAGAAAAAACACCCCAAATATACGCAAAATCGCACCCTCGAAATAAAGCACGCCCCGGACCCCCTAGAAAATATTTTCCTCGGTGTTTTTCGTCTGTGGATACGGTCCTGCTTGCGGTTATATATCGTTTAAGTAGGTAATTGTCCCGGCCTTGACTCAATAGGAAATATCGTTTAAGTGGGTAATTGTCCCGGCCTTGACTCGAATCAATCGGAAAGAAATGTTGTTGTTTTTAACTCATAATTAGAATTTACGACTTGACGTACGTAAACTACGTATTTCAAGATACTTGAAGATAGCTACACGACACGAGTCACGACGCTGCAAAGTCGTAATGACGGGTCACTAAGTCGTAACGACGAGTTACTAAGTACTAATGAAGGGTCACTAAGTCGTTATGGCGAGTCACTTAGCCGTTATGACGAGTCGCTGAGTCGTAATGACTGGTCACTAAGTCGTTATGACGGGTCACTTAGTCGTTATGACGAGTCACTAAGTCGTAATGACGATTCACGAGGTCGTACTGACGAGTCACTAAGTCGTAATTACGAATATATACGATCTACTTAGCCGTAAATAGGAATCATTAAGTTCCAAAATAAATTGCAGTAATATTATTATTTTTTATTTTATTCACTTTATTGTGATCGATTTGGATAGATCTGATGTACATGCAATTTTGAACGACCACCTGTACGACAAGCTCCTGTAACGGGTTTTGTGGCCTTCCTTTCTTCTGGCAAACATATGGATGCTACGAGTACACGTGTCTCGTTGTGTTATATTTAACATACACTCAGTGTATTGGCAAGGCTTTCTACATTTCTTTACGTGTCTGACCAAAACTATGTGGGTCACTCACAGACGTGCACTATTATTATCAGGTCAGTGATTTTCAGTTTTAGTTTCTCAAACATTTTTGGGGAAAAATGTCCATATAAAAACCCAGAAGAAACACGTACATGTTTTTCGCAATACACATGAAAATATATATATAATGATACAAAACAACGTGTGTTTTTTTAAATATATAAACATGCGTATAAAGTCAACATGATTTACGTCGAACAATCATATGTTTCACTGTGTTTTTACATTGGTATGTAAATCGGGTCGGCGGATCCGAGAAATGAATGCACCTATCAATATTTTTCTCCCGTGGAGGGGGTAGTGGCGGGCAGACCCAGGGGAATATTACTCTTTTTTTTGGGGGGGGGGTCTAATTCCCCACCTAGAGCCAAGCATTTGTGTATAATTTCCCTCAAATGGCCGTGAGGTACTCAATTGCACCGAGATCTAAAATCCGATCAGTCTATTTCCCAGGACCCGGAATCATTCGGTGCGTCAAATTCCCGCCTGTCGGAAATCTCTTTCAGTCTTAAGTCCTGTATATGCCCCCCCCCCTCCCCCCATATAAGGTGCATAAATTTCGACACGACCAAGTCTGGCCTTACGCAATCCGAGCGCGACGTTCACACACAATGCATTATCTAGATATTTGGATTGGCTAAATTCTACTACTAAACGTATAGCGTAATCAACTTCTTATATACCGACACCTCATACCGGTAGATATATTTTATCTGTTTAACATTTTTCCTTAAGAACGTATTACGTAATCGAAAAAAAAACATTTTTTTCTCTGATTTTATCAGACGAAAAGAATACACTTTTATTTTGTCTGAAATATCTTTTATTTTGTCTGAAATATCCTCTAAAGAACGTATAACCAACGATTTATTACATAACATTTGATACGTCGGTGGTTCGTTGAAATCAGACAAAACTCATGTCTTGTTTGTACGATTCTTGGTTCATACGAAAACAAATATTTGTGCCTGTATAACACTTTGTCAAAGAATGCTTCAGTACGTAATCAATTAAAAATGTAGATCTATACAATGTATGGAATGTATTCTATCCGTATAATGTTTTCCTTAACAACGTATTACGTCGGGGAAGTGTCATTGTGCATTACAAAATAACATGAAGGGGAATTTAGAAGTTTTCTGTTTATGTGTGCAAAAATATACCTATTTTGTCCATGATTATTTAAAAGGTTTTGCAAAATATTGACGTCAGTAATTTTATATCAAACGCTGTTATTTGTTGCAATTAGTAACCTGATAGAGTAATAGGTAGAGTAGTCTTGGGGGGGGGGGGGGGAAGTTATATGCAATGCTAAAGTGATGTACAGTAAAGGTAACGATCACAGGATGATGTTGTCACTAGTGGATCTAGGGAGCGGGGGGGGGGGGGGACGCCCACGCCCTTAAACTACCGGACCAGACATATATGGGCATATATAAAACGGTCAAAACTGGATAAAAATGCAACAATTTCGCATAAAATGATAATGTAGAGGGGTGTCCACAACGTTGGCTCCAATTCCTGGCGATTTCATATTTTTCCGACACCATATGTCAGCGAAATTGACACAACGTCGGCATCACTTGCCGTATTATAATATTTCACAACGGAATCATATACGAGTACCTTCGTTAACAATATTTCGTGTAAAACATGTTCGTCTGTCTGTACGTTATTTCATTTCGATTGAAAAAAAGACAGTGCATAGCACATTGAAGATGACTGTGAACGTGTGAGTTATTTAATGACATTTACTTCGAAAAGAAACCTTTACACTTTGGTAAATGAATAATACAAACAATTCTCGATGCGTGTGCGTTTGAATATAGTCTACGGATTTAACATGTTTAAAGATGTTCCTGATATATATAACATTGGAATGTCTCTAGTGGACAGGCACATCAAACAAGGGCAATTTACTGCCAGGTGCATGACATACAGATAAACCAACATGTGTTTCGAACATAATACGGTGAATTATTAATTTATTCAGTGCAACCAAGTGCATTTGATGATGATGATGATGATAATGATGTGCACAGATTTATTGTATATCTTTGATACGGATCTGTAGCTGATCACTGCAGACCCACATACAACATAAAGGGGTTTACAAAAGTTTACGCCCCTAACCCGAAATCATGGAGCCGCCCCTGGCTGTTGATACTGACACACTGACACTCATCAACTGAGTTATAGTTGCAAGTCTACAAAAGGCATAACAAATGATTTTAAATTGACCAGTAGATACTTGTCAATCAAGGATTGAGTTGACCAATTATGGGTTTATATTTCAGTGGTAAATAATAGCACATGGTTGCATGATGCAATCAATTTACTTTAAATCCTTAGACAAACAAACGTATACAAACAGAAAGGCGGAGCAAGATCTATGTTCGTCTACTGGTTAATTATACAATTTGGCATTCTCAATCTAAGGGAGATAACTGCTCATTTAACAAAGGGCCGCAATACTCGGACGTGAGTGAAAAGTACAGGGCTTTATGTTTTATCGTTTTGTTGGATACCTTTACCGATTTATTTATCAAACCGCAACATTTTTGTTAAGCATTTTGCACCCTTAACTAGCAATAAAACTGTGTCAACCCAAAATAAGCAGCTGTAAAGGATCGAATAAACGTGGCTGTCCGGCTAGCGCAGTGGTTGGTACTCTCGCTTTTCACTAAGGCTGCCCGAGTTCCCTTCACACTCGGCGCATGTGAGTTTGGTTAGTGATCACCATACCAGACAGGTGAGGTTTCCTCGGGTTCACCCCCACAGCACAAGACCACAACAAAATTCAAATACACCGGTATCAAATAAATAGCTGGATATTGCGGCTATAATTCAAAATTCATCCCAACTTTAGGTGTGTCTAGTAAAATAAGACAGGGATGCTGGAACACATCCCGGGTCGTCACATAATGCAGCTTGGCGCGGAAGGACCAGATACACACGCAAAACACAATACAGTCGAATAAACGTATTCCATTGTCATTCAGCCGCAGCAAGGATTCAAACAGCGCACATAACTTTCATATCGCCGATTCATTCTGTCTTTAAACTGTTACATACCACCTGTTCATATTTTGTGATACCGAGAAATGGCACACGGAAAGGTTGTAATAAAGCATCCCCTTCCATTAAATAGAATAAACGTGTCACTAAAATGTATTTAGTTCCCATTTCATAGCGTCAAACTGATAGAATTATTATATATTACAGCAATATATTATTACCCTTATATAATTGTAACTGGAAAACTTGTCAGAACAGTCTAAATATTAATATATCAGTTTATAGCAATGCAGGAACAATAGGGCCATGATGGCCCAAATCGCTCACCTGAGACCTGGTACAGATGAAGACCATACTGTTGTGACAGGTTTGAAAATTAAGGTATCTGAACAATACGATTTGATCTTAAACATCGGTTAGTGCAATGGGCTATCTAAAGTATGAGTTGGGTAGTGGATGTGCGGTGTTTTTGCTAATGGTTCTCAAATCAGTTTCCTCAATATTCTTACCTGATCCTTTTTCATTAAGTCAGTGACAATTCTGGAAAATGCAGAAACAGTAGATGGTGATGTCGTTTTCGCAGACAGTTTTGGAGAACTAGTTGCAATGCGATAATTGCGATGGCTGTGTTATAAGGTCAAATTTTACTTTTTCTTTGATAATTTTCTTTCCAATGATGATAAATGATGTTAAAGCAGGCTCTGAAGCCGTCAATGTTGAATGGACAAATAACTGCATGAAAGGTTTACAACTGTTAGAAATCAAATTTTATCAATCAAATTTTATGGTCATACGCAAACTGTGTAAGTTTCGTCAACATTGAATAAAATTTGTGTGTGCATGCCAATCATTGATAAATTGTTGGTGTTCTTTTCCACACAAAAGGGGCAATAACCTTATTCATCAGTAGCGGCACTTTCTTCCTCCGTTCCCTCAAACTTATACTGCTGCACCATCTGAGCCAATTCAGTCAGTTTCTCCGACGACGACCGCGCCCTAGCAACAGCAAGTGGGGCCACGGTCTCTATGGAAATGCTTGCCGTGGACATAGCAGTTCCAGCCCCAACAGGGACGTTCAGCCCCAAAATGGTATCAGGACACATTAGAACCTAGACTAATAACTGATGTATCGCTACATGTACTAGTGTACGATAACTCGCTACTTGACCTAATTCGCTCACAATCTACCGGTGGCAAGATTTTTGGCGAGTCTTGCAATTGCACATCGATACCCTTCTCCGTCCCCTGGACAAGGGACACAACTGGGGATGGGGCGGGCTGTAAAGATTTCGGAGGAGCGTTAGCAATACCTGTAGAATTCTGACTAGAAATACTGACATCATTAACTTTTCTTGTTTTCTCATGTACCGAAACAGTCAAAGCCGTTTGGGTCTCCGTTTCTTTATACACCGAATGCTTTGATCGAGTCCGAATCGACACTGACGCAGTGTACGGTAAAGAACTACTGTCACTGTGGCATCTTTTCTCTGGTGTTCCACTCCTTCTCCGATTTGGAGATCCTTTGTTATCGACTGTCAATGAAGTTGACCTGCCACGTTTGGAACTACCACTGTCTTCACTGCCTTTTCGACTGGGACTATTAGAACTGCTCCTAGAGTGATCCTGCTGTTTCTTCAGTTCTGCAGTCAATCTCGACTTTGTCAACCGTGCCCTCGTTAGTTGCTCTTTCTTCTTTAAAAGTGTTTTCTTTGACAGGTCTTCTAGTGGAATTTCCTGCGGAGGCAAAGAGCTATCTTGAGTTGAGGAATCACGTCTGTTTGCAAGGTCTTTAGACGCGTTATGCAGAGTCTGAAAGGCCATTTCTGACGTTGCCTCAACAGCGACTTCCACGTCTGCTGATACATCTTCACAGTCGTCTGCCTCTCCTGCACTTTCAAGTACCTGCATTTCAGTTCCCTTTTCCACATATATAGTATTTCTCCTCTTGGTCATGGTTTGGTCACCATGGAAACCCTGGCTGCTAGGGTCATGTCGCCGGAGGTTGACCTCTGACCCAGTGTGGCCGACAGCTGATTGGCTGGGAGGGGGGTCCACTGGAACGTTCACGGCCCTTCGGTCCGTGGCACTGGCAGTCACACGCACTGGGTGACAGCGACCTAAAAAGATTAAAGATCCATTGTGAAACATATAATTACATTCTTGATTGATGTTTGAAAAATATACATGTTTTTTATTAATGTCCTTACGGAACAATTTGTATTTAGGTTCGGTACGTTCTTTCATTTATCCACCCGAAAACAGAACAACACCACCAAAGCTGAAGTCTAGGGTGATGTTCTATATTACTACCTATTCCCGCTATATAGTACCGTTGTCAAAATCTATTTATAGATGTTTTACATTCGTTTTCGTTTATGTTTAGCGTCCCCATGATTTTTCTAAACCTCTCTACCAGGCAGGAAAAAACAAACAAGTTGATAAAAAAAAGAATTTCTTTCACAACTTGTTCATGGCAGTGGTACAAGCTTAAGCAAATGTTTACTGAAATATTATCTTCATATTGGAAGCCTACTGTAGCATAGTATTTTAACTGGGTAAATTGACTAGTTCCACACTACGTTTTACAAAATATTATTTAATACACCTAACAGTCCATTTTTTCCAATTTTTGTTATGCTTTCCAACTCGTTTTTTCTCATTGTCAAATTATTTTTTTTCAGGCATACGAAACCCTACCAGCCCGAGGAGGCTAAATATAGAATCACATTGGTATGGCCTTAGTTTCAACCTATTAATTTTAGCTTGATATTGCGTGTAAAGCCAGGGGCTTACTGGAAGTCTGAGTTTGTTTCCAGGATAGAACCAGTTCTGTGTGTCTTTTGAATCCTTTGAACACATCCTGGCTAGGGATTGAATTGATGATCACGACGGCTAGGCTGACACCACCTTCATCACACCACTTCAATCTTGAAATGAGGCGCGTCGCGGGAAAACCAGACTTAATGCATGTGCGTAAAGTTTCGTCCCGGATTAGCCTGTGCAGTCTGCACAGGCTAATCCAGGACAGCAGTTTCTGCCTACAGTGGATTTATGTTTAGAAGAGACTTCCTTGAAACAGAAAATACCATAAAAGCGGAAAGTGCCATCCTGGATTAGCCTGTGCAGACTGCACAGGCTAATCCGGGACGACACTTTACGCACATGCATTAAGACCGGTTTTCCCGCGACACGCCTCAAATTTATTTTCTGTTTAAATGTGTTCTCTAGATTCTAAGAACACTGAAATAACAATGAAAAATGACATATAAATAGAAGAATAAAGACGGTCAAACAGAATAAACCTAGATCTGCCCATTGTGAACTCTGAATAAAAAACATTTGTGATTTCATAGAAACCTTAAAATAGATGACAGGAATGTTCTTCATAACTCAACAGGAAACAGTTTAAGTTATCACAGATATTAAAAATACTTATACTGAAAAACAGTTCTTGATATTTGAGCTCATTTCTCAGAATTTTATTATTATTACCATTTTAATTTTTCATCATTTATAATATCAAATATCAAGCAAACACCTTGTAGATTTATTTGTTCCAGCTTCTTTTATATAATTCCAAGCAAATTAAAATATAGAAATGGCATAATTTGTTATTTTACTAATACAGGGCCCTCATTTCATTATTTCTGGGGCCAAATAAAGGCCAAATTTCCCCTGCCTGGGTGTATACTTTTTATCCAGTTTTTGTGATGTTTGACCTTAAGATAGTTTAAAGTTTCATTGATATTAAATAGGACTTTAGCACCGACTTTGGGTTTTAAAAATCATTTGCCTTATTGTTTATGAGAATTAAACTGATTTGCAACGAAATCTAGTTAAGTTTTAGTGCTTGTAACTATATTTTTTTATTCACATGTTGAAACAGGAAATCCGGACAAAAGCCCTCCCGGACAATAGACAGCTTGTAATACTGATGACCTGGACAATTGCCTGCTCGTTGAAATTACACCCCAGACTCAGTTTTGTTAAATTGCAACGACTGCATCAATTATATTCTTTAAATATAATTACCACCCACACTTAGTCGGCAATTATAATAATTGTAATTAACGCTTAATTATAGCACATGCTGTTGTTTGAAAAGATTATTATTTGTTTACATTTCTTTAATTACGCAACTGACAGAAAATGAACCGATGTCAATGAGCGGGCAATTGTTGGGGTCGTCAAAATTATGACCAAAATAATGTCGTGGTGTGTGAAATACAATGAGTGGGCTTTTGTCCATATTCATTGAAACAATGTGAAAGTTCAACCCGATATACTTGTTCTGAGGGTAAATAAGCAATTCCTTCCTTCCAAAGACGTGCATTTCCAATCTTTGTTTCAGAGATTATTGTACTATTTTTATATATCCTTTTACTCATTGTATTAAGAGTGTTAAAATCGTGCCTTTGCGCAACTGTGTTATAGAAATACAATTGTGTTTGTTAAGCGCTACGAACTTTTATACAAAAGTGAAGATCTCAATGTTCTCTGCGCTACAAAGTTTTAATAATGCAATCAATGCACCCACGCTTTCCATGCGGCTGACGTGACGTTGTACATGACAGCATGATTTTCACACATTTTTTCTAGCAGAACAAAGGATTTACATTAAATACATGTGCAGTTTAATTGTAAAAAAAAATTCGTGTTAACGTCACGTGAACAGTAATATTTGGATAGGCGTTTCGGAATTCGAATTGATTATACGTGACTTGAATTTAATTACAAGGAATAATATTATATTTTTATATAGAAATGGAATATTTTACATATGAATATAACACATTATGAATGTTAACAACAATGAACAAGAGGGCCATGATGGCCCAAAGGGCTCACCTGAAAACAGATGAAGACCATAAGAACAATACGCAAAGGGGGATCAATTTCGATTTAAAACATCGGTTAGTGCAATGGGCTAACTAAAGTACGAGTTGGGTAGTGGATATGCGTTTTTTTGGTAATGGTTCTCAAATCATTTTTCTCCATATTCTTACCTGACCCTTTTTCATTAAGTCGGTGACAATTCTGGAAAATGCAGAAACAGTAGATTTTGATTTCTTTTTCACAGACAGTTTTGGAGAACTAGTTGCAATGCGATAATTGCCATGCCTGTGCTATAAGGTCAAGTTTTGCTTTTTTCTTTGATAATTTTCTGTCCAATAATGATAACTCATGTTAAATCAGGCTTTGAAGCCACCTGATCAATGTTGCATGCTCAAATAACAGCATGCAAGGTTTGCAACTGTTGGAAATCAAATTTTATCAATCAATTTTTATGGTCATATGCAAACTGTGTAAGTTTGGTCAACATTGAATAAAAATTAGTGTGTGCAAGCCTATCATTGATAACTTGTTGATGTTTCTTTCCAAACACAAGGGGCAATAACTCCGGTGTTTCTGGCCCGATCATGCTTATATTCGACTTCACCTGTAGTCTTACGTTCATAGATTGGTGAAGATTGGATGAAAAATGAAGTCTCTATCCTGAATAATGTCCAGTTTTGTATATTTTTTTAACAAACAAAGGGCAATAAATCTGGTGTTTCTTGCCCGATTTCGCTTATATTCAATTTATTTCACCTTTAATCTTATGGTCATAGATAAACTGTGCAAAACTGGTGAAGATTGGATGATAAATGGAGTCTTTATCCTGAATAATGTCCATTTTTGCATAATTTTTTCACAAACAAAGGGCAATAACTCCCGTGTTTCTGGTCCAATCCTGCTTATATTCGATTTCAAATGTAATCTCATGGTAATAGACAAACTGTGCAAGACTGGTGAAGATTGGATGAAAAATGAAGTCATTATCGTGAATAATGTCCATTTTTGTATATTTTTCTAATAAACAAAGAGCAATAACTCTGGTATTTAAAACACGATCTGGCCCATGTTTGGCGTCTGCTAAGAACTGATGGTCATACACAAACTGTGAAAGTTTGGTTAAGATTGGATTAAAAATAAAACCTATAAGTTGGAAAAAGGCATTTTTGCACATTATTTGCATAAAAAAGGGGCAATAACTCTAGTGTTACTGGTGTGATTGACCCTATAACAATCCCATGCGAGATTTTATGGTCATACACAAACTGTGCAAGTAAGGTCAAGATTGAATAAAAAATGAAGTCTTTATCGCGTTAACGGTCCAAATTGTTGACGGCATACGGACGACAGACGACGGATGATGTCGGAGAGCTCCTCTATACCAACAGCTCACCGAGCACTACGTGCTCAGGTGAGCTAAAAAGCGGAGTAAATTACATTTATGATGACTCTTAAATGTACGAAAACATTCACAATTTAATTTAAAAGAAAACAATATGCATTCATTTATCGGAAAAGAGCCGTAAAACATTCAAAAACATTCTTTAAAACATTCACGTCGTGACATATAGGCCTATCTGCGTATAGTTACGAGCGATTACCGACGTAATTTGAACAAACGTGTAAGCTCTCAAGGTTTGCTACGCTACAAAATCGGTAAATATTCGCGGTGGTCATAACTTCGCGCAATGGTGGGAGCGCAAAATGCGCGAAAATTAGACCATCGCAAAAATTAGTGATTCCACAGTATTTAACAAAGGTTTAAACAACATAACTGGTAATATACTGACCAAACAGTCTACAAATGTTACTATTTCCAGTCATGTTGATTTATACTCATAATTTACAGTAATTTAAACAATGTTTCATTACCTGAATTATTGGAGTACAACATCTTTGTTCTAGAATGGTGTACCGGTATATCTTAAAAATGTTTTTCTTAATTTGATAATAATCAAACATATACACCTTAAAACGGACAACTAGGTCCTAAGGCTCTTATCTAGTTCTTTGTTAATATAAATTGTAATATAACAAAAGAATAATTTCTCTTTTAAAAACAAACAAGGCTTGTCACAGGATGTGACATATGCCCCTGAAGCATTGTCAGAAGAAGGCAACACAATGTCAGTTACATGTTGGCAAAAATGATGCTTCCTACAAAAAGAGTTATGGTCCTGCACCTCCTCTCAACATCCGCTATCAATATACATGGTTTTATTTTAGATCACTTCAATACTAATGGAGTTATGCACTGCACAAGAAATTAACTGAAGGGCAATAACTCCATAAATATTGAAGAAAGAGTTATGGTCCTTTAACTCTGCCATTCCTCTCAATGTTCTCATATCAATATATGTGGTGTTATATTAAATTCCTTCAATACTAAGGTAGTAATTTTGCAAAAAAGGGCAATAACTCCATAAATATTGAAGAATGAGTTATGGTCTTTGTACTCTGCACTTCCTCTCAACGGCCTCTATCAATATATGTGGTTTTATTTAAATTCCCTTCAATACTAATGGAGTTATGCTCTGCACAAAAAACCCAAAGGGCAATAATATTGAAGAAAGAGTTATGGTCCTTGTACTCTGGGCTTCCTCTCATTGTCCTCTATCATTATATGTAGAAGCCCTTCAATACTAATGGAGTAATGATCCGAACAAGAAAATTAAACAAAGAGCAATAACTCTGTAAATATTTAATAAAGTGTTGTGGTCCTTGCATTCTGCACTTCCTCGCATTGTCCTCTATCATTATATGACATTTCATTTGAATCACTTCAATACTAATGGAGCTATGCTCAACACAAGAAACTTAAACAAGGGGCAATAACTCTGTAAATATTGAAGAAATAGTTGTGGTCCTTGTGCTCTGCACTTCCTCTCCTTTTCCTCTATAATTAAATGAAGTTTCATTTGAGTCCCTTTAATACTAATGGAGTTATGTTCCGCACAAGAAAATTAATGCTTCTAATAAGGAAATAAAGCAAAGGGCAATATTCCATAAATATTGAAGAAAGAGGTATGGTCCGTGTGCTCTGCACGTCTTCTCCTTGTCCTCTATCATTATATGAAGTTTCATTTGAATCCCTTCAATACAAATGGAGATATGCTCCTCACTAGGCATACACAATAATAATAAATAAAATAAAAATGTTTAATAGGAATTTCTATTATCATTATAGCAATAAAACATAAGTAAAAGATAATATTAAGTAATATCAGCAACCCATGCACTTTTCTCAAAATAACTTTTTTTATCATGTTTTGTACTGAAATCACCTTGACAATTCTTAGAATGTGCAAACAAAACAGCACTTCTAAGAAACAAGCGAGTCCTATTTTTTCTTACCTAGACATTATGTCTTAATGTTTATAATTTTGTTCTACAACTTATTTTTTAAAACAAGAAAAATAGACACAATAATATATAATGAATGATTCCTTGATTGAAAAAGGATAACAATTATAATGTAGTTTCTGATGTTCCTGGAAATGTATATCTTGGTAAGGCGTAAAGAAAAATTATGTTTGTTTCAGGTTACATGCCCCAAAAAATTAGGGTAGGTAGGTCGAGATTTATGGGTTTTTTTGGATATTTTTTTTATTTCGTAAATGGTCAACTTGAAGATTCTAAAACTGAATTAATATTCAAAACATATCATTAATATCCTTAAACACTGTTTATAAGTGGATGCTATCGAAACAAAACACTTTTTTATCCAAATTTAATTAGTGAACAAGGCTTGTCACAGGATGTGACATATGCACCCGAAGCATATGCTTGTCAGAGGAAGGCAAAACAATATCAGAGTACAATATTATGCCCTGGACAAATATCTTGAGATTTCAGCAACACAGCTGTTTGTTGTTGTCACACACTGCCTCATAATGATCTTCATTCTTACCAAGTTATTACATTCATTACATGTGGCAAAAATGATGCTTCCTACAAAAAGTTCATTCTAATATTTGACCTTTTAAGTGCTGGACCCACAGACCTTGACCGAGGAGCATGTAAGTGGTATGTGACACATCATCTTGTCATGGGAAAAAATAATCTGAAGTAATATTAAAATCCTTCAAGGCTTTTGGAAGATATAGAGAAGAAAGAAAATTCCTTGACATTTGACCTTGAATTGTGACCATGACCTTTGACTGAGGACCATGGGAGTTGTACACGACACATCGGCTGGTCATGGAAAATAATAATCTGAAGTAATATTAAAATCCTTTCAAATTTTAGAAGTTATGATGGGGCAACAGAAATCCTTGACCTTTGACCTTGAATTAAGACCTTGGCCTTTCACAGATGAGCATGGGAGTTGTATGCAACACATTGTCTGGTCATAGAGAATAATAATCTGAAGTAACATTTAAATCCCTCCAGACATTTAGAAGTTATAGTGGAAACAAAAATAATTGACCTTTGACCTTGAATTGTGACCTTGACCTTTGACTGACCATCATGGGAGTTGTACGCGACACATTGTCTGGTCAAGGGGAATAATAATCTGAAGTAATATTAAAATCCTTCCCGGCATTAAGAAGTTACAGAGCGGAAACAAAAATTCATGACCTTTGACCTTAAATTGTGACCTTGACCTTTGACTGACAAGCATGGGAGTTGTACACGACACATCGTCTGGTCATGGGGAACAATAATCTGAAGTTATATTAAAATCCATTCAGGCATTTAAAAGTTATGGAGTGGAAAACGAAAATGCATGACCTTTGACCTTGCATTGTGACCTTGACCTTTGACCGACGAGTATGGGGGTTGCACGTGACACATCATCTGGTCATGTGGAATAATAATCTGAAGTTATATTCAAATCCATCCAGGCGTTTAGAAGTTATGGAGCGGAAACAAAAATTCATGACCTTTGACAAAGAATTGTTACCTTGACCTTTGACTGACGAGCATGGGAGTTGTACGCGACACATCATCTAGACATGGGGAATAATAATCTCAAGTGATATCCATCCAGGCATTAAAAAGTTAGAGAGCAGAAACGAAGTCTAGACGGACGGACCCACCCACAAAGGCACCCACCCACAGACGGACAGTGCGACTACTATATGCCCTCCTCTGGGGGCATAAAAGGTAAATAAAAACAAAAATATATCTGACAAACCCAATAAAGCTCGCTGCATTTTTTAGGGCAGGTTGGGTAACCTGAAACAAACATTTTAATTTTTACGCCTAAGTAGCAGATATATCTGCCAACAGTACACTGTAAGCTAAATTTGATGCAGTATGCGATGACATTTACTGTATAACAGAACAACAGATGTGGTATTTGCCAAAGGTCTTGTATTTCTACGGAAACCATCATTTCTGAAATGCTACTACCAGCCTTTTGTAAAAAAATGGCCATAATAATGCTGTTGTGCACATTTTCGAAATGTTATTTTTAGCTTTGGGCAAAAAACGGCTCTAATAATGCGTACATAAAATGACCAAAAAGTTTTCATGACCTTAACGTTCATATAATTCACAAAGGTGTTCACTCAATCTTCACATATGACTAAATAATGATACAAAACAATATCATAAAGTTAAACATTACACTAACAGGGGTGTGCCAAGTTCACTATCTGACTACACACACATCAACAATTGTGAAATAAGGTGCCCCACTGTCAGAACTTTCTTAAAACGTCTCAATTATTGTATTCAATTACCTTAATCCAAAAGTAAATATAACATCTAAAATACTGTCTTGTTTCTTTCAGATAAAAGGATACAATGGTTCAGTTGAAGTGTACCAATACTATGCCTGAGCTCTTGTTTGGCCATTGTTTGTAATGTTCCCCCCCCCCCCAGATTTAAGTGTTTTCCATGGCAGTTAGAACATATTATGTAAAACCTTTTTTGTTCAGAACAGGGGGAAAGATCCAGAGAAGCCAGCCCCTTTTTAGCCAATTAAGATTCTACCCTTTATGTTCTTACTTAAAATATGACCTACATTTTGATTGGTTGGGCATGTGTTCTCATTGGAACATGTGAATGGTAGGTATCCATATGAGGCGCGTCGTTGGAAAGCCGGACTTAATGCATGTGCGTAAAGTGTCGTCACAGATTAGCCTGTGCAGTCCGCACAGGCTAATCCGGGATGGCACTTTCCGCTTTTGTGGTATTTTCTGTTTCATGGAAGTCTCTTCTAAACATAAATACACTGTAGGCGGAAAGTGCCGTCCTGGATTAGCCTGTGCGGACTGCACAGGCTAATCCGGGATGACACTTTACGCACATGCATTAAGACTGGTTTTCTCACGACGCGGCACATATATGGTTATGCTTGCTACAGATTCTGACAAGTTGAAGTTCAAACTAGCCAATCAAAAGCCAGAAATGGGGTCTGGTAAGACCTAATGAATAAGTGTTTCACTTGGGTGCAATCCAGTTATATCTGACTACTAACCCGGTATCGGCACAGACCGCGTGAAAGTTCCATGACTCACTGCCTCCGCAGGCATATCGAGCAGACGCTCAATCATCTGCATCTTCTGTTGTCGAGCCTTCATTCGGCCCTTTGTCAGCCTCTGGCGGGCAGCCATGCAACGAATGTGGTCATCGAAGATGAACCTGCAGAAAGAGGCAACGCATGTTATGCAGTCCCTTTATGTTATACTCCAGGGGTCATATTCCAGAAAAATCTTAAGTTTGTCTAAACATATTTTCTATGAAGTCCCTTTATGTTATAATCCAGTGGTCATATTCCAAAAAAATATATCATGAAATATTTTCCAGAAATATCTATCTTGAAATATTTTCACTCAGTAAAAAAAAAATTCAAAATGTTATAGGTTTGAAGCTTCCAATACATTTTGTAGTAACCCAAAACACTGTAAATAATAAATAATATATGTGATAATTAATTAATACTAAGCATAATGTACAATGCACACAAAATAAAAAGCTAAATGAAATGATGAATTTAAGGTTAAGGATAAACTATAACTTACGACGTTTCTGGAATATGATCCCAAGGCCAATATTAAGTGAGACTCGTAAGCTATTCATAACGTAAGTTGAAAATAAGTCAAAATTAGAATTTGTGCGTGAAACACTATGCTTTGGAATATTTCTGTGAAAAATACTTAATATTGGAATTATGCTGCAACATATGTGTCGGAATGTTCAAACAATGCATATCATTGTCTGAAAATCCAATTGAGTTGTGTCGAGGGAAAACCTAATTTAATGCTTGTGCGTAAAGTGTCGTCCCAGATCAGCCTGTGCAGTCCGCATAGGCTAATCCTGGATGACACTTTCCACCTACAGTTGATTTATTGTTAGAAGAGACGTCCTTGAACAGAAAATACCATAAAAGTGGAAAGTGTTGTCCTGGATTTACGCACATGCATTAAGCCAGGTTTTTCAACGACACGCCTCAATTATACAATTATAGAAGTTTATTAATTTACTTAGTCTTTGAATAAGATTCATAATAGCCCTGGTGAAGACAATGGATAATAATCAAGGAACATCTGGTTCAATTTATTTGAAATAAAACAAGAAACCTGGAAATTCCACGAAAACCAAATTTTTCAAACAAAATGCATAAAAGTCAGCATAATAATGAAAGAAAGTTCTAGGTGCCATATGCATTCATAAGCGAGATATCGTTATAAGGTATCTATGTACGAAGTTTCATTAAAATATCGCAATGCGTTCTCAAATTATTTAGCAGAAACCGTTTTTGTATTTTTAGTAACATTGATCTTGACCTTGATCTCACCCACCCATATGCAATCCCAAGCGTGGTCTTGATAAAAGGTATCTATCTATGAAGTTTCATTAAAATATCTTGATGCATTCTAAAGTTATTAAGCGGAAACCACCCTATATGCAATCCCAAGCGAGGTCTCAATATAAGGTATCTAGGTATGAAGTTTGATTAAAATACCTCGATGAATTGTCAAGTTATTGAGCGAGAACCGTTTTTCTATTTTAGTTACGGTCACCTTGACCCCACCCACCACATATGCAATCCCAAAAGAGGTCTCAATATAAGGTATCTATGTATGAAGTTTCATAAAAATATCTTGATGTGTTCTCAAGTTATTAAGCGGAAACCATTTTCTATTTTTAGTAACTGTAACCTTGACCTTGACCACACCGACCCGATATGCAATCTCAAGCAAAGCTTCGATATAAGGTATATATGTATGAAGTTTCATTAAAATATCTCGATGCATTCTTAAGTTATTGATCAGAAAATGTTTTTCTATTTTCAGTAACGGTGACCTTGACCTTGACCCCACCCACCCCATATGCAATCTGATGCGAGGTCTCTAAATATGGTATCTATGTATGAAGTTTCATTAAAATATCTTAATGGATTCTAAAGTTAGTCGCCGTTTTTCTATTTTTAGCAACGGTGACCTTGACCCCACCAACCCCATATGCAATCCCAGCACGGTCTCGATATAAGGTATAAATGGATGAAGTTTCATTAAAATATCGCAATTCGTTCTCAAGTTATTGAGAGGAAACCGTTTTTCTATTTTTTGTAACAGTGACCTTGACCTTGAACACATCCAACCCATATGCAATCCCCAGCAAGGTCTAGATATATGGTATCTATGTATGAAGTTTCATTAAAATATCTCAATTTGTTCTCGTTATTGAGAGGAAACCGTTTTTCTATTTTTAGTAACAGTGACCTTGACCCCACCCACCCAACATGGAATCCCAAGCAAGGTCTCGATAAAAGGTATCTATGTATGAAGTTTCATTAAAATATCTTGATGTCTTCTCAAGTTATTGAGCAAATACCGTTTTTCTATTTTTAGTAATGGTGACCTTGACCCCACCCACCCCATATGCAATCCCAAGCGAGGTCTCGATATAAGGTATCTATGTATGAAGTTTCATTAAAATATCTCAATGCGTTGTCAAGTTATTAAGCGGAAACCATTTTTCTATTTTTAGCAACGGTGAACTTGACCTTGACCCCACCCACCCCATATGCAATCCCAAGCGAGGTGTTACAAAAATTAGAATGGGAGGGCGAGTAGTTCATATCTTCAAACGTCACACAACAGAATATACACTCTACATTTTATTTACACTCTACGATAATAAATATATACACCAATCTAGTTCATGAATAACTCTCACTCAAACTCCTCACATCATCACATGTCCAATCTCAACTCCCAACTCACCTAGATTCTGTGTGTTCCTGGCTTTTATAGGAATCTGCTTACTCTCCCATATTTGGGTATTACCAAGGTGTGGATTGACAAAGATAGGCCCCCAATATTTATTAGGATAACTGTTAAGCGATTTATATTTCCAGAACACAGTCTTGTCACTACAATCATTGTTTATTATAATAACTGTTAAAAGACAAAACAGCATAACATGAAGTTACCTTCATTAATTAATATTTATGAAGGCAACTGTTGAAAGTTCACCCAAACAGACTCTGCCGAGCAACAGAACAGACCAGTCTTTGCTAATTTATGATGGTAAACGATGACAACATACCCTGTTCAGATAACTGATTTCCACCATACCAAGATGGCATCAAAGAAGCAGTCTTAATTTATTTCTAGTACTTAAAAATACAACACTCCCCTCCCCTTTGCTTCTTAATTGTCCCCAATTAAGCCAAATAGTTGTAAAAATGACTAAAGAACCAGTCTCACACTCACTACATGTAAGTTGTGTATACTCAAACACTTGATATCAATATAATAAAACTACAAAAATCTACAGTTACAAATATACTATGTATTATTAATCCTAAGATTAGAAACCTTCTCCACAGCAAGGAATATTACTAGTAAATGACTACATAACATTACAAGAAACATCCCTTTAAAATTACTTGTACTGCAAATTCACTTCTCAATACAAAATACAAAAGACTTGTGCATCAAAATAATGAAGCATTAGCAGTACCCTCTTTAATTATCCGGAAACACATTCAAAGAAGAAAATCCTTTGAAAACTTATTCTCCAATTTCATGCATTATACTTAAAACATTGTAAGAGTTTGGTATATGAAAACATGAATAAACATGTGTAGTCCTATGCATAGTAAACCACTGTTTAATAAGCAAATCCACAAACTCTTCTTTCATCGTCCAACTTATTACTAGAGTAGAAAGTCTTAATACTCCATTACACGAATTCACACAATCACACATATCACTATCACACAAACGTCCTGATATGCATCCGCATTAAGTGCCTTTTAATCATTACTTTAAATTAACATTTTAATATGAATCTGTAAAATAGGCACTTCAAATTTAAAATGTTAGTGAAACTTGTAGTAGCAGTCGTCCTGCTAAATTGTCCTGTGCGCCTTACTATTAAATGAACATATTTTTATATTATAAACAATGCTATAAGAATATGGCGCAATTGTTTGATTCTGAAAAAGAATTAATTCCATGTGTGCACTGTGTTAAATCCATAGAATTCTTCAAACACTCTGGAAACACTGATTCAACCAAATTAACACAAAATATATTCCAGAAGTCATCGGTTTGGAATTAAATCACTAAACACATGAGAAAAACACACACTATATATTCCAATTTTGACAGTGGAGACACACACATGTAGAATTATCCAGATTCCTGCTCAATGAGATGAAATGGGCTGACAGATTTCAGTTCTGATCTGCAAATTCAAAGTTGAACTGCAGGGAAATGTAAACATCTAACCATTAATTGTCCACCTTATCAGCTTAATGGCCATTAAATGAGGCTGTTGTCCAGCACTAGCTTTGGTAACGGTGAATTGGCTTTCTTTGTTGAAGACTTCTGCTGGGCTTAATGACATCTTTCTTGACCTTGTTAGCTGTCTGGGATTATACCTGCTTAGCATTCTTATTTCCTTTGTTCTCTGGTGTTGGCAGCAGGTTAACATCTTGACCTCAAATGCACCAGTCAGGGAATCTGTTGCCTGTGTATGGCTTCAATCTGTCATGATGTACAACTTTAACCTGTGATCTCCTACCTTGTTTCAATGTGAACAAAAGGTCACTGATTTTTCTTTGAATTTGATAAGGTCCTTCCCATATATTTGGTGTAATTTTCTTTGATAGTCCGTTACATTTTCCAGTATTAATGCACAACACTAAGTCCCCAACTTTATAATTATGTTTACTGATTCGTGAATCATAATCCTTCTTCTGGCAAACTGCATTTTTCTTGAGTGTCTCTCTGGCAATTTGATACACATAAGATAGTTTCTCCTGAAGTTTATTAACATATTCCACTGAACTGTCTGGGGTATTCCTTGTCACTATGCAGCCCAACGATATTTCAGCTGGTATAGTCACTTCCCGACCCAACATTAGCATGTTTGGTGTAAATCCAGTCGCATCATGCACACAGCTACGATATGCTGACGTAATAAGATTCAAATCGTCATCCCAGTTAGTTTGATTATCATTCACATAAGTTGTAATAATATTTTGGAGCACCTGGTTGAACCGCTCTGGAGCACCATTAGCCATGCCTCTATAACCAGAGGTTCGTGTTTGATTTATTTGCAATAAGCGACACACTTCCTTAAACAGATTTGACTGGAAATTCGAGCCTTGATCCGAATGAATGTCTAAGCACATTCCATATCTTGACAGAAATTCATACACTATTTTCGTTGCTACTGTACTTGCCAATTGATCCTTCATTGGGTACACTTCAACCCATTTCGTGAAATTGTCAATCACTACAAGGCAATATCTATTCCCATTTTCAGTTTCAGGTAATGGACCCATGATGTCAGTTGGAAGTCTATCCATTGGGAATCCCACAGTGTATTCTGTCAGTGGACTTCTAGGTGTTTTTGCTGGCCGTTTCCGCTTTGCACATTTTTCACAAGACTTAACGTGGTGTTTTATGCTGTCTTTCATTTTGTACCAAAAGAATTTAAGTTTAATCTTCGAATACGTTTTATCAATGCCCAAATGTGCACCAGTATTTGAGTCATGTGCTGATATTAAAATCTCTCTTTGCATTACTCTTGGGACTATCAATAAAGGACATTCTTCATTCGTTTTCAAAATGAATTTCTTGAACAAAACACCGTCAATCAAAATCAGTAAGTCCCAATCTAGCCATAAATTTCAAACACTAGGTGAATAGCCAGAAACAGTGTCTCTTGGGGGTCTTCCACTGTCAGATTTAAGCCACCTCACAACAGCCCCAATATCTGGGTCCTGCTGTTGGAGTCTGGCCATTCTCTCCGGTGAACAGTTAACTGTGCTGAATTTCACAAGACTTCCTACAGGAGATGCCACTTGACCTAAAGTAGGGTTTCCGTCTATTTTCAGCATTTTCTTGTTTCTGTCACCCAACTTTGAACTGTGATCTGCATCTGGGTTGTCAGAATTTTCACGGAAGCGCAGTCGGGATATCCGGTAGCGACAGTATTTCCTTATTCTGAGTAATCCACGATACATGAAACTTACACAGTTCAACAACTTCACCATCTGAAGCTGTAGCAGCAAATGAATCCAACTCCAGAATCCACTTTCATGAAGTTTTACTCTGGAAACTCTTGCTTTCAACGACCCCGAGGTTTGTGCTGTCTCAGCATTCCTTTTTGCAAATAAAGGAACTGCGTCGTCAAACTGAGAGAAATCCGACCACTGCTGATGTTTTTTCAAGCACGTGTCACACCCCTTACACGGTAACTCTTCTAGTGTTAGATGTCCCTCATAACACTGACATGCTTCTGGTTCACTGGGTATTCGACTGAGGCTGTCCACATTAATGTGTTTTCGGCCACTTCGATGTTGTATCCGAAAATCGTACTGCGATAATACTTCCAACCATCTTGCCATTTGATCTGTTGGTGATCGGAATGACATAATCCATCTCAAACTTGATGAACAGTCAGTCCGTAATACGAACTCTTTACCCATTAGATAATGTCTGAACTGTGTCACGAATGTAACAACTGCCAATAGTTCCCTTCTTGTCGCACAGTAACGACGCTGACATTTATCAAGTGATTTGCTCGCAAAAATGACAGGTTTTTCTACATATTCCTTTGTAACTTCACACCACTGCATCTGACTTAAACATCCACCAATCGCGAAGTTACTAGCATCAGTGTCAACAATAAACACTCCGTCATCCTGTGGATACGACATGACTTCTTTCCCGTCAACACAGTTTTCAGGTCCACAAATGCACTTTCTTGCTCATCACCCCAATTAAACGCTTGACCGGCCTCCATTAAGCGATTAAGTGGTGCGGCGCGATGACTAAATCCCTTTATGAACCGTCTATAATATGAACAAAAACCAAGAAATGACCTCAAATCACTTAACTTTCGAGGTCGAGGCCACTGGCGAACAGCTGCCACTTTTTCGTCATTCGGGCGTATTCCGTCACAGTCAATTGTGTGGCCAAGAATATCGATCTGTTTTTGAAGAAGGTGGCACTTGCTGGGTTTTAGCTTCATATTTGCCTTCTCTAACCTTCCCAAAATGACATCAAGTCTCAAAATTGCCTCTTCAAAAGTTCTCACATAGGAGCAGATATCATCTAAATATATTATTAATGTTTTCCACTGAAAACCTTTAAACACTAAATCCATACATCTTTGAAAAGTTGCTGGTGATCCATGAAGACCTTGTGGCATGGTAACATACTGATACAATCCCCCATGGGAAGTGCAGAATGCTGTCTTCTCTCTATCCGCAGCATTTAATTCGATTTGATAAAATCCACTTAACAAATCCATGGATGAAAACCACTTATTTCCACCCAAACTCTCTAAACATTCGTCTATCCTTGGAAGAGGGTATGCATTCTTTTTCGTTACCTCATTCAGGCGTCTATAGTCACACACTACGCGAACACCTCCATCTTTCTTTCTAATGAAACACAATGGTGCTGACCATGGACTGGTGCTTTCCTCAATAATACCCATATCTAATTGCTCCTGAATTATTTTCTTCTCCTGATCTATAAATGTTCTAGGAACTGGTCTTGGTGGTATTTTAATTGGTCTTATATTTGATGGTGTCTCAATATAATGTTTAACTAGTGATGTTCTTCCTAAATCAGTTGGCGAATTTGAGAAAGTCTTCTTGTACTTTTCCAAAAGACATGATAAACGTTCTTTTTGTGACTCATTTAAATTTTGCGACGATCTTTCATACAAGGCTTTTAAATCATCACTCCATAATGTCATATCTGGTTTAACATCACTTAATTTTTCGCTAGCACAGTTCTCCATGTTTAAGTCAACATTTTCTTTCAATAATTCATGGGAGTCAATTTCTTGTAAAAATCCCAGTGTAGCACCTTTAAACAGTGTAACATTCCTGGAAGAGGTATTCACCAGCCTAACAGGTATTTGATTGCTTTTAACTGTCCCTGGGGAGATTAAAGTGTGCCCTAATGATATCCCATTTGCAGGCTGTTTATTTGACGAAGGGCATACAATCCCAAGAGGCGAATTAATTGACCCAAGATTTATTGCCTGTCCAGGTATTATGCACTCTGATTTGGCTTTAATTTTCACCTTGGATGGTGTAGTGACCCTAACTGCCCTCAGAGGTATTTTCTCAACAAATGTTTTACACCTCTTCCCATTCAAACGTAATCCATTCTGAGCACTTAATTGATAATCATAGTCATATAGAAAATCCATACCAATAAGTCCATCTTCACGAATTGGTGCAACAAACACAGTATATTCAAACCACTGTCCGCATGATTTAAACGATATTTTACACTGTCCATCTAAAACTAAAATCCCATCGTCCGCTACTTCAAGACGCACTGACGGATCAACTTTCATAAGTTCCGGTCGTTTTTCTATTGGGATCTTATTGTAAACGCCAGTTGATATAATTGTTGTACAGGCTCCTGTGTCTATAACAAAGTTCACATTTAGAGACTCACACAATTTAACAGGAAAAAGCACGGTAAGTCCATCACTTCTAGTACTTCTACATTTAATTGTCTGAAAATGTGTGTCTGTCTGTGAGACCAACGCTGGGCCGTTAGCCTTGGTCTGCCCTAGTTTTCCGAACGGTTGTTTTCGACATCTGTAGCACATTCAGATGCGAAGTGTCCACGGCGATGACATCTGAAACATTCAATGTCTTTCCTGTCACGTGTTGTGAAACGCTGCCTTTGACCACCCTTCTTACTATTTAGCTTGTCTGCTAAATTATCGATCTTCTTTCCAATATTTGTTTTCAAATCCCGACCAAAATCTTGGAGTCTTGCTTCTGTTACATAATCACGTTGTTGTGGTTTCGACTCGACAGTTCTGACACACGCCCCTTTGACCTCTTCCCGTAGGCTCTGGTACGTTTCCAATAGATCACGAGCTTGATCTATTGTTTTTGGTTCCTTCATTCCTATGAATACTGCTGCTTGTGTATCTAACAGGCCTTTCAGGAAGTGGCGCATGTTTATAGTTTCCCGTGTTTCGTAATCAGCGGTCGGAAAACCCTTCAACACAAGCCGTTTGATATCCGCAACATATTCTGCTAATTTCTCTTTTTCCTCGTTGAAACGCCTCGTTTCAAGTTCAGCAAGGTATGATGAGACGGAACGTTTCTCCTTAAACCGCAACTCCGAGGCTGATTTCAGGATGTCATAATTGTTCAGCGTGTCTGTTGCAAGCTGCCGAAAAGTATATTCTGCTGCTTCTCCTCTCAAACTGTTTTTGAGACGAAACAGTCGTTCTTGTTCGTCCCAATTGCACGCGTTGACCATCTCAGAGAACGGATGTATGAAGCGCTCCCAAGAAGACTTCCCGTCGAACAATAGTTGCCTGGGCATAGGAACCTGATAATTACGTCGTTCTGCCCCACTGCTTGCGCGCCTCTGACTACCATTTTGAGACTGTTCACGCAACAAACTATTTTCTTGCTGAAGGTCATTGATTTGTTTCTCTTTATCTGTATTAATGTCATTTATACGTTGTTGATATTGTCTCACAAGCTCATCTCGTTGGTGCACGGCTGCTTCTTCACCAGTCCTTAATCTTCTTTCTAATTGTGCATTTTCTGTCTCTGCTAAATGTAACTTTTCTCGCAAATGTAATATTTCATCATCAACACTTTCTTCGCCATTACAAGAGTCCTTCTCATTTTGGCGTTTTGGTCCCATGGCTTTGTTCAGAATATAATTGCAAATATCCGACGTGTTAAAGTCCTGATCCCGACACAGTGATGAATAAAATATCCACTTTTCTCAAAAGCGTGTTAAAGTCCTTATCCGACGCTGCCACCAGTGTTACAAAAATTAGAATGGGAGGGCGAGTAGTTCATATCTTCAAACGTCACACAACAGAATATACACTCTACATTTTATTTACACTCTACGATAATAAATATATACACCAATCTAGTTCATGACACTCTACGATAATAAATATATACACCAATCTAGTTCATGAATAACTCTCACTCAAACTCCTCACATCATCACATGTCCAAGCTCAACTCCCAACTCCCCTAGATTCTGTGTGTTCCTGGCTTTTATATGAATCTGCTTACTCTCCCATATTTGGGTATTACCAAGGTGTGGATTGACAATGATAGGCCCCCAATATTTATTAGGATAACTGTTAAGCGATTTATATTTCCAGAACACAGTCTTGTCACTACAATCATTGTTTATTATAATAACTGTTAAAAGACAAAATAGCATAACATGAAGTTACCTTCATTAATTAATATTTATGAAGGCAACTGTTGAAAGTTCACCCAAACAGACTCTGCCGAGCAACAGAACAGACCAGTCTTTGCTAATTTATGATGGTAAACGATGACAACATACCCTGTTCAGATAACTGATTTCCACCATACCAAGATGGCATCAAAGAAAGCAGTCTTAATGTATTTCTAGTACTTAAAAATACAACAGAGGTCTCGATATAAGGTATCTAAGTATGAAGTTTCATTAAAATATCTCGATGCCATCTCAAGGTATTGAGCAGAAACCATTTTTCTATTTTTAGTCATGGTGACCTTGACCTTGACCCCAGCCACATCATATGCAATCCCAAGCGAGGTCTCGATATAAGGTATCTAAGTATGAAGTTTTGTTAAAATATCTCAATGCGTTGTCAAGTTATTGAGCGGAAACCGTTTTTCTATTTTTAGCAACGGTGACCTTGATCCCATCCACCCCATGTGCAATCCCAAGTGAGGTCTTGATATAAGGTATTTATGTATGAAGTTTCATTAAAATATCTCAATCCGTTCTCGAGTTAGAGAGCGGAAAGGAAAAGTTGATGCTGCCACCCCGCCTGCCCGCCCACCCGCCCAACGACATAACCCAATCTAATAACCAAAATTGTTCTTCGAAAAATTTGGTTAATAATAAACAAAAATTGAAGTGTATTAATTTTTTGGACAAACATTTTGGACATTAACATACTTAAATGTTCAAGACTATTTTCACTATTTAAATTATGATTGTTTAAATTATGATTTAGCTACTGACTTATTTGTAGTCAGGTCTGGCAATAGGGGTATTGAAACTGGCCAGACACTGGACATAAACTGGCAATACAAATGACTCCAAAGTCAACATAATCTGTCCATGTTTAAAACATGGTTTGACCACGTACTGGAAATGAAACATTGCCACATCAAGACAAAAATGTATCTTTTTAGATAGGCCCTTGTATTACTAAAGGGCGAATGAACATTCAAATATTTCAATGATAAGAACTAGTTTAATAGTGTTTATATATTCAAATTATAAAATTTTATTAAGTACTGATCAGAAATGTATTCATTGTTTTATTTTTTTTGTCATTTTCTATTTAAAAATCAATTTAAAAATCAGTGATGTTGCAAGGTACACTCTGCTATATGGAGGTTATGTGTTTGATACATAAAGAGGAGACCATTCAAGTGATCTTGCTCAAAAACATCAGAGAACTGGTTTCACTCCAAAAATGAACTCAATATTGAATTCAATAAGCCACAGTATTCTAACATTCATTTACAAAAAAATAAAAGTATGCATAAACTATAAGGATTTGACTTTGAATGCACTTTTTAAAGTGGATACGCAATATGAAGCAACTCAACAACTAAATATGACTATGTAACTGAACTAGTATCCAGACATGCAGGTTTTCAAAGGGTAATATTTAATATGTCATCAGCAGAATACAACGCGAAGATCATTAAATCGGGATCAAAAGGATCCTTGGAAATGACACAGATACAGATCACTAGAAATGCAGCACAAAACATTTTATGGTCGTCTAATATCGAGTACACATTGTCCATTGAAAGCCACGGGACGATTATTATTATTGTCTTTGTATGTTCAACTGCTTATCAGTTAAACCTAATCTCAAGTTAATTGTTCACCCTAAGCAATGTAAAACAAGATACTGTTCAGCAATGTTACACAACAGCTTTGACACTGGTTGGTAATTAAATTAACATTGGTTTTGAAGGTTTGTTTGGCAATAGAAAATGTTTGCAGTTACTGATCTCTGGTACTAATGTGTTCAAAAGTCCGTTAAATGTCTAGACTCCTTTTGATTGAAGACGGGGTTAAATAGGCAATTGACTGAATATGCATCCTTGATTTTGAGTTAGCTGAGAAGATTAAGGGTTAAATAGACTTTGTCAGAGCTGGGAACAGAAAAACTCGGATGACAGATGACAGTTTACAGGATTAACATGTATTGCATGCAACCCAGATCTGTAAAATGAACTGTAATGTTTACTGTATATATGAGGTGTGTCGTGGGAAATCTGGGCTTAATGCATGTCAGAAAAGTGTCGTCCCGGATTAGCCTGTGCAGTCTGCACAGGCTAATCCAGGACGACACTTTCCGCCTCCACGGGATTTATGTCTAGGATGACTACCTCGAAACAGAAAATACGATAAAAGCGGAAAGTGCCATCCTGGATTAGCCTGTGCGAACTGCACAGGCTAATCCGGGACGACACTTTATGCAAATGCATTAAGCAGGGTTTTCCCACGACAAGGCTCATATATGACAAGACACAACATAGCATGTCCAGTCCAGTCCCTGCTCACTTAATGAATAAAACATGAAGTCATTTAGGAAAACTGGATAATATACTGACATACAGCATGCCGCTAGTGCTGTAGTACTAACATTGCCGTTACAATTACCTGTTTCAATTTAATGTATTGTCATCTGCATCACTGATGTTATTTGCACTTGCAGAAGAGTGTCTATGCCTTCCAGACACTTTTTAAAAACATATTAATGTTTGCTTTATTGCGTAAAATGCCAGTGGCTTTTTGAGACACTTTGGAGTTTGTTTCCTAGGTAGAACCAGTACTCGGTGTCTTTTGAAGAAGATCATTCAAACGCTCGGAGTCAGCCCCTAGTGGGGATTGAACTCGTGTCCTTCCAATGGTAAGACAAACAAAATATCCAATATGCCATCCAGAATCAAATGTAAGGTAGCATAGTGATCGCCTTGTAACGTTGTAGTATAAATAGGTGCAGCGTAGCAGAAATTGATGACAACTTGTCAGAACGTCAGTGTCAAATATGTACTGAAACGGCGTGTGATAACGTGACAATACGACTGTTTTGCTTTAAACTCAAAGTAAATGCCAAAAACCTGCTTCTTTTTCTGCTAATCTTTGAAAGCGATCTTTGGAGCTTGAGCCTTTGGTCTGTGCTGTCAAGTGATGAAAGTGTTTTAAAGGTAGTTTGAGTGCAGTTTAAGTTTTCAGAAGTTTTGTTTTGCAAAATATAAACAATTCAGATTATAAACAGTTTTTCAAGCATCATTATATTGTTGCTTTACCATCAAGTGTTAATGCTTACTGTATACTGGTATATAGGACAGATACACTAAGAATTGGACTCTTATTAAACAGCCCCTTGGGAAAATGTTGTCCCCACGGGCATTTATGAGGGAATATATGGTAGGAGAGCTTGAACCAACTTGAAGCTTTTCGGTAACCCTCAAAATCGGAAATTAAAATGGTAGAATCAACATTTGAAAATGTAGTCCTCACTGGCATTTATGAGGGAATATATGGTAGGAGAGCTTGAACCAACTTGAAGCTTTTTGGTAACCCTCAAAATCGGAAATTAAAATGGCACAATCAATATTTGAAAATGTAGACTGGCATTTATGAGGGAATATATGGTAGGACAGCTTAAACCAACTTGAATCTTTTGGATAACCCTCATAATCGGAAATTAAAATGGCAGAATCAACATTTGAAAATGTAGTCCCCACGGGCATCTATGAGGGAATATTTGGTAGGAGAGCTTGAACCAACTTGAATCTTTTGGATAACCCTCATAATCAGAAATTAAAATGGCAGAACCAATATTTGAACATTATTTTTCCTATTTTTGAACAGTAAATTTATTTCTGATGCAGCTAATGGAATGCTCAACTAATATCACCCACTTGACAGACAACCAATAAACCATAATAACCACTATTCTAATCAGTGTGATTTATTGATGCCAATTATTATAATAAATTAGTAAAACAAGCATACTGATTTTCCCCCCAAAAAATTCATCCAAACAAAACAATGAATTTGCACAAAGTCATATGTATAAGTAAATTAATTGCTTTAAAAGCAGTATGCTTACTTATCTGTCAGCAATTTTTAAGCAAAATGCAGGAAAAAAGTTTCATTCTATATTATAAACTGTAAGCATGTCATTTAAAGTACATATATAAAATTTCCTTTAACATCAAAACAACATGATGTAATACAAAATATATTTACAAGTTACCTTTTTAGGAAAGATGACCATAAGGCCAACCTTAAAAATATGTTTGTTTGCCATTGCCTACCCAAGGCTGCTGGTAACGTTTAGGTACGTAGGCATTTTTGTTTTGGACAAAAAAAGGTAATTTATTAAAGATCCATTTAGCATCAAAATATAACATATAACACAGACTTTACATTTAATATTATAATTAAGTGTCTGTTGATATAACGAGAGCTTGCTAGCAATCATCTTTAATTAGAAAAGGAATGACAAACTGCCTGTTGTTTTCACAAGTTTGATAAAACATGATCAGAATTGCATTTTGATATGGCCAGTTATAAGCAGGGGTTAAGCTGATACAGTTAAATTATTAACCCAATGGAAAACGAACCAAATGAAAGAAGAGCTAGCTTTTATTTAACCCAATGAAAAAACAGAATATTCAGAATAAAAAACAAAAACAAAACTGGTTTGATTAAACAAAGAAAAAAACTTTTGAGTAGGGACCTTTTCGTCGGGTAGGTAGGCAATGGAAAACGAAGTTAATTTTAATTTTGGCATAATACAAAATATTATTGACCTTTAAAGGAAAGATGATGCAAACTGTTGCCATATATTTTAATTTTTCCTAAAACCTTGCATCAAAATGTCAAAAATATGCATACTGATCACAGCATTTTTCATCAGATAGCTTTGGGATGCTTCAATAATTTTTGAAGGGATTCAAAGATTGTCGTATTTTTGAAAAATGTCATTTAATGTCTTAACTGCAAAAACTATATAGTTGGACTGGCCAAAAAACAAATATTATATAAATAAAAAATAGAACAAGAAACATGGAAAGTCCATGAAAACAAATTTTTTCTAACAAAATGCATTAAAGTCAGCATAAAAATAAAAAATTTAGTAATGGTGAGGTGACCTTGACCCCACCAACCCCATATGCAATCCCCAGCGAGGTCTAGATATAAGGTTTCTACATATGAAGTTTCATTAAAATATCTCAATGTCTTCTCAAGCTATTGAGCAGAAACTGTTTGTCTATTTTTAGTAATGGTAACCTTGACCTTGACCCCTACCACCATATATGCAATCCAAAGTGAGGTCTAGATATAAGATATCTATGTATGAAGTTTCATTAAGATATCTCAATGTGTTCTCAAGCTATTGAGCAGAAACTGTTATTTTATTTTTAGTAACAATGACCTCTACCTTGACCCCACCCCCTATACGCAATCCATAGTAAGGTCTAGATATAAGGTATCTATGTATGAAGTTTAATTAAAATATCTAAATGTAATCTCAAGTTATTGAGCAGAAACCGTTTTTATATTTTTAGTTACAGTGACCTTGACTCCACCCACCCCACTCGCAATCCCAAGCGAGGTCTTAATATAAGGTATCTATGTATGAAGTTTCATTAAAATATCTCAATGTGTGCTCAAGTTATTGTGCGGAAAAACGTTTTTCCCTTTTAGTAACAGTGACCTTGACTCCACCTACCCCATACGCAATCCCAAGCGAGGTCTTAATATAAGGTATCTATGTATGAAGTTTCATTAAAATATCTCAATGTGTGCTCAAGTTATTGAGCGGAAACCCTTTTTCCATTTTAGTAACAGTGACCTTGACCTTGATCCCACCAACCCCATATGCAATCCCAAGCGAGGTCGCAATATAAGGTATCTATGTATTAAGTTTCATTAAAATATCTCAATGCGTTCTCAAGTTATTGAGCAGAAAATATTTTTCTATTTTTAGTAACAGTGACCTTGATCTTGACCCCATGCACCCCATATGCAATCCCTAGCGAGGTCTCGATATAAGGTATTTATGTATTAAGTTTCATTAAAATATATCAATGTGTTGTAAGCTACTGAGCGGAAACCGAAAAATTTGGTTAACAAAATTGCCTTCACCCGCCAGCGGGATAAAAAATCTGTCGCTGTAACCACTCTGCTATTCGAACTGCCGATCGTTGTGGTGACTTTTTAACGCTATGTAAGTGCTACATGTGTTTTTCAAAATACAGATGAAAAGCGTTACAAACGCTTTATCATTTTATCCATTTCAATGGATAATTTTTCATAAACGACACTATATTTCCAATATATTTTCTTTGTCAGTAGTGTTATTTCGCTTGTTTCCCTTTAAACTTTTATTATACAAAAGTGAATGAAGTAGTTATTCTAAATAGCGTACATTTATTGGAATGCTAAATTTATATGGCCAAAAGCATAAACCTGAGCATAAACTTGACATAAATATGGTATATGAAAATATTATGTAACAATGAAAAAAAAAATCGGCATTAAAGGGGCATATTATGTGTTACTTTACAAGACTAATGACAAATATTACAAACAAGATAATTTTGCTTTCATTATCAATAAATATTATTTGAGTAGTGACAATATATTGATGGAATGTAATATAAAGACAAAAATGTTTCAAACTCACGACTACAAAAATGAGCATAATGATGTAAACTATTTTTATTAAGCCACATCAGTTTCAAGAAGAATCTCATTCAATGTGTGAATTTTATTGGCCCCTATCTGAGCCAATACCCCACCATACACTGTAATGGATTAAGCATCCATGAAAAAAATGAAAAAGATGCGAGAAATTGCCCATACCTGTCAGGCTCAAGCCCCTCTCCCTCAACTGTCAAGAGAGTGAAAATCCCCTCAAACTTGCCTGGCTCCAGTCCCCTTTCCCCTCCTCTGTAAAGAGTGAATCCCGCCAACACACTTGTCTGTATGCAGTCCTTCCCAACCACTGTAAAGATAGTGAAAATCCCCCACACCTGTCTGGATCCACCCCAATCCACTGTAAAGAGTGAAAATCCCCCCTCCCCCCACACACCTGTCTGGATCCAGCCCCCTCCCCCTCAACTGTAGAGTATTGCAAATCCCCCTACTCCTGCCTGGATCCAGCCTCCACCCTCTCCAGTGTATATATGAATATCCCCCACTCCTGCCTGGATCCAGCCCCGTATAGATGAATATCCCCCACTTCTGCCTGCATCCAGCCCCTCCCTCTCCACTGTATAGATGAATATCCCCCACTTCCGCCAGGATCCAACCCCTCCCTCTCCTGTAAATGAGGAGAGGAAATCCCTCCACCCCTAAATTTGCTTGGCCCCATCCCGTCCCCATATAAATATCATAGAGCCCTGGTTACCTACCTGGCTGCTAGCAGGGGTACAGGGTGTGCCAGGTGAGAGGACGCCGGCTTATGGACAGTGATGTGCAGTGAGCGACTGTCTTCTTTGTCCCCCGTCACTTCAATGTTCTACAGCAAAGAGCAAGACATACTAACACTTTCCACGTTCTGCAACAACGAGCAAGATATACTAACACTTCAATGTTCTGCATCAAAAAGCAAGATACACTAACACTTCAAGGTTTTGCATCAAAGAGCAAGATACACTAACACTTCAATATTTTGCAGCAAAGAGCAGGCTATACTAACACTTCAATGTTATGCAGCAAAGAGCAAGATAAACAAACACTTCAATGTTCTGCATCAAAGAGCAAGATACACTAACACTTCAATGTTCTGCATCAAAGAGCAGGATATACTAACACTTCAATGTTCTGCATCAAAGAGCAGGATTTACTAACACTTCAATGTTCTGCATCAAAGAGCAGGATATACTAACACTTCAATGTTCTGCATCAAAGAGCAAGATACACTAACACTTAAATGTTCTGCATCAAAGAGCAGGATATACTAACACTTCAATGTTCTGCATCACAGAGCAGGATATACTAACACTTCAATGTCATGCATCAAAGAGCAGGATATACTAACACTTCAATGTTCTGCATCAAAGGGCAGGATATACTAACACTTCAATGTTCTGCATCATAGAGCAAGATATACTAACACTTCAATGTTCTGCAGCAAAGAGCAAGATACACAAACACTTCAATGTGCTGCAGCAAAGAGCAGGATATACTGCCACTTTAATGCTCTGCATCAAAGAGCAAGATAATTTAACACTTCAATGTTCTGCATCAAGGAGCAAGATAAACAAACACTTCAATGTTCTGCAGCAAAAAGCAAGATACACAAACACTTCAATGTTCTGCAGCAAAGAGCAGGATATACTGCCACTTTAATGCTCTGCATCCAAGAGCAAGATAAATTAACACTTCAATGTTCTGCATCAAGGAGCAAGATAAACAAACACTTCAATGTTCTGCAGCAAAAAGCAAGATAAACAAACACTTCAATGTTCTGCAGCAAAAAGCAAGATAAACAAACACTTCAATGTTCTGCAGCAAAAAGCAAGATAAACAAACACTTCAATGTTATGCAGCAAAAAGCAAGGTACACTATCACTTCAATATATGTATTATATATAGGAATATGTCGCCAGTCATATCAATGTTCTGGTGCAAAGAGAAATATTCATTAGTCGAATTAAGTTGTAGTACTACACAACTTTAAAGGCTAACAACATATATTTGCTCAGGTGAAGATCAGATCTGCAGCAAAGAGACCTATTTACGGGAGTGCATACAACTGTTTTAATAAATAATCACATGGTACTCGGAGAAAACTGAAAATAAAACCCTGAAATTTCTGGTTTTATTACAAAGGATGTGAAAATAGCATAAATGAACTTCCATTGTTTGAGCAAATGGACTCAAATGACTCCAACACTTAAGTATCTTTAACAATGCAGGTTGTTTTTTTAAACAGATAAGGCCAGAGTTATTATATTTTTCGATTTACGGGAGCACCGGTCCTAAATATTGCAAAACCCAAATAAAAATAAAATTCAAAATCGTATAATTTTTTTTATATTTTCCGCCGGTCGTCTCTGCTTCCTGAATTATAAAATAAATTGGTCTTGTGTAACCTATTTACGACAACGTCATATCGTAGTAATATTTGCGCGCCAGTAGACTGCTTTACAAATTGACGTTTTACAAATTGCTTTACAAATTGACGTTATTTTCAGGCGTTCTGCGCAGATATTTTATTGTAAAAATGGGAAAACCAGTCTAGCTAGGGACAATAAAAACAGCAATGGCGGTTGCAGCCGCTGTGTAGTTTAAAGTTGCGTGACCGCTGTGTAGTTTAAAGTTGCTATCAAAAACATAAAGAAAAAATAATTAATTAAAATCATACAGTTACATTCTTTTGACAAAAATTATAATGAAATAATATCAGAAAGCAGTATGGGACAAAAGATTTAGCAGGTGCCCGAAATGCGAAAACAATTTATTCATATACGCAACACATTTAAAACATTTTATACACAAATACGTTCTAATCATAAACAATATAATTGTATATGTTGTTTCATGCAACGAATGTGAAGTATTCGTGTTTAAAATACGTATATTTTCATATTTTTCCATGGGTACGAAATGGGTACGAATGTATGTTTTCTTCTAGTGCAGTTCGTACCAAATTTGAAAAAACACACTGTGTTCTCGTATATTTTTTCTTATAATTTCAGCTTAAAAACGCTGTGAATCAACTACAATGTAGATCTACTACATGCACATTATGCAAAACAAATGTTCTAGAATACGATACAGAATATGCGTTGTACATTGATTTAGGCCAGATTGTTTATAAATTTAAAATTGATGGGATATTTGTTTCAAAAAAGATATAACTTGGAAAATCCAAATAGTAGTTATAAAACCCTCTAACAATATGGAAAAATATCTTTACTTCTAATTCTAGATTAACCTTTCTTGTAATAATAGATTTTTCAATTTAGGTACAGTTATAATAAATTAATTTTTTTTTTACTTTTAATCATTTAATTTTTATTATTATTTCCGATGCTCACTTTTTTCTATTTTATTTTTATTTTTATTCCCTCCTCCAGCTCAGTTTTGAAAAAATTCCCGTAAATCTAAAAATTAAAAAACTCTGGCCTAACTACCTTTACATTTTGTGAGGATTTGTTTTTGGGAAAGGTCTAAATGTACACAAAGAGAAAGTATTGCTTTTCAAAAATGGACAAAAGATTACCAGATTTCTTAAAATTTCCAGAGTCCCACCCGAGGTCTAGTATTTTAGTTACCAGAAGCAGACACATATCTTCAATGCAAAGAAAGAATATCTTACGATTTTCAGAAATGTGCACCGAAATATTGATCTTCTATCAGTGTTACCTTTTTAAATAACTAAAGTAAAGGCAGATAAGAGTGACAAGTTGACAATTTTATTTTAGTTGCGCTACCAGAACCAATGATACCAAAGTCACTTAGGCATAAAAAAGATTTATGTTTGTTTCAGGTTACATGACCAAACAAATTATGGTAGGCAGGTAAGGATTTATTTTATTTATTTATAATTTTTTTTATTTCGTAAATGATCAACTTGAAGATTCTAAAACTGAATTAATATTCAAAACATATCTGTAATATCCTTAAACATTGTTTTAAAGTGGATTCTATCAAAACTAAACACTTATTTAAACCAAAAAAAAAACATTTAATGATTGAAAAACATAAAAAAAACAAAAAAAATATCTGACAACCCCAATAAAATGTCCAAGGGTCAGGGCATATTTTTAGTGTAGGTAGGGTACACTGAACCTAACATTTTTTTCAAGCCTTAGCTGCACTGAGGGATATATGTGGCGCATCATGAGAAAACCGGTCATAACGCATGTGCGTAAAGTGTCGTAAGGATGGCACTTTCTGCCTACAGTGTATTTATGTTTAGAAGAGACTTCCATGAAACAGAAAATACCATAAAAGCGGAAAGTGCCATCCCCGATTAGCCTGTGCAGACTGCACAGGCTAATCCGGGACGACACTTTACGCACATGCATTATAACCGGTTTTCTCATGACGCGCCACATATGGTTATTTCAAGGGCTTACAGAGATAACATTGTGCAATATTGTCTAAAGTTTGTTTTAATTGAGTAATAAGCCACTAGGTAGAACAAAACATATTTCAACCCAGAAAACCCCAGCCATGAGTTATCATGGTTCCGTGGTTGTTCCATTTATATGCCATCTGCTGAAAATACATTTGTGGCCTGTCGTGGGAAAACTGGGCTTAATGCCTGTGCGTAGTGTCGTCCCGGATCAGCCTGTGCAGCTGCACAGGCTGATCCAGGACGACACTTTCCACTTTTATGGTATTTTCTGTTTAAAAGGAAGTATCTTCTAAGCATATATCCACTGTAGGCGGATAAGTGCCGTCCTGGATTAGCCTGTGCAGACTGCACAGGCTAATCCGGGACAAAACTTTACGCACATGCACATGCCTCATTTAAAGTTGTTCTGTTATTTTATAAAAAAAAAGTGTGATGATTAAGGTCTGTCCGTAGGTCTGTCGGTAGACAAAATTCTTTTCTGCTCTCGAAGTCCAACAGTTTCCATCAGATTTTCGCCCAAATCGGCCAAGTTCAATAATCAGTCAAATTGCCACAGGAAATGCGGAGTTACAACCCTTGAATTCAAATTCTCCTTTTTAGCCGTTTCCACTCTCTAAGTCCAATAATTTTCATCCATGTTTACCAAGGCTGTCCTTAAAAAATTGTTTGTTTGCAATTACATGACCCAGAATTTTCAAGGTGAGTAGGTAGGTTGATTTTAATTTTATTTTATTATTAATCTTTTGGTGGGAACAACGGTAGACGACCCTTAGACACAGGCCAAATTATCAAAATAACACAAAATACAAGAGCAAATCACATTGCTAGTGTATGTCAGTGGCATATTGTTTGTTCATATTGGAAATATTATTGCAAGAATATTAGAATGAAGTGTTGAGTTGATATAAAAACGCTATGAATTAATTACCAACAAAATATGAATATATCACTAACATTTTCAAATAGAACAAAAATTTGCTTCACGGAAACCTATAAAAACTTGTCGGGCCCAATACTGAGAGTTGGTCGCGTTAGCGCAAACAAACAATTTTGCCTAACCATGGTGTTTTAAAGACGTCAGACTCTGGACCTAAAGGGGCATTTTTTTTATCAAAGAGCTGTTGTAGCTATTGAAGAGTTGGATATTGGATAATATTGGATAATTTCACTAAGAGTCTACAACATTTAGTGCGGTGTTACCTGCAGGAATCCCACGAAGGTTACGATCCCCCAGCCAAGGCGCCTCACGTCTGGTTCCACCAGAATCATCTGCAAAGCGTCGATTACCAGGAACCGCTTCTGTTTCCTGAAACAAAGGCTATTCATCAGCTGATTAAGATCCTATAAAGTCTGAGGTTTAGCACAGTGGGACAAGTTTGGTATTCAATGTGTGTGCACAATACTTGCAAGCCGTTATCAGCGTTCTGTTATTTTTGGAATGACCGCAAAAAAGCCACATTACATGCCTACGCTTGGTATAACATGGGGGGAAAAAAGACAACAATATCTGTCCACTCTTACTGAAGTTTCATGTGGAAGGGCTTCACCAAATACGAAAATCTAAATTACTAAGGAAACACCAGTATGTCATTTGTTTATCTTCCCTAAGTTGTATGTATAGTGTTTAGAAAATAAATTATAGAAAATAATAAAATGTTCAAAGTCCATTTTAAAGGTGCATTTCAATGGTATTTTCCATAAATATATACACATACTAAAACAAGACATATTCACATTTTTAGTTAGTTTTTTAGTCTAAACCTTTTAATTTTAGCTTGATTGCATCGAAAGCCTAAGGCTGATTGAGACACTCTCGAGTCTGTTTCCTGGGTAGAACCAGTACTTGGTGTCTTGGGGGAGATCTTGAGTACGCTCCCAGAGTGGGCATCGAACTGGGGACCTCCCGATTGCTAGGCGGACACCTTATCAACTACACCACCGCGACCTCGATTCTCATTTTTCTTGAGCATATTTTTCTAGTATTAATATACTGATGGAATCGTTAAGAAAAAAATATATATTAAATGCCAATAAAATTTTGTGTACACATCGTTCAAGATGGATTCGAAGAATGCCTATAAAATCGCTCACTTGAATTACAACTTTTCTAGGCTACACAACCTTTATCAATGTTGTGCCTGCTCGTAACAGTGCTTCATGTTCATTGCATTCATACTGATTTTACTACTGCTACTAAATTGTCCCACGCCGGCGAAAGTGTCACCGGTGACCACTGTTTATATATACATGTATTAAAATTGTATATATTTGTCAACTGTTTGTAGACACAAGGTTACCGTATTTAACAATTCTTCAATATTAATTCTCTATAAATAAGCTTTATTTTTGCAAATGTCATTGTCGATCTACTGTCAATACAACCCTTTATGATTTGAATAATTGGACTTTCGCATAATGTCAAAATAATAAATAGCTTTTATAAAACAAGAGCTGTCAGAGGACAGCGCGCTCGACTATTCAAAGTATTTCAGTTGGTACATATTTTGGATAGTGGAAGGGGCATAAATTTGCTAAAATACAAAACTTTTAAGTGCAACCTTGTGAAAAGGGGGCATAACTCTGTCAAAAAAAACAACATAGTTATGGGTAATGTTGCCCCTGATACTACAGTTGATGACAAAGGTTAATTCCAAGTTTCAAGTGAATAACTTTGTAGTTTTGAAGTTACAAAACTTTTGAATATAAACTTTAAACAGAAAATCTAAGTGAAAAGGGGCATAACTCTTTCAAATTACAAAATAGAGTTATGGGGAATGTTCATCCTGATACTGGAGTTGATGACAAAGTTATATTCCAAGTTTCAAGTGAATAGCTTTTGTAGTATTAAAGTTACAAAACTTTTGAATATAAACTTTAACCAGAAAATCTATGTGAAAAAGGGGCATAACTCTATCAAAATACAAAACAGTTATAGGAAATGTTGCCCTTAAAAACTGGAGTTGATGATAAAGGTTACTTCCAAGTTTCAAGTGAATAACTTTCGTAGTTTTGAAGTTACAAAACTTTTGAATATAAACTTTAACCAGAAAATCTAATTGAAAAAGGGGCATAACTCTGTCAAAATACAAAATGGAGTTATGGGGAATGTTGCCCCTGACACTGGAGTTGCTGACAAAGGTATATTTTAAGTTTCAAGTGAATACCTAATGTAGTTTTGAAGTTACAAGACTTTTGAATGAAAACTTTAACCGAATTTAGACATGGACGCAGACGCCGGGGGTAGTAGGAAAGCTCACCTATTGTTCGAATAGTTGAGCTAATGAAAGAAAAATTATGTGGCCTGGCACCTTTCTGAAGTTTGTTTACATTTTGCATATGACAATTATAATAAATGAGGCCTGTCGTGGGAAAACCTGGCTTAATGCATGTGCGTAGTGTCGTCCCGGATTAGCCTGTGCAGTCTGCACAGGCTAATCCGGGACGCCCCTTTCTGCATACAGTGGATTTATGACAAGCCTCAAATAGTTTTTACTATAATTATCAAGGTTATATCTTTGTATCAGATTAACTTCATGTTCTCAAATATTACAGCTTTAACTCTGATAGCTAAAGATGATATTTCTTTTAAGTAATTTTATAATGATTTACAATAATTGCAATAACATTCTTTTTTATTATCGACCATACGCAGATAAAATTACAAATCAGCAAATACACAATAGTTTTGTTTTCACAAGAAATACGAGCAGAGCTATAAATACTTAATTGAAAACAATTCATGGAAAGGCAAAATTGTTTCGTAAAGTCGACCTGACCAAATTTTTACAAAATTAGCTTCAAGCTATTGTTAGGTCAACATTTTTTTATGGTTTGTTTTGCTGGAACTTTTTTTTTTAATTGAGTCGGGGGAGGCATAATGAAAAGTCATTTTACAGCAATCGACAAAAAATATACATTATAATTTAAAAGTGGAGCATTTTTTTATTTTCAAACTGATGATATTTTTAACAGTCCATGCTTAAAAGAAGCTCTTAAAAGACATGCTATTTAAATAAGTATTTGAACAGGTACAATTATAACTTCATACTTTTCCAAACATTTATGTCTTTGTTACTAGTACATGTGCTATGAATAAAATACCAAGTCGACAGGGAAATTATAAATAAAATTCCCAATGGGTACTTTTATTTTTATTTGTATTTTGTTGAAAATTAGGGTTGAGAATCCCGTAAATCAAAAGATAACAAAATGTTGGCCTTAGTTCACAATTGGTTACAAAATGCCGCAATACAGCAAAAAGCACCTAGTATTTCATGTTGGAATAGGTCACAATCAATCACAAACAAGTGAGTCACTAAAATAGTAACTTCAGACTTTAAAAGGTTTTAAGATGACAAAGTGCATACGACAATAACTGATCGACATCTGAATACTCCTTAAAGGGGTACATTGACAGTAGGTGCCCTTAGAGGGTGCATTGACGGTAGGTTGCCCTTTAAGGGTGCATTAATAGTAGGTTGCCCTTAAACGGGTGCATTGACAGTAGGTTGACCTTAAAGGGTGCATTGATAGAAGGTTGCCCTTAAAGGGTGCATTGACAGTAGGTTGACCTTAAAGGGTACATTGACAGTAGGTGCCCTTAAAGGGTGCATTGATAGTAGGTTGACCTTAAAAGGTGCATTGATAGTAGGTTGCCCTTAAAGGGTGCATTAACAGTAGGTTGACCTTAAAGGGTGCATTGATAGTAGGTTGACCTTAAAAGGGTGCATTGACAGTAGGTTGACCTTAAAAGGGTGCATTGACAGTAGGTTGACCTTAAAATGGTGCATTGACAGTAGGTTGACCTTCAAGGGTACATTGACAGCAGGTTGCCGCCCTTAAAAGGGTGCATTGATAGTAGGTTGACCTTAAAAGGGGGGCATTGACAGTAGGTTGACCTTAAAAGGGTGCATTGATAGTAGGTTGACCTTAAAAGGGTGCATTGACAGTAGGTTGACCTTAAAAGGGTGCATTGACAGTAGGCTGACCTTAAAGGGTGCATTGATAGTAGGTTGACCTTAAAAGGGTGCATTGACAGTAGGTTGCCCTTAAAGGGTGCATTGATAGTAGGTTGCCCTTAAAGGGTGCATTGATAGTAGGCTGACCTTAAAAGGGTGCATTGATAGTAGGTTGACCTTAAAAGGGTGCATTGACAGTAGGTTGACCTTAAAAGGGTGCATTGACAGTAGGTTGACCTTAAAGAGTGCATTGACAGTAGGTTGACCTTAAAGGGGGGGCATTGACAGTAGGTTGCCCTTAAAGGGGGCATTGATAGTAGGTTGACCTTAAAAGGGGGGCATTGACAGTAGGTTGACCTTAAAAGGGGGGCATTAACAGTAGGTTGCCGCCCTTAAAAGGGTGCATTGACAGTAGGTTGCCCTTAAAAGGGGGGCATTGACAGTAGTTTGACCTTAAAGGGGGCATTGATAGTAGGTTGACCTTAAAAGGATGCATTGACAGGAGGTTGACCTTAAAAGGGTGCATTTGACAGTAGGTTGCCCTTAAAAGGGGGGCATTGACAGTAGGTTGACCTTAAAGGGGGCATTGATAGTAGGTTGACCTTAAAAGGGTGCATTGACAGTAGGTTGCCCTTAAAAGGGGGGCATTGACAGTAGGTTGCCCTTAAAAGGGGGGCATTGACAGTAGGTTGACCTTAAAAGGGTGCATTGACAGTAGGTTGCCCTTAAAAGGGTGCATTGATAGTAGGTTGACCTTAAAAGGGTGCATTGATAGTAGGTTGACCTTAAAGGGTGGGCATTGACAGTAGGTTGCCCTTAAAACGGGGGCATTGACAGTAGGTTGCCCTTAAAAGGGTGCATTGACAGTAGGTTGACCTTAAAAGGGTGCATTGATAGTAAGTTGACGCCCTTAAAGGGTGCATTGATAGTAGGTTCACCTTAAAAGGGTGCATTGATAGAAGGTTGCCCTTAAAGTGGGGCATTGACAGTAGGTTGCCAATAACTGTCAACATTTGCAAAAATAGATTGACTGAAAAGGAATTTGTATTGAAGCTTTGTTAAATCTGGTGGTCTGGGCCCATATTCACAAAGCTCCTTAGGGAAAACTTAAGTAAATTACTTAAATTTGTAAAATTCCTTTAGTATCTGGCTGTTTGATGCATATGAATTTTTACATTAAAATATCTTAAACAAGTTAATATTTCTTAGATGTTTCATATTTTACCCTTTTGTTAACAGTCTCAATGCATTTCACATAGAAAATTTTATCTGAAATTTTCACTTAGGTACAATTTAAGTAAAGATTTCCCTTAAGAGTTTTGTGAATACCAGCCCTTTTTTCTATCAACATCTGACAAACATTTATTATGTTATTATATCAACAGTGGTCATCGAAGACACGGTGACTTTCACTGGTGCAGGAAAATTAGTAGTTACTAATAGTAAAATCAATATGAACAAGAGCTGTCCGAGGACAGCGCGCTCGACTATTCAAAGTATTTGGTACATATTTTGGATAGTGGAAGGGGCATAAATTTGTTAAAGTACAAAACTTTTAAGTGAAGCCTTGTATAGTTTATCCATTTTTGGAACAAAAACTTTAACCACAAAGTCTATGTAAAAAGTGTGCATAACTCTGTCAAAATTCAAAACAGAGTTATGGGTAATGTTGCCCCTGATACTAGAGTTGATGACAAAGGAAAGTTTCCAAGTTTCAAGTGAATAATTTATGTTGTTTTGAAGTTACAAAACTTTTGAATATAAACTTTAACCAGAAAATCTATGTTAAAACGGGGCATAACTCTGTCAAAATACAAAACAGAGTTATGGGTAATGTTGCCCCTGATACTAGAGTTGATGACAAAGGTTAGTTCCAAGTTCATGTGAATAACTTATGTAGTTTTGAAGTTACCAAACATTTGAATATACACTTTAAACAGAAAATCTAAGTGAAAAGGGGTCGTAACTCTGTCAAAATACTAAATAGAGTTATGAGGAATGTTGCCCCTGATACTGGAGTTAATGACAAAGGTTAGTTCCAAGTTTCAAGTGAATAATATAGGTTTGAAGTTACAAAACTTTGGAATATAAACTTTAACCAGAAAATCTATGTGAAAAAGGGGCATAACTCTGTCAAAATATAAAACATAGTTATGGAGAATGTTGTCCCTGATACTGGAGTTGATGACAAAGGTATATTGCAAGTTTCAAGTGAATAACTTATGTAGTTTTGAAGTTACAAGACTTTTGAATAAAAACTTTTCAGACAAGGACGCCGACATAGTAGGATAGCTCACCTATTCTTCGAATAGTCGAGCTAATAAAATGTACATGATGTACCGTTACTAGCATGTGAGCCATTGATAATTTTTATATAAGGCTAGAGTTTGCTGATTTCGAGGTTCTTGGACCCGCCGACTCAATTTTTTCCAAAAAAGCAAAAAAATAAATAATTTGTAGAATGTAATTGATATCATAACAATGACCTTGTGAACAGGTTTCAACCTATTACACTGAATGCAGAAAACAAGAGGGCCAAGATGGCCCTAAGTCGCTCACCTGAGTGTAAAGCATCATAATGGCTTTTAACAAAAAGATTAAGATTTCAGTATAGCCATATAAGGAAAACTGTCCCCCCCCCCCCCTGGCGGTCATTATTTTTATTAAAATCAAAATGATTTCCAGGAATTTGGTAGACGGTCACCCAAGGAACATGTATGTGAAATTATTTTGAAATTTAGCCAGTGGTTTCAGACAAGAAGATTTTTTTAAGTTTTCAATATAGCAATACAGTAGATTCCACTTAATTGAATATCGGATAATTGAATATTTTGCTTAATTGAATAAAGATTGAAAACACCAAACCGTTTGCATTCATTCCCATTGTAAAAACACCGCCTAATCTGATAGAAAATATGGTCTCCTCCGGTTAATTGAATAGCCAATTATCAGTTGTAGGCGTATAGTCCGCTCGATAATCTCATAATCTCCGAGGATACGTATCATATCGCAAGTTTTGACAGTCACGCTTCTATGACCGCCTTTGTTATCATTTCACACCACGCATGAATGCAGCGTCTGTTGAATGTCACGTGACTAATAGGTGTAATTTGCGGGTCAAGTACAGCGCATACACATCTAGAAAGTAATGTAGCCTGTTAGTGATTATTACAAGTGAATTATTTTTCAAATGCACCGTATAATGGATAACAAACATCTATGAACACTTTTCTGCATATTTATTAGCATTCTAAAGTATGAAACATTTTGTTACGTAACAGGTTTGACATTATATCATCAAAATGGATTAAATAAGATCATAACATATCTGATTAACATTGAAATAATTGAAATATGACTGATTCCGCATATATTAATACTCCGGTTATTTAAATATTCGGACGTGACAAATGGGCTATTCAATTAAGCGGAATCTACTGTATAAGGAAAACTGCCCCGCCCCCTGGCGGCCATGTTTTTTAACAAATCAAAATGATTGCAAGGAATTTGATAGAGGGTCACCCAAGGAACATTTATGTGAAATTATTTTGAAATCCAGCCAGTGGTTTCAGACAAGAAGATTTTTAAAGTTTTCAATAAATCCATATAAGGAAAACTGTCCTGCCCCCGGGCGGCCATGTTTTTTAACAAATCAAAATGATTTCAACAAGTTTGGTAGAGGTCCATTTCTGTGAAATTATTTTGAAATCCAGCCAGTGGTTTCAGACTATAAGATTTTAAAAGTTTTCAATACAGCCATATTAGGAAAACTGCCCAGCCCCCTGGCGGCCATGTTTTTTACTGTATCAAAATGATTTGAAGGAATTTGGTAGGTCACCGAAGGAGCATTTCTGTGAAATTATTTTGAAATCCAGCCAGTGGTTTCAGACTAGAAGATTTTAAAAAAGTTTTAAATATAGCCATATAAACAAAACTGCCCCACCCCGTGGCAGCCATGTTTTTTAACAAATCAAAATGATTCAAGGAATTAGGTAGAGGGTCACCCAAGGACCATTTCTGTGAAATTATTTTGAAATCCAGCCATTGGTTTCAGACTAGAAGATTTTTAAAGTTTTCAATATAGCCACATAAGTGGCCATGTTTTTTAACAAATCAAAATGACTTGAAGGAATTTGGTAGAGGGTCACCCAAGGAGCATTTCTGTGAAAACTATTTTCAAATCCAGCCAGTGGTTTCTGACAAGAAGATTGTGTAAGTTTTCCAGTTTTTAAGCTTTTGGTTGCCATGACAACCAGAGTTTTCAATATATTTTAATAAATTGAATGAATTTGGTAAAGGACCATCCCAGGAACATTCCTGCCAAGTTTGGTTAAAATCCGCCTAGTGGTTTCAGAGAAGAAGTTGTTTGAAGTAAAATATTGACGACGGACACAGACTGACCACAATAGCTCACCCTTGAGCACTTTGTGCTCAGGTGAGCTAAAAAACGCTGAAGAAATGACTAAATTTTATGTAACATGCAGTTTGACTGTATATCGCTGTATGATTCATATAATCTATTCTCTGTTATTTTATACATCATGCAACACTTCAAGTTACAAGAAACTACTCAGTAAAACAAATTAAGATATTAGAATCATTGTAATAAATATATGCACATTTATAAGTTTATATCAATATTATAATGAACAAATTTCATTGGTGTATTATTGATTTATTGATTTAGATATATACAGTTAGTTTTCACTTCATTAAACATGCTGTTATACATATAATATGGCCACTGTCCATTGATATCTGACATACTGTATTTAAGTGTGAACATATTTTACCACTTGTTTTTATATGAGAAAACGCTGCCTTTTAATGTTATTAATATTATTGGTATTCATGTCATGGTTATCATGCAGTGATAAAGTTAATGTTGTGTAATATGATTTTTGTAAGTAATAATTTGTAAAGATTTTAATATCACTGCCCATTTCCATTTGTGAAATTTTAGTCATTAATTTACTAAAATCTGTGTAAATTTTTTAATTTTTCTTTTGTGCCCTCCTCCAACTGGACACTTTTCCAAAATGTTAGAGAACCAATAAATAAACAAGAAACGTGGAAATTCCACAAAAACCAGTTTTTCGAATGAAATGCATTAAAGTCAGCACAAAAATAAATTTTTTAGTAATGGTGACCTTGACCCAACCAATCCCATATGCAATTGCAAGCAAGGTCTAGATACAAGATATCTACATATGAAGTTTCTTAAAATATATCAATGTCTTCTCAAGCTATTGAGCGGAAACTGTTTGTCTATTTTTAGTAAAGGTGAGCTTTACCCCACCCACCCCATATGCAATGCCAAGTGAGGTCTAGATATATCTATGTGTGAAGTTTCATTAAAATATCTGAATGTGTTCTCAAGCTATTGAGCGGAAACAATTTTTTTATTTTCAGTAACGGTGACCTCGACCTGGACCCCACCCACCCCATGCGCAATCCCAAGCGAAGTCTTGATATAAGGTATCTTTTTATGAAGTTTCATTGAAATATCTCAATCCGTTCTCAAGGTATTGAGAGGAAACCGTTTTTCTATTTTTAGTAACAGTGACCTTGACCTTGAACTCACCCGCCCCATACGCAATCCCAAGTGAGGTCTCAGTATAAGGTAACCATTTTTCTATTTTTAGTAACAGTGACCTTGAGCCCACCCTCCCCACATGCAATCCCAAGTGAGGTCTCGCTATAAGGTATCATTGTATTAAGTTCCATTAAAATATCTCAATGCGTTCTCAAGTTATTGAGCAGAAACTGTTTTTCTATGTTTAGTTACAGTGACCTTGACCTTGACACCACCCACCCCATATGCAATCCCAAACAAGGTCTCGATATAAGGTATCTATGTATTGCGAGGAAACCGTTTTTCTATTATTAATAACAGTGACCTTAACCTCACCCACCCCATACGCACTCCCAAGCGAGGTCTCAGTATAAGGTAACCATTTTTCTATTTTTAATAACAGTGACCCTGAGCCCACCATCCCCATATGCAATCCCAAGCGACGTCTCGCTATAAGGTATCAATGTATTAAGTTTCATTAAAATATCTCAATGCGTTCTCAAGTTATTCAGCGGAAACCGTTTAATACAATTACAAATACAATTATTGACTAGATGGCCATTGGACATGGTCTGATGTTCACTGGGTGAAACTCATGTTGACCTCAGACTATGCCTAATGGCCATTTAGTCAATAATTGAAAGCTCAACTATTTAACGAATAGTTGCATCTGTACTACTCACCCGTTAGTAGCTGTCGCCATAATGCTCTGGTTAAGGTTTGCATGCAACAACTCCATATCTCTATAATAACTACAGATATTCAATTGAAACTTCACACATGTCTTCAGAGTAATTATATATGGTCACTGACCAAGGCCCATAACTCTGACCTGCAATTTAGCAGAATTATGCCCTCTTTTGTATCTAGAAAGTTCAGGTTAAAGTTTGCGTGCAACAACTCAATATCTCTATATCGTCTACAGATATTCAATTAAAACTTCACACATGTCTTCAAGGTCATTATATAAGGTCACTGGCCAGGGCCCATTACTGTGACCAGCATTTTAGCAGAATTATGCCCCTTTTTTGTAGTGATAAAGGCCAATAACTCCGACAAAGCGGTTGAAAAGTCGAGTTCGCTGACCCAATAAATAGTTATGTTGCAAAGCGAAGGAAAGTTTTCATTGAAGTGTGCGACAGTGTACACCTGTAACTGAAATATCCCAATGAATTTTGTCTGTGTATATTTTTTCTTCAAAAATGGACTGCAAGAAAAAAAGGAAATAATCTTGTTTCAATATGTGCCTTTAATTATGCGAAATACAATCGATAAGTCCCTTTAACAAGTATTAATATTTCTAGTCATTGCAATAAATTAAAATAATCGTTAGTCAGGACCTAGTTGCTCAAAACTTTTACGTCCCTGGGGTGAGTTGCTCAAAACATTAACAGTCAATTAAGCTAACAGCCTGTTAACTTTAGACGTAAATAACATTAATATTAGGAACAAATTCTTTATCAAACATTGTAAAATTATTCCAGCATAACAGTTTATGTAGAATAAACTCACAGTTTGATGTTGTTATGTTTAATTTACAAAAACATCTTCATCCACATTTTAAGGGCTGTTAGCTTAATTGGCCGTTAATGTTTTGAGCAACTCACCCCAAGGACGTAAATAACCATTTAACATAAATGTTAAGGCATTACATTTAATATAATTTATTAATTAAATTCAATTTACTTAGGCATTAAATTTTATATAATTTATTCATTATTCTAACATGATACTCGCTGATGTTTCTGTAGACAAAATACAAAATTATCATTGTAAAACTACCCTATAAACAACGTAAAATGTTGTCCCGATTCTGAGCGCAGCATAGTAAAATGTAGTTCAAATTACAATTGCAAAAAATTTGGTCAAATCATGTCAGAATTGATTTTTTTTTCGCATTACTGTTGTTTATTAGCCAATAAACAACTCTTTGTCATTCAGTTGCGTGCTATTAAACCACTTGGGCTAACAACCTCGTGATTTAATTCCTACGCATCAGAACTCAAAATCGTTGTTTATTGGCCGATTAACAACGATAAATTGAAAATTACTTATTAAATGTAATAAATAAATTCAAACTTACTACAGCTAAATACAGGCATAAACAAAATAAAAAAACACAAAAAACAAACTGTTCAATATTAACAAGGCTGTCCAAAGGACAGCTATATCCCCCGCCGTGATCCTTCATTAGATTTTAAAGGTGAATTTGCAGTACCACACTGACCTTAATCTGTCACAGTTGGACCAGATTTGAAAGTACAGTTTCAGAAATTTAGATATGGAGCTGACAAGAAAATGGAGGCTCAAACATTTGATCTTTAAGTGTTGCCTTGACCTTGAGGTGGCAAGACTGCTCCATGGCTTCTGCACATCGCCTCAATGTGATAGACATTTGAGCCAAGTTTTATGAAAATCTTTCAAAGGGCATAGGAGATATGGAGCAGACACAAAAATGGAGGCTCAACATTTAAACTTCAAGTGTGACCTTGGGCGTGACTGCCTCATGCCTTCTGCACATTGCCTCAATGTGATAAACATTTGAGGCAAGTTTCATGAAAATCCTTTAAAGGGCACAGGAGATATAGAACGGACATGAAAATACAGGCTCAAACCTTCAACCTTCAAGTGTGACCTTGACCTTGAGTTGGCGTGACTGGCTTATGCTTTCTGCACATGCTCTCAATGAGCAAAACATTTGAGCCAAGTTTCATGAAAATCCTTCAAAGGGTATCGGGGATATGGAGCGGACACGAAAAAACGGACACGAAAATGGAGGCTAAAAAATTTAACTTTAAAGTTTGACCTTGACCTTGAGCTAGCGTGAAAGGCCCATGCCTTCTGCACATCGTCTTAATGACCTAAACATTTGAGCCAAGTTTCATGAAAATCCTTCAAAAGGCATAGGAGATATGGAGCGGACACGAAATGGATGCTCGAATATTTGACCTTCAAGTGTGAGCTTGACCTTGAGCCGGCGTGACTGACTCATGCCTTCTGCCATTTGAGCCAAGTTTCATGAAAATCCTTCAAAGGGTATAGGAGATATGGAGCGGACATGAAAATGTTACGGACAGATGGACGCACGTTCTAACAAATGAATACTTATGTGACTATATCATGACTAACCCTAATGCCATTTTAGCCCCCTAATGGACTAATTTACCCACCAAAGGAAGTTTTTACGTATAAAGGGATACTTATGTGACTATTTTAGTCACCTAAGTATCCAAATGTGTGTACGGTAAGACGGACGGCCGGACGGCCGGACGGCCGATGGGCATTCCTATAACCCCCCTCCCGCTTCGCGGCGGGGGATTAATAAAGTGACTTCTGTTTTTAACCTGTCTTTATAATGATGAATATATTTGACAGATCAATGACTCAAATGAATGTTGAATTCCATGAAAAATCTATTTTTGGCAAACAGATCTGTTATACATGACACAACAAGAACTTGTTTGCAGACAAGCTAATAGATGGTGACCACATTTTTTACAAATAACAAAATGAAACATAGGGTTACAATTAATCACAGGCATATGAAGTGTGTTGTGGGAAAATCAGGTTTAATTTTATTACTTTTTGCAGATGATATGGCCATTGTAGGCAAATCACCAGATGAAATTCAAAACCATTTAGATAATTTATTTACTTACTGTAATACTTAGGGATTAAAGGTTAATACGGATAAAACAAACATTATGGTGTTCCGAAAAAGAGGCGGATTATTGCCCAATGAAAAGTGGACCTACAATGGCCATGATATACAAGCTGTTAATGATTTCAACTATTTAGGTGATGTATTTAATTATACAGGCAGTTTCAATTTAAACCAAGAACACTTAACAGGCAAAGCTCTTAAGGCAATGAACACTTTATTTTGTAAATGTCAAGATTACGATTTAAAACCAAAAATCCAATGTCAGCTTTTTGATGCATTTGTTGGGTCTATCTTAAGTTCTTCAGCAGAGGTTTGGGGTTTTACCAAGTCTAAGTAATTAGAAAGAATACATTTCAGGCGCGTCGTGGTAAAACCGGACTTAATGCATGTGCGTAAAGTGTCGTCCCGGATACGGTATATGGGATGTCACTTTCCGCTTTTATGGTATTTTCTGTTTCAAGGAAGTCTCTTCTAAACATAAATTCACTGTAGGTGAAAAGCGCTGTCCTGGATTAGCCTGTGCGGACACGCCACATTTAAAGTTTCGTAAGCGGCTCCTTAAAGTTAGACTGAATTCCTGTAATGCATGTGTTTATGGAGAATTAGGAAGACACCCACTATATATACAGAGATATATACGAATTGTACAATATTGGTTTAAGTTAGCCACATCTGACAATATAAAACTTCAAACTGTTTATAATATTGCAGTTTCAGACTGCATGAGAGGCTGTTGTAATTGGATATACAACGTTAAGAAACTACTAGATGATTATGGATTCCGTTATGTCTTCAGCAGCGTGCTTAATATTGATGTTAGAATTTTTATACCTATTCTGAAATCTGGAATTGTTGACTCATTTAAGCAAAACTGGTATCGTAAATTAGATTTGTGGCGCGTCGTGGGTAAACCGGACTTAATGCATGTGCGTAAAGTGTCATCCCAGATTAGCCTGTGCAGTCCGCACAGGCTAATCCGGGACAACACTTTCCGCCTAAAGTGGATTTATGGTTAGAAGGCACTTCATTGAAACAGAAAATACCATAAAAGTGGAAAGTGCCATCCCGGATTAGCCTGTGCGGACTGCACAGGCTAATCCGGGACGACACTTTACGCACATGCATTAAGACCGGTTTTCCCATGACGCGCCTCATTTATATAGACTTAGTACCGAAAAGTTTAAGATTTTACTTATGCAGATTAAGATTATATGTACACCCTCTTCGTACACAAACTGGTCGATATGATAGAAATGATATTGCTAGAAATGAAAGATACTGTCTTTGTTGCAATTCCATGGATATTGAGGACGAATTTCACTTTGTTTGTATTTGTTCGTCTTTAAATGAAATGCGAAAGAAATACATAAAAAAATATTACTTCATTAAACCATCTGTATTTAAGTATGTTCAACTGCTACAATCGAGCAACAGACCAGAACTCATAAAATTATGTTTATTTGTTAGAATCGTTGAGTATTAGATCAAATATGATTAATCGTTGAACATAAACTTACCAACTGTTCATCCTCTGTACTTGTATGTTTAACTGGCCTGTACATATAACTGTATTTTGATGCTCTGTTATTTTCTGTGTATATACACGTTGACATATTTCATTGGGAACCATATGTGCTGTTGACGATGTATATTGTGCAAGTCAAATAAAGTGTCTGTCTGTCTGTCATGTGCGTAAAGTGTCATCCCGGATTACATGTGTGTAATGGCACTTTCCGCCTACAGTGGATTCATGTTTAGAAGAGACTTCCTTGAAACAGAAAATACCATAAAAACGGAAAGTGTCGTCCTGGATTAGCCTGTGCAGACTGCGATCACTGCGATCATATGAAAATAAGGGGCGGTTAAAAAATAACAGATTGTTAAAAACCATAAATTATTTTGAAATTGGATCGCAAAATAATTTAATATGACTGATTTTGTACAGTTCAAAAGAAACAAGACTTTATTTATCACTTGAAATTATATATTATTTTGAAGTGATGTAACTTGATGTAACTGACTGAATTCTTAAAGCTGCTGTTTTACAATACACTGACAATGCAGACTGTTAACTTAATAGTTTTAGTAGCAGCATTATATGGGGCGTGTTGTGGGAAAACCAGGCTTAATGCATGTGCGTAGTGTCGTTCCGGATTAGCCTGTGCAGTCTGCACAGGCTAATCCGGGATGACACTCAGCTTTTATGATATTTTCTGTTTCATAAAAGTCTCTTCTAAACATAAATCCACTGTAGACAGAAACTGCCATCCCAGATTAGCCTGTGCAGTCCGGGACGACACTTTAGGTACATGCATTAAGCCCGGTATTCCCATGACACGCCTCATATAGTTTGTTTACAGTTATAAGGTTTACTGTACATTGGCATGTTTATATTTTGTTTTTTGTTTGTTTGTTTTGATTTTTCGCCGTATTCAACAGTATTTCAGTCATATAACAGCGGTCAGTTAACCTACTCACACTTTTCCTGGGTAAGCTGGTTTACCAGTACTGAGTGCACATACTTATGCCAGTAACTGACAACTGCCCTACTTGAATCAGAGGTATGGGGGAGAATGGCCGTAGAAATAATTTCATGACCAATGCTAAAACAAGTTATGTGGCCCGGCTGGGAATCGAACCCGCGATCTTCGGATTTGTTGTCCAGCGCTCTACCAACTGAGCTAGCTGGTATAATTATATCACAGAACACCAAACTCTGACATTGTATCAAACGCCACCCTTTGGAAAATCTAAAGCCCCCGGGGCACATTTATTAGGGGATGTACAGAAGTGGACTTACTTTTCAGGTGTGACAACAGTACAGGCTATGAGATCACTGTTATCTGCAAAGAAACAGAAACAATTATGGAATAACCATAAAACAAGAAATATGGAAGAAAAAAAAAGCCCTTTCGGACAAAAGCCCACTCATTATTTTTCACACCCAGGACATTAGTGGGAAATTGTCCGGGTCATCAAAACTATGAGCGGGCTAATGTCTGGGGTGTGAAAACGATAAACGGGCTTTTGTCTGGATTCCATAAAACAACTCAATGGTTTTTCATAGTATGTCAAACAAATGTCGAGAAATAATAGTAACTAAACCAAATAGACATGCTGCATGTCATCATTTTAATGAACTTTTTATCAGTAAAATTCACATTGCACAGCTCTGATTCTGAGATAATGTCATAACAAAAGTATCACCGTGGAAACCCACTGTATATATTCCATTACTACTACATTATATACCGTGGGAGAACTGGCTGTCAAAAGTTTGTTTTCATGAATACTGATGAGCCACTTGCTGACCAATGAAATTACAATGAAATTTTAAGTAACGTCATTCTATACACAGAGGATGATGTCACACGCCAAACCTCTGTACTTAACCGCATTATTTCGCCCAAAACGGCAAAATGTGCTTACGCATGAAGTAATCCCGCGTATGAAAGTTGTTTCATCAAATGACTTCATTGATACCATTAATCAGTCTAATATTCAGTTAATACTGATAGTAGAATATATTTCGGTTAATAAAATAACAGTAGTTTGTGTTTAATGCTGTTTAGCGTGTTTATTATAAAAAGCTACTTTCACTTTCGTTTGTGTGTGAAAATTCAAGGTAAGATGCCAGTAAATCCAATTCCCATAGGGTCCTATTATAAAACGGCGAACTTTCAGATTTCAGATTGTGCAAGCTTGGTGTGTGTTAAAAGATGAATCTTTCCTCTTCCGAAAAATGCAATACAAAGATATGGCATGTTACTTCTAAGAAAATGCATCTCACCTGAATACAGACACCTGTAGAAACTAGGGTTTCAGCAGTCATATTAGACAAAAGCCCCATGCCACAGTAAACACACCCCAAAAGCTCATCTTTCAAGTTAGCCTCCAAAGAAATGCACAAAAATGTTCCAAACACAGAGGATATTAGAAACAACCACAAAAGGCATGTCTGACACTGTTAAATGCTTTTCATAGCAGAAGCAAACAGGAACTCTAGTAAAAGGTAATATTTCGAATGTAAAACGGAGGGAAAGACATTGATTTACTGGTATCTAACCTCAATGCAATGTTAAATCAACCATTGCGAGCTATGCTGGAAAGTAGCGCGCACCCATAATGCTTAGAGCGTGAGTACACAGGTCTGTCAGACCGGTGTAGACACAACGAAGTAACGTTGAATACTCTTTGAATGAAGTATGGAAAACAATTATCAGTCGACCAGTTACTAAGTCATTGAAAACACACCACACAAAAACAGACCACGCGCAGGACAACCGTAAATATGATAAAAGCAAATTCCGCCTGCATGTGTCTGTTATAATACTGCGTTGTTTCGATTGGTTGAATTTTCCATGCAGACCTGGACACGGAACCAATGAGATGTCTCATTAATTATTCATGAGTACGAAGGTTTGCTAGCCTTATCGCCCATGGTCGATCAAGAAGCATAGCGTATTTGAACGAACGTGGGTTCCGACAATGTTAAAGTATATACTCTGAAATAGATAATAGGTACATTTTAACTGAACCTAATTATGCTATATTCTGTTACAAATAGACCTTTTCATAAAATATCTGCTATTATAACAAATGATCAATTATTTTTAAAGATACTTACATCATCAATCAATTTTGTATATGAAATCATAAATAAGTCTTAATGAACATTTTCTGAAATCACCAATTTCTTTTCAGACAAGAAAATATTCTAAGGGCGCATTCGTCTTTGTCTAGCATTTGCAGAAAATGGAACCCAATTACAGACATGTCTTTGTTATATATGTATTGCAAACTTATAATGTTTTTCAGTAAATGGAAAAGAACCATTATAAAAATCTAAGTGCATTCTTCAGTCTAATTACATAAGATGTTGACAATAGTGATAAACATGAAGGTTAGCACATTTTATAGGTCTGCAATGCCTCAATCATATGGAAAGTGAATATATTTTTATCCCCTATTCAAAACCAAGGACTTCATATCTGTTTGCATATATTAATCATAATAAAAAAAATATTTTGCAGGAAATTAATGGAAAAAGGCTATTAATTTAATGTGTGTCACTGACGATTTTTTTAGATTTGACTTAATGAGGGTCGCAAATATATGATTGTTAATAAGTTCATTCTGAATTGTCATACAAATCTAATAATGTATATATATGAGGCGCGTCGCGGGAAAACCCGACCTAATGCATGTGCGTAAAGTGTCGTCCTGGATTAGCCTGTGCAGTCCGCAAAGGCTAATCCAGGATGGCACTTTTCGCCTACAGTGGATTTATGTTTAAGAGACTTCCTTGAAACAGAAAAAACCCATAAAAGTGCAAGTGCCATCCGGTTTTCCCACGACGCGTCTCATATATACTCTGTTAACAAAAATTGTATGTACCATTATTTTAAAGGGGCACATACAAATCTGGTTAAAACAACTCTGCGTTTTTCCTCACCACTTTGGGAATGGTACCAATACCGGTAAAATTGGGAAAATTAGCGGCGTTTTCAAGAAAATTTGGAATTGTAGCACTTTCATCAAAAACTGCCAAAAAGGATGTAAAAACAGTAAGTTACAATAAATAAACTCTAAAACAACTTGTTTCATTAACTCGTTCACTTGTACTTTTTGTTTGGAGGTGTTGAAAGTAAAATGTTTAAAGGAACACCATCAATCTTTTCTGGATTTTTGTATTGTGTTTATAGAGATTTAGGAATTTGTAAACTTAAATTTGGGAAAATTGGTATATAAATCAGATTTGGAAAGGTACTGTTTTCCAGTACAAATTTTGATAAAGGGAAAACGCTGCAGCTGTTAAAACAAATTATGTTTAGTGCTGTTTCGCAGGGCAACATAACCATTGTGGTGGTATATACAATGCAAATTACAAAACACTACTTAAAACTCTATTTACATAAGCAAATAATGAACTTATTCATTCGTTTTGCAATACAAACACTTTATAATTTCTATCCATTTCAACTGATGATTACTCATTAGCAAAACGTAACGTTCAACATATGTCGATGTCATTAGTACTATTTGGCACTTTTATGTACAATTTTCTTTTATTTTAGGATTCTGTTTAAAAAAATTGAAAATTGTCAATTCGTCAATCTGTGAATACAATTACTTTAATTACTATTATAATGCACTGAGGGAGAAAAGAAACAATATGTTTGGCAAAGGTTGATAACACTAGATCTCCGCGAGTCGGATGTGACGCCTGATGGGACATAACTCAAGTATGATAAGAGCAATTATGCCGAAAACCAAACTTAACCTTCCTTTTATGGCTTATAAGACTTCCCTGAAGTTTCATAATGATTGCACAAAAACTTATTTGAATTTTTTTTTTTTTTACAAGGGGCATAACTCAAGTATGATAAAAGCAATTATGCCGAAAACCAAACTTAACCTTCCATTTTATGCCTACTAACACTTCCCTAAAGTTTCATAACGCTTGCACAAGTTATTGTCTGCACAAGCCTTATTTGAACTTTTCTTTTTTTAAATGTGCATAACTCAATTACGATGTGAGCAACTAGAATTGTCACATGAGTGACGGATATACCCCCACAATATGGCCTTGTCACAAAACTATGGCATCCATTCGAAAGAAACGGACAAAGAGAGAATGCTTTAATTTCTGAATGGTCAACAGTGTATTTGGAAAAATTTAATTTCAATAGGAGCCATAACTCTGTCAACATTTAGTGGTTTGTAACCTAGTTGAACTTTATCTGTATATGCCTTTCCCAAAACTAGGTTACTTCCCTTGCGTAATCAAGAGTGATGTCCCCTGTTCACTTCCGGGAACTTTTATTGATCATAAGGTGGGATAAGCCTATTGATATTAACGAAAAACATACAATATATTTGATTTTCAATCTTAAAATTGTGTTGATGTCGTAAAAATAAACGTATAAAATATCAACATTCGTATATAATATACATCATGTACTTAATTTATCAATTTAATTTAATTATTATTTTGATTTTTAACAATATTGTCTACTCTTTGAAGATTGACAAACAAACTGTGCATAGTACGTTTAACGGTTATTATGCAATAAAATACAAAAATTGCGATTTCAGTATCGAAACAACCTATGCCTTCATCCTGTATTAAATTTGCATTAAATAAAATAAATAAATAAAGCTGTTTTTAGTAAAATGAGTTTGCGAAGTAACTCTAAGCTAACATTAATCTGGCGACTAAAATTACGAAAATAAGGTAACATCACAGAAAGTTTGAGCGTAATTCCGATGTTTTTGACAGCAACTTCTGATATGAATTCCATACACATTTGTGTTTAACTTTAAAGCTTTTTTCGTTGCTGATATTCTTGTTGTGTGCTAAATATTATACGGTGCTTGAACATGCTTCGCTTTAATATTGAAATATATTGCAACAAAACAACTATCTTTTTAAAAAGATGATGTCACTCCTCATTAAATGTTATAATTGATGTTGTATTAAAGAGATTAAGTAAGTAATTTGTTTATTATTGTGTCATGTGTTTAAACAATGTTCATGATAACTTCATATAATCAACGAAACAAATAACACCCGACCCAATGAGTCTATATGTCACCAGGAAATAGATATGTCGTGATAATTATGTACATAATAGGGTGAGTATCTATAATAAAACAGACATAGATATATTCATTTGATTTTTTTTTACACAATTCAGAGTAAGTTATTAACTAAGCCAACAGAAGAGTCTAATATACCTTTGAATAAATATTTTATACTTGTTGAGTCTGTTTGATCAAGTATTTAGTTTTCCTTCATGAATATAACTCTAACTGAGATTATTTCTTCATTTCTGTCGGATTCGTGGTAAATAAACAACATTTTATTCTCGCAGCAGCTACGGTAATTCCCGTAGGTTTTAGAAAAGCAACACACGATGAGCTCTTAAATGTTCACCACCTTTCAATTCTTCAGAATGGAAAATTAAATGCTGTGCTATATTATTTCACTCTGCAATTTAAACCAATTTATTAATTCGAAAAAGTGTTTAATGCTTTTAATTATGTTCTGTTCCGTTCAATAAGGTGGCGAAATTTCATAGGGTGATAGGCAAAGAACAACAACGAAGACAACAACATTTTAAAATGTGAGATAAACTTTTATTTGAGACGCAAACGATGGAGACGAAGTGTGACATGTTAGTTGTCTCAGCACATAGATCTTTATTATCAATGCATTACGCAACTGCAGCGGTATTGTTCTAAGGGCAATTTGATAAGATCCCCCAGGTTTGTGGCTTTGGTATTTTTATGACCCCCTCTTCAGACAGATAACTAAGTATCCATTGAGAGAACATGTGTTTCATTTGTGGTATTTATGTATGGAAAACAACCGTTTAAGACGAGACAAGGAGACTACATTTTTTTCCAGATACCTGTGATACGGATATGTGGCCTTTGTAATGAGTTTAAAACGATACTACATTTAGTTCTAATAAATCATTTTTGTAACATATGTCGTCTATGAGTTTTTTTTATAATATTTAATAAAAAACATATGGTTTAAAAAATTGCCATTACAAGTTTTGAAAGCTGCTTGGTCTTAGATCTATAATGCTTTATATGGCAAGCTAGGGAAAAAGTCGCCGGAAGTCGAGTTTCAAATATGGCGGATGTGAATTCACAATAACAGGAGGTAATTTCCAAGGGAGATCACTTAGTTTTGGGAAAGGCCTATTTTATGATGTTACACCTATGTACCAAAATAATTTAAATATGTGAAGCCTTTCATGAGATATTGTCCATGTTTTGGGGCAATTTAAGTCAAAAAGAGGCCATAACTGTGTCAAAATTTAGTGGTTTGTAACCAAAGTCGAACTTGACCTGTATTTTATGATGCTACACATGTGTACCAATAATTATTTAAATATGTCAAGCCATTGTTAAGTTTTTGTCAGGAAACCATGTTTTTAGGGAGTTTTAAGTAAAAAAAAGGCCATAAATCTGTTAAAATTTAGTGGTTTGTGACCAACATCAAACTTGACCTGTATTCTATGATGTTACACATGTGTACCAAAAATTATTTGAATATGTTAAGCCTTTCTTGAGTTATCATCTGGAATCCATGTTTTGAGGGAATTTTACGTCGAAAAGGGGCCATAACTCTGTCAAAATTTAGTGGTTCTTACCAACATCGAACTTGACCTGTACTCTATGCTGTTACACATGTGTACCAAAAATCATTTGAATATGTGAAGCTTTTCTTGAGTTATCATCCGGAAACGGACCGTCGGACTTTGTTTGTGGGGTATAATTATGTCAAAAATCGAAATTAATCTTCCTTTTATGCCTAATAACACTTCCCTAAAGTTTCATAATGATTGCACAAAAACTTTTTAAGTTATTGTCTTCACAAACTGAAGGGGACTCCGCTGCACCCGACGCCGCCAACAACACTGCCACCACTAATGCTGATGCCACCATATGTAACCCCTTCAGGCGACACAAACAATTAAGGAGACAGATATGAATTCCACTTAAAAGCAGAATATACTACATTTAAGGGTAAAACTGATAGCAGATTCTTAAATTCACAAGAAACACGTGCCATATTGGATAATCAGTAGCTATGACACAAGGACACTCTTGTCATGACTTCATGTCTCTCAATGCACAACATCTCCAAAAGAACAAAACTATCCTACTTCAATCCAGTTGTTGTTGATATTCAAAGGTTTTATGTCTGAAGACATTATGAAGCATAAAACATAATTATAGAACTATCATACTTAAATCCTGTATAGTGTTGATATTATTACTTTAATCTTCTATGATGTAAAAGTATCACAAAACTAACCAAACTTTCATGTCCGCAGCCTTAAAACAAGATGATATCACTAAACATATAAAACTAAAATACTTAAATCCGGTATTTTACCGATTTTCATACAGTAACAACTAAAAAGCAGACCAAACTATCATACTTAAATCCAGTATGTTGTCGATCTTCACGCAGTCTCGATCCTTGGTCAGAGGCAGCTGAGTCTCTTCTTCCTGCAGTAGACTAAGGGAGAGGTCTCTAACCTGGAAGAACACTCGAATGGCCTGAAAATAGACAGGAATAGCTATGACAGTAATGGCAAGTACTGACAAAATGAGGCGTGTCATGGGAAAACCGGGCTTAATGCATGTGCGTAAAGTGTCATCCTGGATCAGCCTGTGCAGTCTGCACATGCTAATCCAGGACATCACTTTCTGCTTTTATGGTATGTTTTTTGTTTCAAGGAAGTCTCTTCTAAACATAAATCCACTGTAGGCAGAAAGTGTCGTCCCGGATTAGCCTTTGCAGACTGCACAGGCTGATCTGGAACGACACTTTACGCAGATGCATTAAGCCCCGGTTTCCCACGACACTCCTCAAATTCTTAATAGCTACAACAGGAATGGTCATAACAGACTACGAGGTGTGTCTAATATATACACGTAATAGTTAAATATTTATAAAACGCGTTTATAACGGAAAAATAGTTTCTTACTGTGGTATAGAGTAACTTTAACTTAATTGTTTCTGGCAAAACCAAAACAACGGTGCTTTTATTAAAAATATTATAGTAATTTTATCAAGTATTATTAGCGTATCCCGGGGCAAGTCAAATATTGAGCAGTATCGTGTCATATAATCCGTCTTCCAAACTGTATAACTTCCTTGATCGGAACTTGTTATGCACGAAAATTGCGCGATAAATATGACGTTCGCATCGTATGTCATCATGTGTAAATCTTGACGTCAGACGTCGGTGTGTTTGTTCTTTATTACGTTTTGTAAACCAACTGCGGTTTGGTTTGAACAAAATATGACGTCTTTTGGCGCTATCGAACAGCAGACAATTATAAAACTTTGCGTGACTTTGAAAAAATCATCGCAAGACACGGCGAAAATGCTAAAAGAAGCCACAGGGAAAGAACATGTAATCATGAAAACTATTTACAAGCGGCACGAACGATTCGGTCAAGGAATAACAAGCACGACGGACGAAGAGCGACCAGATCGCCCGAAGAATGTGAACAGCAACGTCATTATGGCGATTCAGGACGCTATTGAGAAAAGACCAACATGCAAGCGTTCGGTTTATTTCGACCATTGTGGGAATCAGCAAGACCACCGTGCATACAGAGCTTGCTGATACGCTCGGTGTGAGGAAAGTAGCGGCACATTGGGTACCTCGGCTTCTAATGGATAACGATATGATGAATCGTGTCAGGGCTTCTCAAAACTTCTTGCGTCAATACAGGAAAAAGGGTGTTGAATTTCTTAACCGCATTGTGACGCTTGACGAGACCATGGTCAACCATGTGAACTCAGTGGTGCGTACTTATCAGCCTAAATGGTATGCTCCTGTTTTTGATGACTGGATTCAACGTCATGAAAGAGTACTTGTGCACGATTGAGTGTACTTCGAAAAACTGTAACTGTGCAATTTTGCTTATCACATATCGGAATGACGTTAATGTAAATTTTGACGTCGTAATTTACGCAAACTGCCACGCTGATGTAATACGATGTTGATTTGTTATTGCGATAGAAATACTTATTATTTATCAAATTTAGTCATTTTTGTGTGTGTATATAGATTATAATTGTATGTTTTAATAATGTCAATATAAACATAGTCTGATGTATATTGAAGATTTTATTAATGTTTATTAACGCGTATTTATCGGACACACCTCGTATATTTATATTATAGCCAGGGCTCTTGATGCAATGTGATGAAGTATTTTATAGATGTCCCAAATATGTAGATCATATGAGGCGCGTCTTGGGAAAACCGGTCTTAATGCATGTGCGTAAAGTGTCGTCCCTGATTAGCCTGTGCAGTCCGCACAGGCTAATCCAGGATGGCACTTTCCGCCTACAGTGGATTTATGTTTAGAAGAGACTTTCTTGAAACAGAAAATAGCATAAAAGCGGAAAGTGTCATCCCGGATCAGCCTGTGCAGACTGCAAAGGCTGATCCGGGACGACACTTTATGCACATGCATTAAGTCCGGTTTTCCCACGACGCGCCTCATATTGTTTAGCTTGAGCCCATTTATTTTAGCTTGGTTGTGTCGAATGACAGAGGCTTATTGAGTAGTACCTTGGTAGTACCAGGGCCCATATTTATAAAGATTCTTAAGCTCTTCTTAAGTTAAGTTGAAAAATAGTTCAAATTAGTATTTGTGTTTGTAACACAATGCATTGGAACATGTACATGACAAATACTTGAAATTATTACACTTTAAATTACATTGCAAGTTGTATGTTATAATCTTCAAACAATGCATTTCCTAATCAGAAAATCCAATTTTAACATTTCAAAACTTTTGCGACTTAGATTCTTTATAAATACCAGCCCTGTACTTATCTTGGCATCTTTTGAGAAAGATCATTTGAACGCTCTCTGTGTAGGGCATCACATCCATTACACCACTGTGTCCTGTGTAGGGCATCACATCCATTACACCACTGTGACCTGTGTAGGGCATCACATCCATTACACCACTGTGTCCTGTGTAGGGCATCACATCCATTACACCACTGTGATCTGTGAAGGGCATCACATCCATTACACCACTGTGTCCTGTGTAGGGCATCACATCCATTACACCACTGTGTCCTGTGTAGGGCACCACATCCATTACACCACTGTGTCCTGTGTAGGGCATCACATCCATTACACCACTGTGACCTGTGAAGGGCATCACATCCATTACACCACTGTGACCTGTGTAGGGCATCACATCCATTACACCACTGTGTCCTGTGTAGGGCATCACATCCATTACACCACTGTGTCCTGTGTAGGGCATCACATCCATTACACCACTGTGTCCTGTGTAGGGCATCACATCCATTACACCACTGTGACCTGTGTAGGGCATCACATCCATTACACCACTGTGACCTGTGTAGGGCATCACATCCATTACACCACTGTGACCTGTGTAGGGCATCACATCCATTACACCACTGTGTCCTGTGTAGGGCATCACATCCATTACACCACTGTGTCCTGTGTAGGGCATCACATCCATTACACCACTGTGTCCTGTGTAGGGCATCACATCCATTACACCACTGTGTCCTGTGTAGGGCATCACATCCATTACACCACTGTGACCTGTGTAGGGCATCACATCCATTACACCACTGTGATCTGTGAAGGGCATCACATCCATTACACCACTGTGACCTGTGTAGGGCATCACATCCATTACACCACTGTGTCCTGTGTAGGGCATCACATTACACCACTGTGACCTGTGTAGGGCATCACATCCATTACACCACTGTGTCCTGTGTAGGGCATCACATCCATTACACCACTGTGTCCTGTGTAGGGCATCACATCCATTACACCACTGTGTCCTGTGTAGGGCATCACATCCATTACACCACTGTGACCTGTGAGGGGCAACACATCCATTACACCACTGTGACCTGTGTAGGGCATCACATCCATTACACCACTGTGTCCTGTGTAGGGCATCACATCCATTACACCACTGTGACCTGTGAAGGGCATCACATCCATTACACCACTGTGACCTGTGTAGGGCATCACATCCATTACACCACTGTGACTCATGTCGATCGTATGCAAATTATGCATCTATCAATATTTTCCCCCAGGGTGGGAGCGGCGGGCATATACCGGACTTTAGACTGAAAGCAATTCCTGACAGGCTGGAATTTGACACACCGAATGATTCCGGTCTGGGAAATAGACTTTGTTCGGGATTTTAGATCCCAATAATATTGGCCTCCCCCCATTTGATACACCAGTTAAGCATCCCCCATTAAGGGGATTTAGACAAAACGCTTGGCTCTAGGGTGGGGAATTAGATCCCCCAAAACACAATTAGTCAAATTGCCCTGGGATTGCCCGCCGCTCCACCCCTGGGGGAAAATATTGATAGGTGCATTAATCTGTGTTTTAACCAATCACTGCACTTGGCTATTTCATGTTTCACTTTTTACCTGAAGTTCACAAGAATGGGCAGGTGGTAAAACTTGTGGAGCTATGTGAAGCTTGATGTATGGAAATAAATCCTTTAAGAATAAAGTGGCGAGGTGTGAAATATATTAGCTGTAGAAACTGCGAAGGTGCATCAGAATAAATTACTGCGCAAATCTCAGTACCAATTGAACTTTTTTAATTAAAAAAGCCAACAAGGTTATGTGAAAGAAACAACAAAATCTGCATAGTGATGCTTGAGATACAAAAATTATAGCCACTATTGATAAGTGGAGGCAGAACTATGAAAGTTATGGCCGTTATTACTTAGAAAGTTAAACTAAAATGACAAATTTTGCTGAGTGAAGGCTGAGCTATATAAATGACATATCAAATGATGGCAATGATTGCTTCAAGCGAAGTCTGACCTATGGAATAAATGGGAGAAGGTCAGCTATTAAATGAATGATAAGATATTATTGCAATGTAAAACGTGACCTATCAAATGCCCATATAAATTTCAAATTAACAAGCTTTAATAGATGCCAATGAGCATGCACTATTTTAATGACTCAAAATTTGAATTACATTCAACAAGATCAATTGAATACAGGCATTGATTTGAAGGTGCAAAAATATACAAGCTCAACAAGATAATGACCTCTATAATGAGTAACCTTAGTATGTGTAATTAGTAAGTTTGTTTTATGTTTAAATTTAACCGACTGCATCAAGTATGGCGTCCTTTTCGGACTTCTTAGAAGAAGATAATGATAACTTGTAAATAAGAAATGATAAAGGTCATGTATGCCCTTCGGCAACACATTAGGCCAGCATTAAAATTAACTTTGTTTGCCATTGCCTACCTGCCCGCCGAAAAAGTCCCGACTCAAAAGTTTTATCTTTGTTAAATCAAACCAGTTGTGTTTTTTTTTATTCCGAATATTCTATTTTTTCTTTAGCTTAAATAAAAGCTCACTCTTCTTTCATTTCGGTCGTTTTCCATTGGGATAATAAATTAACTGTACCAGCCAGACCCTTGTTTAAAATAGGCCATATCAAAATGCAATTCGAATCATATTTTATCAAACTTGTGAAAACAAAGGGCTGTTTGTCAGCATTCACTGTCTAATTAAAGATGATTCTAGCAAGCTCTTGTCAACAGATACTTGATTATATTATCAAAAGCAATGTCAGTGTTATATGCTATATTTTGACGCGTAATGGAAATTTGCAGTAAATACTGTTGCGTTTATTAGTAATCATCAGTTGAAATCGATAAAATTATAAAGCGTTTGTAACGCTAAACAATGCAATAATTTGGAATGTGTCTGATGTTTTCGTTAAAATTGTTGAAACAGGTGGATCACTACATGAAGTAAATAATGCTGGGCAAACTGTAGAAAACGAGTGGCCACGTGGTTAAAGACGTAGCCTTTTACTCCAGAGGTCCAGGGTTCAAACCAACCTTTTTTCCTTTTTTTCAGAATCATTTTCATGTTATTATACTATAGCGATTTAGTTGCAATGCTTAAATCTGTAAAGTTAAGACATTTAATGGCATACTTCAAAAAAGGCAAAAATCTGTGAACATGTCCCTTTAAGGTTTGCCTTATATGTGCATAACTGAAAATATTTAAGTGGTTTCCAATGGTTATAAAGGACAAAAAAAAAAATCAATATTTGACAAGCGTCAATAATACATGTAATTCAAAAGCAAACATGTTAAATCCCTCCTTTGCCCCCTAACACCCTGCCAGTTCAATCAAATGGTTGCCAATGCAAGCAATACTCAGCTACTCAATGATCTTATTAAACTTCCTCTTCTGAAAACGTCAATGCCAGTTGAGTACACATGCACTGACATTGTCAACCGTGATATTACTTGCAAAGTTACAAAAGTCGGTGAAGGGTATTCACAAAGAGATTGAAGTTGCATAACCATTTACTTTAACTAATATTGCATTTTATGTTTCAAAACATAAATAAACAATTATAGACAGTAAGTTTTCAAAACAATTGTATGATAATACTACTTTAATATAAAAGAACAATAATCCTCCTTTAATGCATTGTCGAATGTTTTATTATCATTCATAGAAATGCTCGTATGAGTGCATTAAATTGGAAACAAGAGGGCCCTGAGGGCCCTAGGACACTCACCTCAGACCTTGTAACCCAATTGGAATTTGCATCCCAGAGGCGTGGCTTATTTTTATCCCAGGGGCATAAGTTGAACAATCTTGAACAAACCTCTGCGCCTTGCGGTTTCAGGTAAAGATTTTTTTTAAAGATTTTGCTATTTAAGTCTATATAAACCATGTGACCCCTTGGGGGGTGGCCAGATTTGACCCCATGGGCATAATTTGAACAATCTTTGGAGAGGACCACTATGCAATGTTACGTAACAAATATAGGAAAGCTGTGGGCCTTGCCATTTCAGAGGAGAAGATTTTTAAAGTCATTTTGCTATTTAAGTCTATATAAACAATGAGACCCCCGGGGCTTGGCCAGTTTTGACCCCAGGGGCATAATTTGAACACTCTTTGTAAAGGACCACTATACAAAGTTACATAACAAATATGAAACCTCTAGGCCTTGCGGTTTCAGAGGAGAAGAATTTTAAAGTCATTTTGCTACTTAAGTCTATATTAACCATGTGACCAATCGGGTGTGGTCTGTTTTGACCCATGGGGCATAATTTGAACAATCTTTGTACCACTATAGGATGTTAAATACCAAATACGAAACCTCTGGGTCTTGCGGTTTCGGAGAAGAAGATTTTAACACATTTTGCTATATAAGTTTATATAAACCATGTGACCACCTGGGCGTGGCCAGTTTTGACCCCAGGGGCGTAGTTTGAACAATCTTTGTAGAAGACCACTATAGGATGTTACATACCAAACATGAAACCTCTGGGCCTTGTGGTTTCAGAAGAGGAGATTTTAAAAGTCATTTTGCTATATATTCTATATAAACCATGTGACCCCCAGGGCGTGGCCCGTTTTGACTCCAGGGGCATAATTTGAATAATCTTTGTAGAGGACCTCTAGAGGATGTCGCATATCAAATAAGAAAGGTCTGAGCCTTGCAGTTTCATAGAAGATTTTTAAAGTTTTCACTTTTTAAATCTATTTTTAGCTCTGGTGACCTACATATTCAGCGGATCGGAAAGATTTGAACAATTTTGAAAAAGGACCACCCAAGGATCATTCCTGTGAAGTTTGGTGAATATCTGCCAAGCGGTTTAGGAGGAGATGTTGTTTGAATGAAAAGTTAACAACGCACGCACGCACGCACACACGAATGACGGACAACGGGCGATCACAATAGCTCACCATGAGCACTTTGTGCTCAGGTGAGCTAAAAATAAATAGTCAACATTCTTTTGGACTTAAGAGGCGTGTTCTTTAATTATTTACAGATTATTAATGAAATAACAAAATGGTGAATTTAAAGTTAAACGTTCAAATGTATGCAGCATGCATTAAATTTACTGTGCAGTATACATTTTAGCAGGCATTTTTAAAGAATGTATTATTGAATAAAAGTGCATGTTTCATGTTTTATTCTAACTCTTAGAGTCAGAGCAATACAGAATATCACGGGTGAGGAAATCCCATGCCCAACTTGTCCGGCGCGGGTAATTTTACCAACGGACAAGTAAATTTTTCCAGTCAAGTTGTCTGTGGACAAGTACTATGGCAGGCTGTGAAAATGATGTAAAAAATGGGAGTTAATTATTATATTAATACATTTTGTATTATAATCCTATATTTTAACAACATTAACAAAAAATTAATTGTAATTTATTTATTTATAATTTGATGACACATTATATTAGGAATTCCATGAATAAAAACTTGATTTTTATTTGGACACGTGTCATTTGTTTGCAGACAAGTATATTTATGCAATGAACTTGTCCATGGATAAGTGAACAATTTTGATATTTCAACACCCCTGGATTATGGCTCTAGCATAGAAATATTAGCATTCGTGAAAGCAGCGCTTATGGCTTTTGCTAAACTCCAGACATAAATTAGGCGAATTAGATGGCTAAATGTTTTTAAATATTATTATGAATTTAAATTTAACTATTACTAATGACCCTGAACTATTATGGAGGAAAGCGTAACAAAAGCGTTTCTTGATTTGAATTTTACCAATATTGTTTTTTTATCATGCGATATTTAGACGACAGTGTGGTAGAATGGTCACATTTAGACTGTTCTATTGCAAATTATGTCATTTGGAAGAGTATATACACAAAGATCATAAATTAAAAGTATTTTCAGAAAGTACAGAATGAACAAAAATTGTTCAATGTAAACGTGCAGGGATCTTAACTTGACACATACTCTGTGCGTCAAAAAGGACGAATGCCGTCATTTTTTTCTTTCAAACATTGCATACAGCAGTCAAAACTATTATGTCAATTCCACAAACTTATGAACCTATCAATATTTTGCCCCAGCGGGATAATATTGGCCCCCGGGCCATTTGATACCCCTATAGCATTTCCCACTGAGGGGATTTAGATGCGGAATTAGACACCCAAACATTAAATAAGTCAAGGCACCCCCCTCGATAGGTGCATTCAACATGTAAGACTTCTGTAGTCCTTGCCACTATTAACAAAATCTTTTATAGATACTGACAACACAAGCAGCAAAATGTAAAATACAAGACTTAAACTGTATTATTTAAATGTATGCCAAATAAATAATTTATTTTACCCTCGATTAAACAAAACCACTGATCTCAACACATTGCCAATATAATCTTATTCAATTATTCAATTCAGTACACAGTCAGTCATGCCATAGTGTTATACTAGACTAAAAACTTGTTTAAATGTGCGCCAAATTAATAATGATTTAACCGTCGATTAAACAAAACCACTGATTTCAAGACCGTGCAAATGTAATATTCTATTCAGTACACAGAAAGTCAGTCATGCCCTAATGTTCCATTGACACCATTTCCTGATCAATCTTTCTTAGAAGAACATCTTATACATATTCCATGAATTCGGTCACAACAATACTGCTGTATAAATATGATCCTATTCACATCTGCAGAACGTTGAGAACTTAAAACGCAAAACAAGTTTAAAATTAAAGGATTTTATACAGCTGGGACACTTCTGAACCAATTTCCACTTACAACTTTAACCAGGTATTTCAATGATAACATTCGAAAGGGTAATAAATAAAATCACTTTATTTAAAGAGGCCTTATTAGACATTAAGCAAATGTGGAATTTGTGCCAGCTAAAATGTATCTTATTTTAAGTCTCCAAATGAAAATGAACTTAAAAAGTTCAGAGACTTAAGACAGCAATATAAAATTTAAAATAACAAGGTCAGAAATACACAATTTAGACAAATTTGAACAGCTATGCCATATTGACACATGTGAACAGCTATGCCATACTGACAAATTTGAACAGCTATAAAATATGAACAAATGTGAACAGCTGTCTTACTGACACATTTGAACAACTATGTCATATTGACAAATTTGAAAAGCTATGCCATATTGACAAAGAACAGCTATGCCATATCGACAAATTTGAACAGCTATGCCATATTAACACATCTGAACAGCTATATCCTATTGACAAATTTGAACAGCTATGCCACAACGACAAACAAGTACAGCTATGCTATATTTACACATTTGAACAGCTATGCCATAAGGAACAAATTTAAACAACTATGCCATATTGACAAATTTGAGCAGCTATGTCATACCAAACAAGATATATCTTTAAAAAAGATATTTAGCGTATGTTGTAAATGTTTGTAAAAAATGTAAATTGAATATCAAACATGAATATTTAAAACTTATGCACATGTTGATTTGGTTTATAAATGAACAGTCTCATTTCTTCATAGATCGTTTTACTACACACATTTAACATTATTTTTTGATATTATTTAAATAAAATAAATAAGTAAATTTGTATCATCAAAAAGCGAACTGATATTTTCATGTGGCTAGCTCCTAAAAGAAGTATGAAATGTTTCTATATTTGAAATAAATTAAAAGATTATCATTATATGAGGGGCGTCGTGGGAAAACCGGACTTAATGCATGTGCATAAAGTGTTGTCCCGGATTAGCCTGTGCAGTCCGCACAGGCTAATCCGGGATGGCACTTTCCGCTTTTGTGGTATTTTCTGTTTCAATGAAGTCTCTTCTAAACATAAATTCACTGTAGGCGGAAAGTGCAGTCCTGGATTAGCCTGTGCGGACTGCACAGGCTAATCTGGGACGACAATTTACGCACATTCTCACGACGCGCCACATATCATGCAAAAGCAATGAACTGATGAACTGCCCCATGTTTTAAATCAGTTCTACTTGAATAAACCAAATAAGTCAGACCCATCTGCTCCTCACGTCAGTATGTTTATCTATACAAAGTAAAACTAAGCATTTTACAATTACAAATATATATGAGGCGCGTCGTGGGAAATCCGGTCTTAATGCATGTGCGTAGTGTCGTAAAGGGATGACACTTTCCACCTACAGTGGATTTATGTTTAGAAGAGACTTCCTTGAAATGGAAAATACCATAAAAACGGAAAGTGCCGTCCTGGATTAGCCTGTGCGGACTGTTTTAATGCATTTATAACACGCACGTAAAGTAAAACTACAAAATTTAAATGAAATTAAATTACTTATGTCCAAAGCTTCCGCCAGTGTCTATTTATAGGAAGATGCAAAATCTATTTATACATTGAATAGCCTCTACAGGAAGAGATAAGAGAAAATACAATTCTAAATTATTCCTAATAAATAGATCTACCAACCGTTATTCAAATAAACATGCATGTTAAGTTTATAAATATAAGTAATTCTCCATTCATTATTAATCTTATTGTCTATCGTTTTCTGGATGCTCGTAAGAACGAATCAGTGTTGCTGACGTGTATACTATTAATAGGCGCACGTTAATCAGCGAGTGTATTCTATGGAATGTTGCCTACCTAATATGCTATTTTAATGGCGGGGTTTCCCAAGGTCATGCTACATGGCCAGTAAACACTGGCATGTAAATTGAAAATGAAAATTGAGCCAATGCAACTTCTCAGTAGGGAGCTAAGAACTGGAAATAAGTCAAACACGTAAACAAAGTAAAGAGGTATGTCTGGATTTTTCCACATTGGCTTATTTTTTCCATTTACCTCGGAAAACAAATGAAGCCAGTTTTTTACAGGCCATGGTGGGGATTTCTTTTAAACTAGCCAATGCAATGTTAGGATTTATTCATTTGGGACTATTGGCCGGAAATTTTCACAACATTTGATTGGATGTTCAGAAAGGTCAAAAGTTGGGTTAAACAGCTATGCCGAAAAAACTGAACAGCAATGTCAGACTGAAAAATATGACCAATGTCAGACAATAACAGACAAATTTCGAACAATAATGCTGCTCTTGAAGCTGCTGCAACTATTGGGCTACTACAGTCGAACACCATTATTTCATACACTGTTAAACCGAATTCCTTGTTATTTTGAAGTAAATTTTCTGTCACGATTTGTTCCAACTAAATTTTATTAGAAATTTCATGTTTAAGTCGAACTTCGCTTTTTGAAATGATCACTATTGTGAACCCATTAATCAGGTCCCAACACCGGTCTTTAAGTGCATTTATCAATTGTTATCTGAAGTAGTTATCCTGAAGATCGAAATCAATTTTCACAGCTTTTTTGTTAATGTCGGCATTTGTCTCCTCTTGATTTTCACACTTTTTGGGGGTTAGTAATGGACTCAACCAAACCATTATTATGTTTTCACACTTTTTGGGGGTTAGTAATGGATTCAACCAAACCATTATTATGTTTTCACACTTTTGGGGGGTTAGTAATGGATTCAACCAAACCATTATCATGTTTTCACACTTTTTGGGGGTTAGTAATGGATTCAACCAAACCATTATTATGTTTTCACACTTTTTGGGGGTTAGTAATGGATTCAACCAAACCATTATTATGTTTTCACACTTTTGGGGGGTTAGTAATGGATTCAACCAAACCATTATTATGTTTTCACACTTTTTGGGGGTTAGTAATGGACTCAACCAAACCATTATTATGTTTTCACACTTTTTGGGGGTTAGTAATGGACTCAACCAATCCATTATTATGTTTTCACACTTTTTGGGGGTTAGTAATGGACTCAACCAAACCATTATTATGTTTTCACACTTTTTGGGGGTTAGTAATGGACTCAACCAAACCATTATTATGTTTGTATGACTAAGGCTTGGCAAGGTATTGTACTAACAAGCTTGAATATCAAACAAGGATTTTTGAGAAATTCTTAGGTTTTCGTTTTCAAGTTGGATTTACATTTTTTATATCATCAGTTCGCATTTACTTGCAACAGATAACATAAATTGTACCATGTATAAAAGTCACAATGTTAGAGGCAATAAGAAATGAAGAAAACATCACTATTTTATATCTTTGCAATTTTACAAAGAAATCCTCATTAAGAAAATCTAGAAATGTTTAATCCGAATAGCAGTTATTTCGAAGTATTTTTATTGGTCCAGACAACTTCGAAATAAAGGTGTAGGTGTTTCTCTGACTACTTTAAATGATTGTCAATATCTGAAAACACTGCTGATTGCACCTGTTTTATTATTGAACAATTGAGGCATGTCGTGGGAAAACCGGTCTAAATGCGCGTGCGTAAAGTGTCATCGCTGATCCGAGACGACACTTTCTGCTTTTATGGTATTTTCTGTTTCAAGGAAGTCTCTTCTACACATAAATCCACTGTAGGCGGAAAGTGCCGTCCCGGATCAGCCTGCGCGGCCATGACAAGGCTCAAATATTTATATGACATAAAAATACAAAATGAACAAAACTTCTATAACTTGAAATGCAAAAAAAATGTGTTTCAATCTTTTGCATAAAACATAAAGGTGAACATACAAAATGCACAAACGAGATAAAACCTGTTTAGCCCTAACCAGATAAATCAAATATTGTATAACATAATATGAAAAATAAATAAAGCAATAAGTTCCTCTTCCAAGAAAAGTACACTGATTTATTTATACTTATGTTAATTTTGTTAAATAATACTGGGGTATTGTCTCGCTGAACGAATTAAAGTTGCTCACTCATAAATAGATAAGTGAGAGATGCTTGAAAATGTTATAAGTGTGTATGTATGATTTTTGATATTATTTTTTTTCAAAATAGACAGGTGAAAGTGATAAAAATAACTTCAAAACGGATAGAAAAACATGAACATAACATAGGCAACATTCAAATGTCAAATAAAAAACAAACAGGTTTGTCCACTTTTGCCTCTTATTAGTGTTGTGTAACCTAAAACATATCCAGTAAGGGTATATTATGTGCAGGAGTTTTTGTCTGTTCAGACAAAAACTATTTTGTGATCAAAAAAGTAGTCAATTGTGTGTTTTACAACGGTGGTTCTCTTTATTAATTTTATATGGTTATTAACGTTATTGGTTTATTTTAATTCATGCCACTATGGATGTTGTAAGATTGACATACAAACTTTAAAATTTAATGAATATTGAGCTCTCTGCGAGTTTTACACTAATAAAATGTAATACGCTTGAACTGACTAAACAATAAAAAATTAAAATGATGCACAAAAAGAACATGTTCAACAAAGATTTAATACTTACAACACTTAAAATGTTATCATTTACGATACAATTTGGCTCTGCATAAGGCCAAAATAAAGAAAAGATATAAGATCTGAAGTAATAATTCCAAGATATGTATTACACTTTTTAGTTTTCATAGTTTAAACATGTTCACTTAATTTGTTATTGCATTTTGCAACAATGATTTCATATGATCAACTCAGTATTTGGAACGCGCTGCAGTCAAGTAAATAACACTAATAGTTTGAGATACCATATTCATTTAATTTGAGGCACTTGCTCTATTAAACGCACATTCTAAACATTTTTGAGAAATGCTTACAATTCAAGTAAAAAAAATTCAAAAGAAATGCTCCTATATGCATCAAAATTGTAAATTTCGATGGCCATTGTTAACAGACACCGAAAATTTGTAGTCATTATAATCGCATTATGCGGCCACATTACACTAAATATATTGTATTGAGAGACGTTGCGAAGTGTCATCACCTTAAATTACCCCTAAGCGCTAAGTGTTTGTATGACAAACACAGTCAATTTTTTTGTATCCTACAGGCACGTTTTAGTTTTACGCCATTCTTATCTTAATATTTCCAAATTAAGTTCTAAAAGATATTATTTTGTTGTTATTTTTTTTTAATAGGAAGGTACATGCCATTTCACGACAAAAATAAATTTTTAGGTATCTATCAGTTGTTTCTTATTTGTATTGTCTACTCAGATTTATTAAACCAGACTAGAACAATAACTGTGACAAATTAGCATGTTTTTTTTAATTGGCTAAAACACCATGATTTCCTCGAAGAAATGTTGAATGCTTCCCGACATTTAGTTTTCTTTATTTAAATGATTTTGAAAACACAGAAAAATGTTTTAAAAAGGTACCATAACAACATTAAACAAGGCACTTTCGATTTTACTTATAATGTTAATAGCTTTTATATTTGAATAATAGCAACAACAATACATAACAACATTGGAAACATTACATGCAAATGGCAAAAATGTCTTTTTTTTAAATTTACGTTGTCAAAATCTAGACCCTAATTGCCGCACACCCACGGCAAAATGATTGCTCCACGGAGTGTCTATTAGAACGAATATGGTATATGAACTAAAAGCAATTTCAAAGGGCCTATGTTGACGAACAATTGGATTCCTATTACACTATAAATTATATTATATGACAGAAATGCACTTTATAAGGACATGTGCATGAATTAAATAAAACATAATGTAATACACAATACGATATTTGATAAAAACAAATTAGCAAATAAGTATGAAAAATTAAAACCCCCAAGCAGGGATCGAACCCACGACTTAGGAGTCATATGAAGAAATGACAGTAGACAGCGCTTTAACCAACTGTGCTATCATGCTTGGTAAGAAGTAGAGTGTAAACTATGGTTATAGAAAATACTCATAATTATGACGTCAAAATGTAAATATGAAAAGGGCCAAACAAACAAGACCCATATTATAAATTGATTTTGATCTCAGAATGCGTGCACTCTTTTTTCATTATATATATACCCTCTTTTAACCATTATAATATGTCAGTATTAATATCTGAATTTCAAATTTTTGTAACAAATTGCCCCCTTGAGGCCCTTTTCGATGACATAGTCCCTTTAACATTGTTTTTTGTTGCTTTTCCATGAAAACAGAGCAGAAAAGCAGTAAGTAGATCGTGTATAAGCTAGAATCTAATTTAAATATTGTATTACTAACATGTTGCAAGCTGCTTCATCATTTAGAGCAAATAACAAATAAGATTAGTACTTCCATGAATTCCGGTGTTAATATTTACTGAGAATACGCCAATCTATTCTTGATCTAGTTGTGTTGTACAAATGTGCAAAGTTTACTTTTATTTCTTAAAACATAAGCTACATTTTCAGCCAATCAGCTTGCATATAAACACCCATTAAATGTAAGAATTAATCATTAACAGCATGATATTATTGCATCTTATTTCTGACTTTTGATTGGCTATTTGGAACCTCGCCTTTTCAGAATATGTAGCAAACATGACCATATATGGATATATACATGTACTATTCCCATGTTCTGATGATGTACATGCACACTACCAATCAAACTGTAGGTTATGTTTCAAAGTTTCAAGTTAGATCCCGGACGTTTTACGTCACGTTATTTAGGCTTAACAAATAGAAACCCTAAATTGAATCCATTTTATATCCAGAATACATAATTTGGTCTGTTTTCTGAAAGCATTTTACTTCAAATCAGAGAAATCTTGGAGAAACCCCATCATTGCACTTACTCGCCTGGCTGGTGACTTAATATGCTAATTTGTATCACGGTGTGGTCTATCACACGATTGAGCCATGAATAGAATGAATGAAGATTGAATAAAGATTGAATAATACACAAACACAGTGTAGCAAGTGACTTGTCTATTGTCTTGACACGTGACTGTAGATCATGGTCACATGGACAGGCGTCAGCAAGATCTATTTATAGGAGTTTTACTTTCACTTCATCGCTTGTTCTAAATGCCAAAGTGTGCTCAGTTATACAGATTTAAATTGTTTAAATGTTAGGTTGTGTGCTTGAGTCCACTTTGCAGAAGATATAACCTCTTTTTTATAACATACTGGGACTTTTAGTAAAATCTTATTGGCTAAGAGGGGTTTCACATCGCTGTGATCGCTCCACCACTTGTTAACCTATAAGATTTTACTTATTATCATAACATGTTCTAACTATTACATAATGCAATTTAATCTGCAGATGACTGATTGTATTTGATTAAACTTTAATACTGCATGCAAAAGTGTTCAGTGTTGTGAATAAAAAAACATTGATTTATTTTTTATCAACAGCTTTTTTTCACAGATTTACATTTATGTCAAAAATAAAGCTTCTGTTAAAAGTCTTGAATACTGCATTTTCAGTAAATATGCTTCAAGCTGTTAATAACAAATTAGCATAAATTAAAAAACTTTTAAATGCAAAATCAAAACCACCAAGTTTCATGAGATAAAATAACCTGTAAACTAAAAGGATACAAATGGTGATCACAGTCTTTTTTGTTGTTGTTATTTTTTTGCATTTTACACACAAAACGGGTCTACTGGTATATTTGTACAATATATGAGGAATGTCGTGGGAAAACTGGGCTTAATGCACGTGCATAAAGTGTCGCCTGCACAGGCTGATCCGGGACGACACTTTCCGCTTTGATGGTATTTTTTGTTTCAAGGAAGTCTCTTCTAAACATAAATCCACTGTAGGCGGAAAGTGCCGTCCTGGATTAGCCTGCGCAGACTGCACAGGCTGATCCGGGACAACACTTTACACACATGCATTAAGCCTGGTTTTGCCACGACACAATTCATATAAAACATGTTTGGAACCTGAATTGGAATCAGATTCAATTACGGCTTCCAAGAAATAATAAATATCGGTAAGTCATATATTGAGTTTTGTATAAAATGTTAGTGCATTTGTTAGGTCATATTTCACTTATCAAATTATTCTGCGTGTTTTGATACCAATTTGCGTGCAAAACAAAACTTGTCTAGTGCAGTAATTGCAAGTTTAACCTCAAAATGAAAACTGTAGCATATAATACCGTGATACTTTTTTCTCTCCCATGAGGACATGTCAAGATTTCCTCTATATCAGTATCAAACAAAATCTTTACGATTCACAGATTAAATGGATATGTAATATGTTTTTATTACTTTTTAATTTATGTTGATGGTTTTGACGCATTTATTTTATTACCCTGTGATAGAAAAGGCTCAAAAATGTGATGAAAATGAATTAAATTGGTAACAATAAAACTACAATTTGATAACAAAAAAGCTTTATATGACGTAGTTTTTATATCTATCACAGTTACAAAGAAGACACAAAAGTGGCATTTCTGAACACATCCAGATAACATATTTGATATGATGTTTAAATGCCCTTCAAAGAAGTAAGGTAACTGATGAATACAAAAAAGTTATTAAAATGAAATCTTTACAGTAAATTTCAACACACAATCCATGACAAATGCATTTAATTTGAAGAGAAAATATTTAATTCTGACAATAAATGCAATACATTTTAAGAGAAAATATATATTTCATAAAAAAAAAACACAACACCAACAACAACAACAAGTCTTAAGCAAGCAATGTCTTTTATTAAGAAAAACAAACTTTGCACATATTTTGCAAGCTTTTTTAATAATATTATTAAAAACTCAAAATAAGATCCTAGTAAACCATAAAACTAAGCTAATTAACTTTCCTATGGCTTCAATTAACATCTTTATAATTGTAAGCAGTCTTATCTGTCATATTTGGGACTAAAAACAAATCATACAAGCAAAATACTTGAGAAATGTACACGACGTGCATAACAGACCAGTTGATATTTATGACTTGCATAATATCAGTGTAAGGGAGGCAACTCAAGTATACAGTGGCCACCTCTGCATGCATATTGACTGGTTCTGAGCATAACTCAAACTTTTAAATGACCATAATCCAGTTGTTGTGTTTTAGCTGATTTGGGGGCCGATATTTGGCCCCATTCAAACCCAAAGAGTTTTTTTTTTTCCCAATTCAAAGATTTTACTTTTTTTTTCCAATTCATCATGCTAACACCTGCTTCATTGCCATTCATTCATCTAATGAGTAGCAAAAGATACACAGGCAAATGATAAAGGGTGAAATTTAATTAGAATTGTTTGTCTCCTAAATAACCATTACTTATGTTTGTGTTTTTTAAGGAAACCATAGTCACAATTTATGTTATTATTGAAGTCATTTTTCCCAATCAGAAAGGCCCTGGGGCCGTATCCACAAAGCTCCTAAGGAAAATCCTTTACTTAAGTCATATTTAAGGGAAATATTCCAATTCAATTTTCCTAGTGAAAATCAATATTTATACTTGAAATATGGTAAAATTAGAAACATCTGTTGATTTTTTTACCAGAGTAAAACTATTGAAGACAAAATAAACTTGATATAAACTAGCCACAGACTTAAGGAATTTTATGATTTTAATAAATTTACGTAAGTTTTCACTAAGGAGCTTTGTGGATATGGGCCCTGACCTTGTTCCCAGAATAGTGAAATAAACACCATAATCTGATCATAAGAATTAAAAACTAATCTCAGATATGACAAAGAAAAACCAAGACCAAAGTATTTTTTATTGTTTGCTTTCGATTTCAGTTCTGCTCTTTTTAAATTAATATGGACTTTCAATGATATGTTGTTGGTTTATGAAGATTTTACAGACATTTACATGATTAATTATGAAAAATATCATCCTGAAAGGGTTTAAGAGGGTTTGTTACAGATGCAACAGTTTACAACAAGTAAAAGTAGCCACTGGAAACTTTTTTGTTTGTTTTTTAACTTAGCCTAATACTATTTCCCGAGTGAAAACTTCTTACATTTAGGAATTTCGTGGGGAAGCCTCATATTTACACTATCAACACGGCTGCCAGTCTTACCCTGCAAGCCTGCTCCAATATTTACACTAACACCCCCCCGCCTCTCCACATTCAACATGGTTGCCTATCTTACCCTGCAAGCCCCCCCCCCCTCCCACCTCTCCACATTGCAGCCTAATATTTACGCTATCACACTGGCCACCAATCTAACCCTGCGGGTCCGCTCTACCTCTCCTGATTGCAGCCTAATATTTACACTATCAAGACGGCTGCCAATCTTACCCTGCAAGCCCCCACCCCCACTTCTCCACATTGGAGCCTCATATTTTCACTATCTAACCCTGCAAGCCTGCTCCACCTCTCCACATTGCAGCCTCATATTTGCACTATCAACACGGCCGCCAAACTTACCCTGTGAGCCCACTCCACTTCCCTGCACGGGAACCTCATATTTACACTATCTAACCCTGCAAGCCTGCTCCACCTCTCCACATTGCAGCCTCATATTTGCACTATCAACACGGCCGCCAGTCTTACCCTGCAAGCCCACTCCACTTCCCCGCACGGGAACCTCATATTTACACTATCTCACCCTGCAAGCCTGCTCCACCTCTCCACATTGCAGCCTCATATTTGCACTATCAACACGGCCGCCAGTCTTACCCTGCGAGCCCACTCCACTTCCCCGCACGGGAGCCTCATATTTACACTATCTAACCCTGCAAGCGTGCTCCACCTCTCCACATTGCAGCCTCATATTTACACTATCTATCCCTGCAAGCCTGCTCCACCTCTCCACACTGCAGCCTCTAATTTACACTATCTATCCCTGCGAGCCCACTCCACCTCTCCTTATAACAGCCTCATATTTACACTATCAATACGGCCACCAGTCCTACCCTGCGAGCTGCTCCACCCCTCATTATAGCAGCCTCATATTTACACTATCAACATGGCCGCCAATCTTACCCTGCGAGCCCGCTCCACCTCTCCACATTGCAGCCTCATATTTACACTATCAACACGGCCACCAATCTTACCCTGCGAGCCCGCTCCACTTCCCCGCACGGGAGCCGTTTGTTGAAGTCTATCCCCGTGAGAGGGGTCCCTGTAGGGGGCAACAGGATGGAGGCGTCCATCGTCAGGTACTCCACATTCAGGGGTCGAGTCTACAATAATGGTATAAACAATTATAAAATTCCTATTTTCAATATTTTAAGGTACAAGTCTATAACAAGTTATATTAATATTTAACTTTTTTAAATAGATTTAGGGAACATGTCCACAACAATCTATGTTAACTATAAACTCCTATTTCATATGTTTAGGGAATTAGTCTTCAGGAATATTATATAATTTTAACCTCTTATTTTTAATATACGAGTATTTGAGGGATAAAAATAAAAAATATCTAGTTTTCATTGCATAATAAATTCTACTGACAGTTGTTGAATTTACCAATAAAGAGGCAAATTTTAATCACTTAATTAAAGTAAGCAACGGTGTAAAGTGAATTGTAATATGAATGAAGTAATAAATCCTTAAAATGTATTCATAGTTAAAACAAGAGCTGTCTCAGGACTGCGCGCTCAACTATTCAACCGCTTTGTCAGTTATAGGCCTTTATCACTACAAACAAGAAAAATATAGAGCGGAAACTGTTTTTCTATTTTTAGTAACCGTGACCTTGACCCCACCCACCCCATATGCAATCCAAAGCGAGGTCTCGATATAAGGTATCTATGTATTTCATTAAAATATCTCAATGCTTTGTCAAGTTAATGAGGGAAAACCTTTTTCTATTTTTAGTAACAGTGACCTTGACCTTGACCCCACCTATATTCAATCCCAAGCGAGGTCTCAATATAAGGTATTTATGTATTAAGTTTCATTAAAATATCTCAATGCTTTCTCAAGTTATTGAGCTGAAACCATTTTTCTAGTTTTAGTTACAGTTACCTCGACTCCACCCAGCCCATATGCAATCAAAAGCACCCAGCCCATATGCAATCCCAAGCGAAGTCTGGATATACGGTATTTATGTATTAACTTTTATTAAAATATCTCAATGCTTTCTGAAGTTATTGAGTGGAAACCGTTTTTTCTAATTTTAATAACAAAAACCTTGACCCCACCCACCCCATATGCAATCCAAAGAGAGGTCTCGATATAAGGTATCTATGTATTAAGTTTCATTAAAATATCTCAATGCGTTCTCAAGTTATTAAGCGGAAACTGTTTTTCTATTTTTAGCAACACTGACCTTGACCCCACCCACCCCATATGCAATCCCAAGTGAGGCCTCGCTATAAGGTATCTATGTATGAAGTTTCATTACAATAGCTCAATCCGTTCTCAAGTTATAGAGATATGGAGTTGTTGCACGCAAACTTTAACCTGAATTTCTAAGTACAAAAGGGGGCATAAAGCTGCTAAAATGCTGATCACAGTTATGGGTCTTGGCCAGTGACCTTATATAATGACCCTGAAGGCATGTGTGAAGTTTCAATTGAATATCTGTAGCAGATATAGAGATATGGAGTTGTTGCACACAAACTTTAACCTGATTTTCTAAATACAACAAGGGGCATAATTCTGCTAAATTGCAGGTCAGAGTTATGGGCCATGGTCAGTGGACTCAAATAATGACCCCAAATACATGTGTAAATTTTCAATTGAATATCTGTAGTAGTTACAGACATATGTACTTGTTGCATGCAAACCTTAACCTGAATTTTCTCTTGCAGGCAAACCTTAACCTGACTTTTTTTAAGTACAAAAATGGGGATAATTCTGCTAAAATGCTGGTCCAGTTATGGGTCTTAGCCAGTGACCTTATATAATGACCCTGAAGGCATGTGTGAAGTTTCAGTTTAATATCTATACTAGATAAAGTAATATGGAGTTATTGCACGCAAACTTTAACCTGATCTTCTAAATACAAAAAGGGGCATAATTCTGCTAAATTGCAGGTCAGAGTTATGGGTCTTGGTCCTGACCTCACATAATGACCCCGAACACATATGTGAAGTTTCAATTGAATGTCTATAGTAGTTACAGAGATACGGACATGTTGCACACAAACCTTAACCAGAGCATTACACAAAGGCCGACGAACAGGTAAGTTGTATAGCTTGAACGATTCGGTGAATAGTCGAGCTAAAAAAAGACATTAAAAACATACCACCATTTCATGGTATTCATCTTCAAACATGTCCAAGAAAATGTCATCACTCTGAAAAACACAACCAGAATTAAAAATTACTTACTTTTTTAAAGACTTTAAATTTAAATTTGAAAACTTTCTTATTATCCTACCATGTTTTTTATCATATAATCTTATAAAACAAGAGTGGCATGATGACCCAAAGTCTGAGTACTTGACTTTGCTGTTGTGACAGGCTTGAACAATGTTGGATTATGTCCTTAAATCATTTGTCTAGCTGCTTAACTGACAAATTACTTTAGCTCTTTGCTTATCAAAAAGCAAACAAAAACTCGTGGTCATAACAAGTAGGGACATGGGTATATCTTCTCTCCCCTGGTATCCAACTTTTGGCTGGCATATTTCGGAGCAATAGTGTAAATGCTGCAGTTCTGAAAGATAATGGTGACGGCTACGAAAAGTTCATGTCATGCTTGCCAGCTTGTTCCAAAGAGTGGAGTGTATTACCATTTACCCATCCTATATATTTTAATTTGCCTTAGATCTTATGGTCATGGACAAATTGCGAAAGTTTGGTCCAGATTTGGTGAAATAAATGAAGTCCATGTCTTGCATAAAGTCCATTTTTATATTTATTTTAAACAATTAAGGGGCAATAACTCCAGTATTTGTGTCCGGATCTGCCCCATTTGTTGCCTCTGCTGAGATCTTAAGGTCAAACAAAACCTGCGGATTTTATATCAAGATTGGATAAAAACATGATGTCTCTCATCAAGAATTTTTTCATTTTTTTTCAACAAACAAGTGTCATAACTCCGGTATTTGTGATTCAACCTGCCTCATGTTTGTCATCTACTTCTATCAAAATTGGTCAAGATTTGATGAAAAATGATGTTTGTATGTTGGAAAAAGGCAATTTGTGCATTGTTCACATGAAAAAGTGGTATTAACTCTAGGGTCCATGTTCCGATTTCACCCATTGTCAATACCAGCGGAGATTTTATGGTTTTATGGTTATACACAAACTGTGCAAGTTAGGTCAAGATTGAATAAAAATTGAAGTCTTTATTGTGATCATAGGCAAGTTTTGTTGATGGCAATCAGGCACCAGATGACACAGGACAGTCCACCTATACCAATAGCTCACTGAGCACTTAGGCTTAGGTGAGCTAAACAGTAGTGAAATACGAGCATTTAACATGCATTTACCTTGTAGAAGTTCCTCAGAAGCTGTGCACTGCATTCTTTCGCATTTTCGATACACGCGAGGTGCCGATCTTGCAGGTACGATTTTCCGGGCGTGTACACGAGCTGCTTGAGCAGACGAATACTAAGCTCGAGAGTCGCCAGGCGGACCTTGCTGCTCGGCTGAGTTACCAGGGTTAGGATCCGGATCAGTCGCTCTACGAGGGCAACATTGTAGTTGTCTTTTAACTGAAGGGAAGGAAATTGAAATATTGTAACATACGTGACATATTGATTCTTTAAATCATGGCATATAATGTGTTCGAATGCCAGTGAAACACATGTCAAACTTATTGATTTTTGCAGATGCAATTCGGGCTTAAGATCATTACAAAAAACATTCAGACCACTAAACTAAAAGAACCTTCAAATTTATTCTCAAGGAAAGCCACTTACCTCCGACCGGTCAGTTGGCATAAAGACAGAGTCCATCAACCCCTGGTGGATACCTAGAACAGCAAACAATTAATAAATTAAGAAAACAAGAAAACCCCATTGTTCAAATACTACTTTTCACTGCCAGATAAACAGTAGCCTCAAACAAGAGCTGTTTGTAAAACAGTTATGCTCCCTCTAGTTTAAAAGCAATTTTTCAAATATTAAGTTTGATGAGGATTGTATGAATACTGTTTGACATCGATAATGTATACTGTTAAAAAGGCCAATTTTAGATAAATCAAGGGCCATAACTCTGTAGTTCCTGGCGCGATTTGGCTGCTAATCGAACTTGGCCGACATATTATAGCCAGACACATATTCCTGAAGTATGGTGAAGATTGGATGAAAACTGTTAAACTTAAAGAGCAGAAACGTCTAAAAATGCTGATTTTAGATAATTCATGGGGCATTTTGGCTGATTATCAAACTTGGCCGAGATATTATGGCCCTCAGCATTTTCAAATTTGGTGAAGATTGGATAAAAACTGGTGGAGCAGAAACGGCTAAAAATGCCAATTTGAGATAATTAAAGGGCCATAACTCAACAATTCCTGGGCTGATTTGGCTGATTATCAAACTTGCCCGAGATACTATGGCCACAAACATTTTCCTATAGTTTGGTGAGGATCAGATGAAAACTGTTGGACATAGAGAGCGGAAACGAAAGTGGTCTATCGACCGACTGACAGACAGACGGACGGACATTAGCAAACCAAAATACCCCACCATCTTCGATGGTGGCCATAATTAAAACAGAAACAATAAAACTAGAAGCACAGCTATGAAAAGTACAGAAAAAAACATGTATAACGCGTTACCATGTATAACGCGCACCCATTTTCTTGATGCCCGAACGTGGAAAAAAATGTTTTAAGCTCCAAACATTTGGAAACCAGCAAATCGGCCGCCACTGTGTAATTGGCCGGTCACGTGATCAAAACATTGATCAGTGTCACTGACGGGATAGCTTTTATTTCATAATATTTATTCAGCGTTTTATGACTGTGCGCACAGGTTACATGGCACTATAATTTTGACAATTTGATATAATTCTTTCGGGAATATGCGTAGCCCCGTAAAGGGCCATTGTCAGTCTGTGTCCTTGCCTCGTGCTCTACAGTGGTCTTCCGTTGACGTCTGAAGCGTTGAAACCTTTGAATTCTTCTTGTCCGATGTTGGCTTCTTAACTAGGTCGTCCCACATGGCATCATCTTCTGTCCCGTCGAGCTTGCTCGATATGCAGCACTTCTTGAAGGCTTTGACGATGATGTCCTTGTCCAATTCCGCCCATGCATCTACTATCTACTGGCACACTTCTTCAAGTTCGGGTTCCGCATCTGCCCGGTGGCCGTTAATGAGTGGTCGCCCTCACTATACCACTTGTTCCAACATCTCTGCAGCAGGACCTTCATTGGCTTGTTTATGGACACATCAACCGGCTGCAGGACGCTGGTCAAGCCACCAGGAATGATTGTGAGCGTGGTCCGGTACTCTTCCTTCAGGATTTGCAGGAGTGGAGGTGAGCGATGGCAACGGAATGCGTCTAACACGAGGAGGCTTCGTTTGGTGTGACCACCTGGTCGTCTACCCCAGACCGTCTTGGTGTGACCACCTGGTCGTCTACCCCAGACCGTCTTCACACAGTCCTTTACTATGTGGTTGTCCATCCACCCCTTGTATTGGGTCTGAACAATGATCCCCGTGGGCCATTTGACTCCCTTTGGCAGTGTCACGACATACTGGGGGAGCTTACCACCATCAGCTGTGCACACCAGCATGATGGTGAATCTGTTTTTTTCATTCCCAATCGTGTTTATTGTGACCTTTTTACTCCCTTTTGCCGCAATCGTGGTGTGATACGGGAGGTCAAAGGTCAGAGGAGTTTGATCGGCATCGCCAATCTGAGATAGGTCGAATTCAAATCTCAACCTCTGTCTTGATAATAAAGCGCTGAAACTGGAGCTGCTTGTTTTCATAGTTGCCTGGCAACTTCTGGGCAATGTGAGTTCGTCTGCGTATGGACAGATGATGTTGTCGCAGAAACCAGTACGCCCATCTTGCGGAGCCCTTAAACACCTTCGTTGTTGGTGACAGGCTGGCAAGACGTGGACCCTCTAGTCGTAACTCGATCGTGGAGACAGCTATGCCGCAATCATTCCTGTTTCCCAATCTCTGGATAGTGGGCAGAAGACCCTCGCTCGGCCTAATTAGTTCTCGGGATCTTCAGAAGGCTTGTTTTGTGTCTGCGCCATTCCCTCACTGACAACTCTCCTACATTATACTCTCGACCAGCAGCTTGATTGCCGTGAGCTTCTGCATACTTGATAACATCAAGTTTTTCTTTGACGGTATAAGACTGTCTTACATGCCCCATTCTGAACAAATATTGTTCAGTGTGACAATTTCAAAGAAATCTGACAATTTCAAAAAAGTTCTTTGAGACAATTTCAAAGATTTGTGACAATTTGAGACAATTTCAAAGATTTGTGACAATTTGAAATATTTACTTTGAGACACTGGCAAATGTTTTTTAATACGACACTATTAAACGTTCAATATATATACACACGGATAGGTTCAATTAAAGATTTTCACATTCTCAGGTGGTAATTATCATCTCAAACTACTCAACGACTGTTGCAGCTGTGAATTTCAACACTAGGTACAATGAAATATTTCACGTTCTCAAGTGGTAATTATCGTCTTGAATTACTGGACGACCATTGCTGCTGTCAATTTCAAAGCGTGAAAAACACAAAGACATTTTTACATATTTTATTCACACATTTTAATTGCTGTTAAAACTGTTACTATGTGATTCACACTTACGCTAACAGTTTGCCATACCGGTATTGAATATCTACAATGGCCCATTCCAGAACGCAAGATAGTAGGGTGTAGTATTATATGAAGAACAAAATGACTTCAATTGAAGTATTCACAAATTTTAACATGGGATTTTTGCAAATTAGGTACCAAAATTGCATTGTGTCAATGTATAACGCGTGCTTACTTTTAAAATCAAAACTTGGGGGTAAAAAGTGCGCGTTATACACGGTCATATACAGTAGCTGTTATTCATGTAAGCATCTGGGTTTTTTTTCATTAATAAAAGTGTTGAAGAAAATGGTTCTAATACATTAACATGCATATCGGCTCACAAAGTCCACAGACACCTGAAATCAACAACAGCAAGTAGATCTAGTTAAAACACAATAAATGAAACATGTACACTGTGTACAATTTTGTATTGTCAATTTTAAGCTGCCGCAAAACATCTCAGTGAACTAAAACTGGAAAACGTAACCCATTTACATATTTTTGGAAAATATATCCAATTGGAAATCTTATGATTTACAGCTCTCATTAATGTTGCATTTATTAGTTATGATTTATTTTAACATGATACTAATTTTTCTATAGAGACAAAGAACAAAATTATTGTCGTCAATATACTTAATAAACAAGGCAAAAAGTTGTCATGAATCTCAGCATAGTAAAATGTAGTTCTCATTACAAATGCAAAAATATTAGACAAATCATGTTAGAATCAAAATAATTTTCGCCTTATCATTGTTTATTGGTCAATAAACAATAATGCCCCAGTGGTTTAATTCCTATTATTAATTATTGGCAGATAAACAATGATAAATAAAAAACTATTTCTTAAGTGTGCCCATTAACAATGGATGACTCAGCCCATTGTTAAACAGACTTAAGCATGTATCGATAATTGCAAAAATCTATAAATAATCCAGACATGAACTCATACATTACAAAAGTAACAGAACATAGAAAAAGTACAGTATCTTTTTCAAAATGTTGAAAATAATTGATACCAGAGCTAACAAATTGAGAAAATGTGCTACTTCTGATACTGTTATTGTAAACATCAAACAGAAAGGTGCAATATTACCTTTAATTAAGCTCAAAATGGAAGTTCTAATAATCATAATTAAGCTCAAAAAGGATGTTCTTATAATCTTAATTAAGCTATAAAAGGAAGTTCTTATAATCAACGACTAAATGGAAGGGTCTACTGTACAATATAGTTGAAATTAAAGCAGCTTTAAAAAAAACAAACATTGAAATTGTATAATTTCTAACCCAGATACAAAAGACTTAAGCCGTTCAGGTCATAAATACTTTCGGAATTAGGCCAGCATATTGTTCATAACTTGTGGATATAAACATATTAAAAAAACAAGAGGGCCCTGAAGGCCCTAGGACGCTCACCTGAGACCTTGTAACCCAATTAGAATTTGCATCTCCGAGGTGTGGCTTATTTTTATCCCAGGGGCATAATTTGAACAATCTTAACAAACCTCTGGGCCTTGCGGTTTCAGGTGAAGCTTCTTACAGTCATTCTGCTATATGAGTCTATATAAACCATGTGACCCCTTGAGGTGTGGCCAGATTTGACCCCAGGGGCATAATTTGAACAATCTTTGGAGAGAACCACTATGCAATGTTACGTACTACATATAGGAAAGCTGTGGGCCTTGCCGTTTCAGAGGAGAGGATTTTTAAAGTCATTTTGCTATTTAAGTCTATATAAACCATGTGGCCCCCTGGGCGTGACCAGTTTTGACCCCAGGGGCATAATTTGAACAATATTTGTAGAGGACCACATATACATACCAAATATGACACCTCTAGGCCTTGCGGTTTCAGAGGATTAGAATTTTAAAGTCATTTTGCTATATAAGTTTATATAAACCATGTGACCCCTGCAGTTTTGACCCATGGGGCATAATTTGAACAATCTTTGTAGAGGACCACTATAGGATGTTACATACCAAATATGAAACCTCTGGGCCTTGCAGTTTCTGGAGAAGATTTCTAAAGACATTTTCTATTTAAGTCTATATAAACCATGTGACTCCCAGGGCTTGGCCAGTTTTGACCCCAGGGGCATAATTTGAACAATCTTTGTAGAGGACCACTATAGGACGTTACATACCAAATATGAAACCTCTGGGCCTTGTGGTTTCAGAGGAGAAGATTTTTAAGGTCATATTGCTATATATTCTATATAAACCATGTGATCCCCGGGCGTGGCCCGTTTTGTCCCCAGGAGCAGAATTTGAACAAACTTTGTAAATGACCACTAAAGGATGTTACAAACAAAATATGAAACCTCTGGGCCTTGCAGTTTGAGAGGAGAAGATTTTAAAAGTCTTTTTGCTATATATTCTATATAAACCACGTGACCCCGGGGCATGGCCCGTTTTGACCCCAGGAGCATCATTTGAACAATCTTTGTAGAAGACCACTATAGGATGTTACATACCAAATATGAAACCTCTGGGCCTTGTGGTTTCAGAGAAGAAGATTTTTAAAATCATTTTGCTATATATTCTATATAAACGATGTGACCTCCGGGGCGTGGCCAGTTTTGACCCTAGGGGCATAATTTGAACAATCTTTGTAGAGGACCACTATAGGATGTTACATACCAAATATGAAACCTCTGGGCATTGCGGTTTCAGAGAAGAAGATTTTTCAAGTTTACACTTTTAAAATCTATTTTTAGCTCTGGTGACCCACATATGCAGCGGACCATAACGATTTGAACAACTTTGAAAGAGGGTCACCCAATGATCATTCCTGTGAAGTTTGGTAAAAATCTGCCAAGTGGTTTAGGAGGAGATGTCGTTTGAATGAAAAGTTGACGACGGACGCATGCGCTGACGATGGACAACGGGCGATCACTTTGTGCTCAGGTGAGCTAACAACAATTAAACAACAACTACAATTGTCACATGAGTGATGGATATATACAATATGGTCTTGTCACAAAAACTATGGCATCCATTTGAAAGAAATGGATACAATGAGAATGCTGTAATTTGTGAATGTTTAACAGTGTATTTGGAAAAATTAAATTTCAATAGAAGCCATAACGCTGTCAACATTTTGTGGTTTGTATCCAAAGTTGAACCTGACCTGTATTTTATTGTGTTACAACTATATACCAAAAATAATGTAAATATGTGGAGCCTTTCATGAATTATTGTCTTTAAGGAATTTAAGTCAAAAAGGGGCCATAACTCTGTCAAAATTTAGTGGTGTGTAACCAAAGTAGAATTTGACCTGTATTTTATAATGCTTCATATGTGTACCAAAAATAATTTGAATATGTCAAGCCTTTCTTGAGTTAACGTCCAGAAACCATGTTTTTAGGGAATTTAAGTCAAAAGGTGGCCAAAACTCTTGTCAAAATATAGTGGTTTGTAACCAAAGTCAACCTTTATCTGTATTTTATGATGCTACACACGTGTACCAAGAATTATTTGAATATGTCAAGCTATTCTTGAGTTATCGTCTGGAAACCATGTTTTTAGGGAATTTAAGTCGAAAAGGGGCCACAACTCTGTCAAAATTTAGTGGTTTGTAACCAAAGTCGAAGTTGACCTGTGTTCTTTGATGTAACACATGTGTGCCAAAAATTATTTGAAAATATCAAGCCATTGTTGAGTTATCATCCGGAAACCATAAAACCAACAGATCGACAGACCAACAGACTTACAAGCTCGCTCCTATATACCCCCCCCTAAACTCTGTTTGTGGGGTACACCACCACCACCAACAACAACAACAACTAAAGAAGAATACTTCCTGACAACATCTAAACATTCAATACTATACCACTACCTTCTGCTTGCAGAATGGAAAAACAATTAATGCTAATAATGTATGATAAAGATTTCCCTTTTAACAGAATGTGACAAAATCAATTTGAAAATTGTATCTTTTTGTATGATGACTTCTTTCAGATTGTGGAAAATTTCCATAGTGAGTAAATAATATATGTGGCTAATCCAGGACGGAACTTTTCACCTACAGTGGATTTATGTTTAGAAGAGACTTCCTTGAAACAGAAAATAACATAAAAGCGGAAAGTGACCCCCCGGATCAGCCTGTGTGGACTGCAATGGCTAATTCTGGACGGCACATAATGCGCATGCATTAAGCCCAGTTTCCCAACAACACACCTCATTTCTTTCACTTTCAAGACTATGAAAGCAAGCAGTCTTCACATATAAATTATAAAATCTGTAGACGATTCGGTCCACCAATACAGCTAAAAAGACTGGACCGGAATACAGTTAAGTCGACAATAGTTTGGAAATTTTCTGTCACTGTTTTGTCTTCAATCTGTTATATAAATAACTAAAAACGATAATGTTGTTTAGACTTTTTTCTCTCATTAAATGTGAAATCCATTTACTCTACCACACTGCTCCTGGCATTGCAGGGACCTAAACTTGATGGATTGCCGGTCCAGTAAGCTTACAAATTTTTATGGACCTAGCCGAAATTTGGTGGACTCAGTCCATGGTACAGTGGTTCGTCGTGAAGACGAGCAAGGCCCTGTAGTGTTGCCCGGAAGGTCCCCAGAACATTACTAACCTGTTGCCTTTAGATACTAATACTGTCATGCATAGCTTAGTTCAGGAGCAGATTTTAATCAGAATTATCTTTTGATATACGATGACCAGGCCCCATGTTCACAAAGGATCAACTCTAGGATCAAGATCAATCTTAGCTGAACTTGATCTTCTAGCTCACATGAGCGGAATCTCAAAAATATTTTATTTTCGAAATACCTTTTCTTCTAGACAAAATAACACAAATTTTTGTTCAGTTTTGATTAAAATATTCATCTCAGATAAAAATCAATGCTGAGTGGAGTTCATAATTATGTAAAATATATATTTGTCCAATAATTAAAATTGATTCAGATTTTTAGTGAATGCCATTTTTGAGTCTGATCCTGAAATATCAGGCTCAAGTTCATATTGAAACTCAAAATCAGACTTAACTTGTTTTGTGAACACAGGGCCAGGAGCAAATATAAATCTACAGTAAAGACTATACCTTCGTTGTGTCCCATGGCATAAAGCAGACACAGGGCGAACAAGGCCTCGTAGTCGTTTTCTGTGCACTCGAGAGCGTGGAAGATAGCCTCTAGATAGGGTCTACAAGAAAAAAGCAATTTATTTTTTATACAACATGAGTATTTGATTAAGTACTGACTTCAGAAAGCTAAAAAAATATGTCAGACATACAGTCTGCCAACAATTCGTAACTTGATGGATGGAAACAAAATATGCCAGACCGGAATAATGTTTTCTTAAGAAATGTATTTGAAACCATGAAAAAGTTGTCCGACAGCCAGACGTCTTATAAGTAAATAAATGCAGATCCAACTCAAAATTTGCCAGACAAATCTGTTGGACTGATGGCTTTCAGGAAGTCTGTAAGTAAATGTTAAATGGTTTATTAAAAAAAAATACAGAAGTGTACATCAACATTGATTTTCAAGGTAAGGCAATTACAAGCGTAGATTACAATAATTCTAACCCATTTGCAAACCAATAGCCAAAATAGCCAATAAGTATTATTTTGTTATTGTCTGACAATATATTCATCATAGTAGAAGAACATCAGTGTGTGTGTTTTTCGAAGTTTATGAGGTCCTTCCGCGCCGAAGATGCATTATGCGAGGACCTGGGGATGTGTCCCAGAACCCATGCCTAATTTGAGGCGCGTCGTGGGAAAACCGGACTTAATGCATGTGCGTGAAGTGTCGTCCCAGACTGCACAGGCTAATCCGGGACAGCACTTTCCGCCTACAGTGTATTTATGTTTAGAAGAGACTTCCTTGAAACAGAAAATACCATAAAAGCGGAAAGAGCTGTCCTGGATTAGCTGTGCGGACTGCACAGGCTAATCCGGGATGACACTTTACGCACATGCATTAAGACCGGTTTTCTCACGATGCGCCACATTTACTTTTAGAGACCCATTGAAAGATGGGACAGATTCTGAATCATAGCAACAATTTTTAGCTTATTAGTTTTTACTGAAATATTTTTAATTTTGGTGTGGCTGTGGGGGGAAACTGGAGTACCCGGAGGTAACCCCACCTATCCGGTATGTTGACCACCAACCGAACTCGCATGCACCGAGTGGGGAGCGAACCTGGGACGCCCAGGTGAGAAGCGAGTGTACCAACCACTGCGCTAGAGGGACAGAAGAACATGAGTGTGTGTGTATAAAATTTTTATCGAGTGCACCGGGATTCTCTCCTATATGGCCATCGCCCCAGAAGGCTTGTAAGTTGTTACGGGGGAAAGTGCAAGATACAGGAGATGCCCCCTTCCAGAGGGGACCCTGGGTCTTTTAGTGCCCGATGTGAAGCACCTAGTACACTGCAACGGTTTAATGTCTCATGCAAAAGACGAGTTAGTAGGTTAGGGTGTAGCAGGGGATTGAACCTGCAACCCGTGGATTGTGAAGACAGTGCGTTACCATTAGACCAGGGATCTGCCACGAAGAACATGCGTGTGTATTTAGAAGTTTATGAGGTCCTTCCACGCCTGAGACTGCATTATGTGAGGACCCGGAGTGTGTCCCAGCACTCCTACTTAATTAACTGACTGGAGACTCACGAAAGTTGGGATGAATTTTGAATCATAGCTGCAATTTCCAGCTATTTATTTTCTACTGAAAGACAATTTAATTTTGTGGTCTTGTGCTTTGGGGGGAAACCAGAGTATCCAGATGAAACACCACTTGTCCGGTGTGGTGACCACCAACCAAACTCACATGCACCGAGTGGGGAGTGAACCTGGGCAGCCCAGATGAGAAGAAAGTGTACCAACCACTGCGCTAGCCGGACAGAAGAACACGAGTGTGTGTGCAGTACATTTTTATCGAGTGCACCAGGATTCTCTCCCATATGGCCATTGCCCCAGAAGACTTGTTAGTTCATTACGGGGGATAGTGCAAGATAGAGGAGAAGCCCCATTACAGAGGGCAGCCTGGGTCTTTTTGTGACCGGTGTGAAGCACCTAGTACACTGCACCTGTTTGACATCTCATGCCAAAGACAAGTTAGTAAGTTAGGGTGAAGCAGGGTATATCGAACCTGCAACCCCTGGATTGTGAAGACAATGCGTTACCATTCGACCATGGATCCGCCACAAAGAACATGCAGAATGTCAGTGCTTTTTTGTACCTTTGGGGGGAAGGTGTCAGGCCCTTTAGATAGGGAATTTTACGGCAAAAGGGGAATTATTTACACAAAAAAAGCATTATTACATGTTTATATTCTACTTTGTTGTAAAGCATTAATGAATTGTTTTGCTATAAAAAATACCTTAGATTAACTTGGTTTGATAAAAAAATTGCTGGGATTGTTTACAAAGACTCCTCTATATTAGAGGAGTTTTTGTCCGATTTTGGTCAATGTTTGTTTCAAAATAAAGCTTACATTCTGAGGGGAATTTTAAAGTAAATTTAGGGGGAAAATAAACACTTTTTAAGCAGGGGAATGGGGCCGAATTTTAGCCCTGAATTGGTCCTAAAAATACACTGAAAGTGTACAGTATATACACAATATAACCACTCCCACTAACCTGTTATCCAATGAGAATGCCCCCTGGGAAGCTGAGGTCCCGCCCCCAATGCGCAGTGATTGGTTCCTGGTGGACAGTATCTTCTCCTCATCAGTGGAATTCTGGGAAGGAACTGCTGGGTCTTCGAAAACCTCTGAATCATGCTGACCCGACGGTAATTCTGAACAAAGAGAATGTCTCAAAGCTTTGAAAATGGTTAAGATAGTTGTTATATCATTCATATTTGAAAATGTAGCCTTCATTTTTATATTTTGCCATTTTTTAATGTTATTTGTAATGCTGTTATAAACATGCAATCACAATGTATGGAAATTTAATCACATCTTTATACCATTAATAAACACATGCTAGTTTTGTTGGTATAATCAGATTTAATGAACATTTAGTTTCATGTTTTTAATGTTCACAATATGATGTTTGTCATAATTTCGAGACATTCACCTTCATGTATAAGCATGCAGAAAAGCGACAGAAATAAAAGTGGAAAAGTGGTAAAGCTCAAGATTTTAGAACATATATATAATTAAAGAATATAAACGGCAATGTATTTCTCAATGGCAAACACAAACGTAACTTTTATTTTACTGACTAAAATGGACCGAAACACAAACGATGCGAAAGCCGGGGACAAACGAAACAGGGACATTGTAAGCAGCGTGAGTGAAGCTGATAATAGCATGAGTGAACAAGTAAACGTGAAACAAAAGAAAGAGATACAGAAAAATGCTCAAGGCAACACAAACATTGATTCAAATATAGACATCGCGAAAGAACTCCAAAGCATTAATACAAAACTAAGCAATGTATTAACAAAGGACAGTAAAGAACTGAAAGATTTTGTAAAGGATGTGGTAATTCAGCTGAAAGAAGAACTATTAAGTACAGTTGTTCTGAGAGTTGAGAAACTCGAAGGAGAACTTTTCGATAAAGAGCTAGAAAACACCAAAATGAGCAAACAAATTAGTGAGTTAAGCACCGAAATACACGAACAAAAACTAGAAAATGAACGTCTCAAGAAAGTTATAAAATGCCACGAATCTGCGAATGAGCTAAAAATTAATGAAATTGAGCAATACAGTAGAAGAAGCAACCTACGGATAGAGGGAATTGAAGACAGTGAAGGAGAAAATTATAACGAAACAACTGAAAAAGTAATACGAACTTTGAATACCCACATACCGGACCTGAACTTATCCAAGACAGACACTGATATCAGCCATCGGATAGGTCCATTCAGCAGACAGAAAGAGAGACCCATCATAATTAAATTGGTCTCTAGAATTAGACGTAGCCAAATCATGCAACACCCAAAACAACTGCGGAAAAAAACAAAATCTGTGTATGTGAACGACCATCTCACGAGGCTCAACGCTCAAGTATTTGCTTGTGTGAGGAAAAAGCAGTCGGATATAGTCACATCGGCATGGTCGCGAGAGGGAGCCATATTCTACCGAGATATAAATGAGCAGATACATAAAGTAACCCAGGATCAGTATCGCTACTGGTTGGACCTTCCATGGCCTAACCAATAACTTATAATGAACCTAAGTCAAACTATTTCTTTTTGGTACACTATAGAATACACTGGACGATTACCGCTATATCACAGCTGAAGACCAATAATCATGGGACCCACGAGGAGAAGACACCTCACAGAGGCATTAGCCAGAAGAAATCAGTGCCGTGACAACGAAATTGTATCACAGTGTAGTGGCACGTGAAAAACATTCAAACATTTACGTTATGGAATATTTTAGTTTTTATTAAGTATTCATTGTTTGAACACAAACTTAATATAAATAGGTTAACTATTCTAGAAATAAGATCATATGTAGTCTTTATTATGCCACACAAAATAACTGTTTACAAATCTAGATTCTTGACATAATACATGTATGTTTTGAGAATGACAATATATCGTACGACAATTTGTTAATGTGATCAATTATGCTATTTAACTAAATAGGTTAACGCACTATCTAAAGTATATATTTAGTATGTTATGAACTATGCGACAATATGTACACATTAAATTGTGTTATCAACATTTGTGAAGAAATCAATTATGCTATTTCACTAAATAGGTTAACGCACTATCTAAAGTATATATTTAGTATGTTATGAACTATGCGACAATATGTACACGTTAAATTGTGTTATCAACATTTGTGAAGAAATCATTATGCTATTTAACTAAACAGGTGTAGCCATTTGTCATATATTATAGATTGCGTTTGTTGTACTGATGACATTAGCGAAACTTCTGTCATTTATCGCAGATCTGGTTTGGCGAGAATATCTGTACTTAAGATATGCAAACATTATTTTTGTTGCAAGATAGGAAAATAATAGAGTAACCATTTGTCATATATTATAGATTGTGTTTGTTATATTGTTGTTTTTAGCGAAACTTGTGCCAAGAAATAATTCATTAATTGATAAGTATATACATCGATCGTGTGATTATTATTTTTACGAAATGTCTTGAAAAAATGTAAGGTGTACATTGAATTAATTAATATTAACCTACAGATCTAAACACACACCTACACGCACGGGAACCCCCCCCCCCCCCCCGCACACACAGACACGCGCGCGCACGCACACAGACACACACACAGACACGCACCCCCCCCCCACACACACACATAATTATATGCACGTTACTGTCACAATAGCATATGAACACATCAACCGTATAAATATAAGCCATCAGAGCAGTTTTCGTTGTTTAGACTGTCATAAATGGTAAAGTTCAAAAGTCAACGTACACGTAACCCTTATAGTTACCTAGATTGCACTAGGTTGACCTGACACAAGGGATTATGTATTAAAGATTCTTAAATAAGAAATAATTATAAGACGTGGCATATAAGCCATATACCCATACCGCTACTGTCAAAAGTGCAAGAATATTTACACATTAACCGTATAAATGCAAGCTTTAAAGACAATCAAAACTTTCGTTTTATTTTTATCTAGATTGTTTCAAGGGGTAAAGCTCAGCATAACAAGTCAAAGTGCACGCAACTCTTATGGTAACTTAGTTTGTATTTGGTTGGCAGAATAAATGGGATCAGACATCAGCGAATTCCAACAATTTAATCACAAATACATAAGTGACTAGTCTTTGCATATTACGCTGCAGAAAAATATTTTATTAATATAAAATATCTATGTCGTTACACGCACTTGCCGAGTACACGAAAACATACGCAACATTCAAGTTAACGCAAACAAAAGCGCGTGTGTACGCACACACATGCACGCACACGTACACACACACACACACGCACACACTCTCACACACACACATACTCACACACACACACGCAAAAGCATTCACTCTCACACACACACATACTCACACGCACGCACACACACACACGCACGCACGGACACACACACACACGCACGCACGCATGCACACAATCGCAGTCGCACACGCACACAAGCACACACATTTATGTAAGAATATGTTCTTTTTCATAAAATGGTTTTACTCGTTTCATTAAATATGTTAGGACATTTTAAGTTGTATTTAATTTGCACATGTATTCATGTCCTTTATGCTATATCATGTGTATGTACCACTTTTATGTTAAATAGGTTTGGCGAAGCCCATTCATTTTTTTTTGTCAGACAACACATTTTTTTTTATAAAAATATGTGCATCTGTTGCTGTTTAGGAGGTAAGCAGTGCATTATTTTTTATGGTTGCAGTTTTGACATTCAAAACAGTAGTTCATAATATACATGCATAGCAATGAAAATTAACATTACATTTATAAATAAGAATGACAGTTAAAATATGTAGTTACAACACAAAAGGAATTGCGTCATCAGCAAAACGTGACCTAATGTTTCAATGGTTAAAGGAGAATAACTTTGATATATGTTTTCTACAAGAAATACACTGTCGCGCCGAGGTAGATAAAACAGTTTGGGGTAAACAATGGGGAGGAGATATTTTCTTAAGCGGCAACAGCTCGAGCTCTCTAGGGATTGGTATTTTTATCAGTGCAGAATCAAAGTTTAAATATAAGATCTTGGAATATCATGATATTATAGTAGGCAGGCTTCAACTTTTAAAAATAGAGATACTAGGAAAACAAATTGTGATGTTTAATATATACGGTCCTAACACTGATAATGCCGACATTTTCAATATCTTAGATAACCAGATACAGATGTATAATGACCATTCACTAATTATTGGTGGGGATTTTAATACTTTAATTGACTATAGTTTAGATAAATTAAACGGACGATCAGATACAAATAACAATTGTAACAGAAAAATAAACGAACTAAAAGAAAATATTGATCTATGCGACATATGGCGATTGAAGAACCCAAATAATAAAGTGTACACGTGGCATTCTAACACCCACCCACCTATATTCTGTCGGCTAGACTATTTTCTAACATCTTTTAACATTACAAACTGGGTAACAGATTGCTTCATTGCCCCCGAATTTAAATCTGATCACTCTATAATATCAATTAAAATCGAGCTAACAGCGAATTGCAGAGGTCCTGGGTATTTTTAAATTAACAACTCATATTTATTAGAATCAGAATATCAAAGACGTATTCAAACGTCGATATCCGAAATAGCTCAGATAAACAATGAAGCTAATCCAAATACACTTTGGGAAATTATTAAGGGTAACATACGAGACGAAACAATTAAATATGGCAGTAAACTTAATAAACAGAAGAAAGAAAATTAACAAAGGCTTACATTGAGAATTATAGAATTAGAACAAGAACTTACAGCGAATAGTAACGATTTAGACAAATGCAAACAATTGAACGATGCAAAAAACTAATTAAATACTCTAGTTGAAAATAATATAAAAGGTATACTTCTTCGAGCAAAGGCGCAATGGGTTGAAGATTCGGAACAGAATACACAGTTTTTTGCAAATCTCGAAAAAAAGCGGGCAGAAACTAAAACTTTACAGCAACTTAAAATAAAAGACAACACGGTAACTCAAGATCAAAAAGAAATTTTAAATTATGTGTCACACTTTTATAAAAGTCTTTATAAAAAAAAAAAAATATCGATATAAATAATACCGATAGGTTCTATAATAACATTTACAATAAAATAAGTCCAGAACAAACACAAAATGAACAAAAATATCTATCAGAATACGAATGTGCTAAAGCATTGCTAGAAATGAAAAATAAAAAAAGCCCAGGATCGGATGGTATCTCTGCCGAATTCTATAAAATGTTCTGGCCGGATATAAATCAATACGTTATAAACTCTCTAAACTATTCTCTGGAAAACAATAATCTTACTGAATTACAAAAACAAAGCATTATTACTTTACTACCCAAGAACGGAAAAGATGCCCTATTGGTTGATAACTGGAGGCCCGTGTCATTATTAAATGATGACTACAAAATTGCTTCAAAATCTATAGCCAATAGTATAAAACCATTATTAAACCATATTATCAGTATGAATCAAACCGGGTTCATCAAAGGAAGGTACATCAGTGAAAATGTAAGACTATTGCAAGAAATTATTGAAAAACTCGATGAAACTAATGAAGCCGGCCTCATATTCTTTTCTGACTTCAATAAAGCTTTTGACAGCCTTGACCATGAATTTATGTTTAAATGCCTTCGCCATTTCGGATTTAATGAACACACTATACAGTGGGTTGTTATTCCATAAAGATGCAAAGTCGTTCGTTACAAATAATGGCCACTTTTCTGATTTTTTCGGTATACAAACGGGAGTTAGACAAGGTTGTCCTTTATCTCCATATTTGTTTATTATCTGCATCAAACTAATGTCGATAGACATAGAACTAAACACACAAATTAAAGGAATAAATATAAATAATGTAGAAGTTAAGCAGTCTCTTTTTGCTGACGATGCATCATTCATGCTAGATGGCACCCGTAATTCATTTGAAACACTCATTACAATAATAGAAGAGTTTGCACTAATATCCGGACTAACTTTAAATAGAAATAAATGCAAGACTTTGAAGTTAGGTGCAATGAAACATAGCCAAATTCAGTACTGCAAACACAAACAGTTCATATGGAACCCTAACCATGCCTCAGCTTTAGGGATAAATTTTAGCAACGAACCAGTCGAAATTATGCTATTAAATATTCCGGACAAAATTAACGCGTTTGAATCATGTTTAAATAGATGGAAACGATGGAAGTTATCACTTATTGGAAAATTTACAGTTTTAAAAAACTTTGCTATCCCAAAATTAGTCTATCCATTAACAGTTTTACCAAACCCATCTCACGATATCATTATAAAAATAAAATCAATATGTTTCAAGTTCCTTTGGGACGACAAAACTGACAAAATTGCCAGAAAACACATTATACAGGATTATGCCGATGGGGATTTAAAAATGCTAGATATTGATCTATTCATAAAGTCCCGTAAAGCAAGTTGGTTAAAGCGCTTTATATTTCAACAAGATTCAAAATTAAGTCAGATATATTACAATATGCTAGATAATTACGGAGGATTGTTAATCTTTAAATCACATTTTCATCCAAAAGATGTAAAATATCTTAATATAAAATCTGTGTTCTTAAAGGATGTTTGTGGATGGCTCAGTACTTCGTTTCAAAGGGAAGATATATCAATACACAACAACTTATTTGGAATAATTCATTTATAAAAAATAATAATAAGACATTTTTCTTTAAATAATGGTTCGAAAGAGGCATACAATATATAGAACACATATATGATTTTAGAAAGAAAATCTTTTACAGTTTTCAAGATATTATGAATATATAGGATGTTAACAAAGGAGACTTTATTAAATACCACACACTTGTTAATAGCATACCTGTTGAATGGAAAAATAAACTTGCACAAAGCGAGATAGATTATTTCAACCCAAAATACATGCTTACTAAAATAACAGAACATACCAACGTTTGCAAACTAGTGTATAAAACACTATTAATCAAGACAAACCTGAAGATTTCAAGCAACTTAATAAATGGAAACAAATATTCAACAACCCAAATATCACTCAACGAGCCATTTTCAGTCAACCATTAAACTTAACATTGATACTAAACTCAGAAATTTTCAATATAAATATCTGATGCATATTTTACCAAACAATGCCTACCTACATAAATGCAATCTGGCTCCATCGACTTTATTCGAATTTTGTTTTATGTATCCAGAAACGAACATTAATGTATTTTGGGAATGTCATTTGGTTTAAAAATTTTGGAGGCAAGTTAATATTTTTATAAATAGCCAGCTAAACATGGTAGATAATCTTGAACTTGATTACTCAATAATATCACTCTGTAATTTTGCAACAGACGATACTAACAACACACAAGTCATTAGCCAGTAGTGTTATTGGCTAAATACTTTATCTTCAAATGTAAATATGAAAAACCGGCGCCAAATATAGAGACATTTACATACTTTTTGAAAAATATAATTAAACTCAAAGAAACAATTGCGACCATACAAAATAAACTCGAGTTATTTCAATTACGCTGGATGCACTTCAGGTTTAACTAGTAAGCCTACCAAAATGCAACATCTCATTTGTTTTGTTTTTGTTGTTTTTTTTTCCTTTTCTTACTGACCAAACTAATATCATTCCATTGCTCTTCTTTTTCTTTCAACTATGGATGCTTCACTGATTTAAACATACTTGTTCCACACCATTAAAAAATGTTAAATATGTCATATGGACAACACTTAGAAAAACCATAGAACAAACTTAGAATCCTTTGTGTATATGTTATATTGTTTGTATATGGAATGTTTTGTATTTATGAAGGCAATAAAAAATGGAATTACAAAAAACTTTTATTTGACTATATTAAACCACGAAATATATGTAAAATCTACCTGTATTCTAAGGCAAATGTAATATTAATTACAGGATAATATAGGTAATTTCAAACAAATAGCTAATCCACTTCATGCAGTTGATACAATTAACAGAAAATAAAACTTGTGTCAGGTTTGTTAAATATTCACATAATGCACCTATCCATATTTTCCCCTATTGGGGGGTGGGGGGGGGGGAGTGGCAGGCTGACCCAGGGACATTTGAATAATTTTATTTTGTGGGGTCTAATTTCCCACCCTAGAGCCAAGCCTTTTTTGTCTAAATCCTTTTACTGAGAAATGCTAGGGTTATCAATTGGCCCGGGGACCAATATTACCGGGATCTAAAATACGACCAAAGTCTATTTCCCCGGGATTCGGAATCATTTGGCGCGTCAAATTCCAGTCTGTTGGGAAAGTCGAAAGTCCCATATATGCCCGCCACTCCACCACTGGGGAAAAATACATACACTGAACAGCACTTGTGACCCAAAAATTACACAATTATTGATAAAATGGTTAATTTTCAAGAATTTATTATACAGTTTATGCAACACCAAAGAGATTTAAACAATCAGTCGAAAATCAAAATATGCCAAAAAAATTACAGGCGGACACTTAATAATCACATTTTTAATAATTAATCATTTTATCACCAATTGTGTAAGTGGCTAATAAGCAATGCTTTGGAGTTCTGATGCGTATTAATTAAATCAAGAGGGCAAATCAGAGTTTATTAGCTGATAAACAACGATAAATGAAAATTATTTTGATTCTAACATGACCTGACAACATTTTCTGCAATAACAATGCAAACTACATATTACAATTTCGGAACTATTTTGATCGGTTGTTAATTGAATTTGGTAGTTTTGGTAGTTTTACAACGGTGAATTTTGTTCTTTGTCCATAGAAAACTCTGAGTGTTTCATGTTAAAATACAGCATTCACCATTTGTTCCAGCTTTTTAATAACACTGTATTACTGACAAACGATTAACAGCCAGAATGATCTGGAATGATCAAAGTAAAATTGTTTTGATTATTTGGAAGAATAACATACTATGAACATTAGCAATTATTTCAAATTGAAAGTTGTATTTAAATACATGTAGTTAACATAATCTTCTAAATGGCATTCTATCATGACCTTCACAGATTTGTCTATAGACAAAGAACAAAAATACAGTTGTTAAACTTCCAATAAACAACAGAAAAAAATATTTCCAACACTGACGTCATGATTCAGTTTTTATCAATTAAAGTGACATCAGAATGAATATGTACTAATGAATGTTACATAACTCAGGCTAATGCCCTTGTGGCTTGTTGTTTACTGGCCAATAAACAATGATAAATTGATAATTGTTAAATGCACCAAAACTGCCCCAGAACCGAATGTAAAGGGGTAACCAAGATGGAACATACCTGATATTATGGACACTTGAAACAAATGAATGAAACATTAGAATAGGTCATGATTTATTTGTTTGTTTGTTTGTTTGTTGGGATTTTTCGCCATTTTAAACAGTATTTCAGTCATACCACGGCGGTCAGTTAACCTATTCACACTTTTCCTGGGCAAACTTAGCCGACCTAAGTGGTTTACCAGTACTAAGTGCACATTCCTAGGCCAGTAACTGACAACTGCCCTACTTGAATCAGAGGTAGGCAGAGAATGTCCATAGAAATAATTTCATGACCAATCCCCACACAAGTTATGTGGTCGGGCTGGGGTTCAAACTCACGATCCCCGGATTGACAGTCTAGCGCTCTACCATCTGAGTTAGCTCGGCCCCGGCATGATTCAGGAATAAACCAATGTATAAAATAAATATGCACTGCTGAATATATTGTTTATAATTTCTTGGTGGGCATAAAACCTCAGATTATGCAACTATCAATATTTTCCCCCGGGGGGAGCAGCAGCAGCCATATACGCGAGTTTAGACTAAACGCGATTCCTGACAGGAGGCAATTCGACAAGCCAATTTATTTCGGGTCCTGGGAAATAGACTTCGGTCGGATTTTAGATCCCAGTAATATTTGGGCACTGCCAGACCATTTGATACACCGAGCCTCTCCCACTGTGGGGCTTAGGACAAAAATGCATGGCGCTAGGGTGGGGAATTAGACCCAAAAAGATAAAATCAGTCAAATTCCCCTGGGTCCGCCCCTGGGAAAAAATATTGATAGGTGCATTATAGGTGTCAATCAAATTGTGTGAAGACAACTCGATGTCAAATTAAAGAGTTACTCAGTACAGTTGTACCCAGAAAACCACGCCAGTGTTTTATCAATAAACAAGTGAAAATGCATTTGAAAAGGTCAGTTTAAACTACTTGATCTTACAAACACCACATTACAAGTCACTTCCATCTGCTTCAACAACTTTCACAAATGAGGCATGCCGTGGGAAAATTGGGCTTAATGCATGTGGGTAAAGTGTCGTCCCAGATTAGCCTGTGCAGTCCGCACAGGCTAATCCAGGACGACACTTTCCGATTTTATGGTATTTTCTCTTTGAAGGAAGTCTCTTCTAAACATAAATCCACTGTAGGCAGAAAGTGTCGTCCCAGATTAGCCTGTGTGCACGACACTTGAAGCACGTGCATTAAGCCCGGTTTTCCCACGACACGCCTCAAATATACCGCAGGATCATGTTACCAGCACTTTTACTCCTGTATTATGCTAAAATAAGTTAATTTTTTTTGCATATGAATTAATCATTCAAACTAGAACTCTGCGAGTCGGATGTGTCGCTGACGGGGCATAATAAGAACGATAAGAGCAATTATGCCAAAAACTGAACCTGACCTTCCTTTTATGCCTACTCATTTCGACAAAGTTTCATAATGATTGCACAAAGGCTTCTCAAGTTATTGTCTTCACAAGCCTTAATTTAACTATTTTTTTAAAGAGACATAACTCAAGTACGATAAGAGCAGTTATGCCAAATATCGAACTTGACCTTCCTTTTATGCCTACTAACACTACCATAAAATTTCATAAAGATTGAACGAAAACTTTTTAAGTTATTGTCTGCACATGCCTTTTTTGAACCTTTTTTTTTTTTTAAAGGGACATAACTTAAGTACGATAACAGCAATTGTCAAAAATCGAACTTAACCTTCCTTTTATGCCTACTAACACTTCCCTAAAGTTTCATAATAAAAGCACAAAAACTTCGCAAGTTATTATCTGCGCAAACTGAAGGGGACGCAGCCGCCAAAAGTAACCCCTATGTCACCTTTTCAGGCGACACAATAAATCAGATTAAACTTAAAATTAAAAACTTTATGTCTGATTTTCTGTGGATATCTGTGTCAAGTTATTTAAAGCCTATCAGCTTAATTGGCTATTAATGTACTGAACAACTACGGTAACTTGGAATCCTTTACAAAGAAACATAATGATATAATTTAAAGGGGTTATATACGATTTCAATATCAACATGTCATTTTTTCATATTTTGAACAACACAAATGAGAGGACAAATGCGAGGACGAATATGAACGAGGAAAGTTAAAACAAAATAAAAATAAACAGTTATATGTACCATATGTCTTTTTTTTTTAAATTCCTAGCGCTACGCCGATACCGGCACGTTTAATCTTATTTGTGGCAGAAACAAAAACCGTGTCCATGAGTCGTATGAACACATCTGCACAGAACTTAAGTCAACACGCAACAATTATTAGGGATTTCCCAATATTGTACATGTCTAATGTTCAAGAATGAGTTTTCTACTGGAAGACGAAAAGTATTTTAACGGTGAAAAGCTATAATTTTTCAAGGATTTTTTAATATATGTTCTTCTGAACTTTTATTCTAGTTCGTTATTCATCAATGTTTTATCGGTTAAATTTTTTACTTGCATATGTTTCCATAAAAATTTGATGAGATCGTACCTACCCTATTAAAAATATAGATCTAGAAAAGAAAATTGGGGTGAAAGTCTAGCAAGTGCATTTTCAAAGTGAGGTACCTGAAGTAAGTGGAACTTGGTATTCTGGGATATTCAAAGTGAAAATAACTGAAGTGAAACACATATGTATACTTGGATTTTCAAAACGAAAGTAAATAAAGTAAGTACAGCTCAGGTGTAATCAGGATTTTTCAAGTAAAAGAAGTGAATTGGCTCAGGTGCATTTTGGGATTTTCAAAGTGGAAGTAGCTGAAGTAAGTACAACTAAGGTGCAATACAGTTTTTTCAAGTGGAATTAGCTGAAGTGAATGAATCTTAGCCGCATTCTGGGATTTTCAAAGAGAAAGTAGCTGCAACAAAACTTAGGTGCATTATGGCTGTTTCAAAGTGAAAGTAGACGAATTAAAACTCAGGTGCATTATGGCTGTTTCAAAGTGAAAGTAGATGAAGTAATTAAAATTCAGGTGCATTATGGCTGTTTCAAAGTGAAAGTAGATGAAGTAATTAAAACTCAGGTGCATTATGGCTGTTTCAAAGTGAAAGCAGACGAAGTAATTAAAACTCAGGTGCATTATGGCTGTTTCAAAGTGAAAGTAGATGAAGTAATTAAAACTCAGGTGCATTATGGCAGTTTCAAAGTGAAAGTAGACGAAGTAATTAAAACTCAGGTGCGTTATGGCAGTTTCAAAGTGAAAGTAGACGAAGTAATTAAAACGCAGATGCATTATGGCAGTTTCAAAGTGAAAGTAGATGAAGTAATTAAAACTCAGGTGCATTCTGGGAGTTTCAATACCATGGGTGGGAAGTGTGTTGGGCCACGCACCAGTGGCCTTTTCCCCGGGCACACCACTTCTCGTGTAGAACGTAGAGTTACCTTCATGGACCCGCACAGAGTGCCCACGTGGGCGCAATCCCCGACTGCTGTCCAGGGTCTCTTCCAGAGTTTCGTCAGGGGCAATGAACTCTCTCACGAGCTAACAAAAAACAAACGTAAGTTTTAACTTCCAGAATTTGTATATTGGCTATAAATTAATTTTGTCATCTAACATTATGTTAAAATAGCCCATATGAAAAGTGTATTCTTATTAGCTTCATTAAGTAATATTTGAATACCTACAGGGCTTCGATCAATATTTAACAATTCACTCAAATTAGCTCCAATGTGATATTAAATAGTAGTGCAGTGTGTCAATAAGGTCCATTAACTTAGACACATATCCAACTATTCAAATGTTACATTTTATTGAACCTGATTTAAGAATGGTTTCAACAGCTGGAATTTTAAAGTCCTGTTTGTTTGCTTGTTTGGATATTTCACCGTTTTTAATAGTAATTCAGTCATTTCATGGCGGTCAGTTAACCTACAAACACTCTTCCTGGGCAAGCTTTGCCGATCTAAGCGGGTTACCAGTACTAAGTGCACATACTTATGCCAGTAACTGACAACTGCCCTACTTGAATCAGACGCAGTGGAAGAACGGCCATAGAAATAGTTTGATGACCAATCCCCACACAAGCTATGTGGCCAGGCTGGGGCCTGAACTCACGAACCCCGGATTGGCAGTCCAGCACTCTACCAACTGAGCTAGCTGGGCCCGATTACTGAAATTCCTGACGAGTCCTATATAAGTGTAGAACGATAAAACAAACTCTTAAACTTTACATGATGCCCCAATCTCTGTAAATCTTTGATCAAAACATACCGGTAATTCTGGATTATATATTTTGTTCAGTTCTGTAACATTATTTGGTGAATGTTTTCTAATTTTCTTTCTGCTGTCAAAATTGGAATTTCATTTAATTTGGATTCTTTTTTCGATTACCTAATTATTTGATAAAATCTTCCTTTTACATAGACTCAAAACAAAGAAAAGAAATGATCAAGAACGCTGATAATCATATCACTAAAATCTCTTTCCTATTTGTTAAACACCCATTATGTAGAATGTTACCATTCTCAGTGAATCTGACGAATGATCGTCTGCCCCTGTCTCAATCTCTCCGTGAAATATAATCTCAGCCAACTGGCGAACCAGCGGGCCATTCCGAATTATCAGAAACACCTGCACAAGAACAAGAAAGATCATAATAAATTATATAACGGAAAAAGGCAAGCACCAGTTAGACATTTTGTTCAATTTATCACTTTGTGCACTCTTATGTACATAATGGTAAAGAATGTTCAAGTCGCATTGTTGCATTAACATGGTTTATATGGTCACCGTATACTGATGTCATACAACTATGTTACTTTTATAATGAATGGATGGGTACCGCATACTTATGGAAAAATAAACAAAGTGCAGTGCAAGAAAATGTTAATTTTTCTGGGATTTCATAATAATATGACAATATTTGTAGTTCTACGGAACACAGTGGGTATCTCTACTAAATATTCTTACAACATATTTTCCTGAAATTTGTCCCTCATCATAGACAAAGCGAAAATGTGTATGTCTTTTATTCATGAAGTGAATTTTCAAATATATATATTCAGATTTCTCTTCTATTTTGGCTATAATTTGTGTGATGGAAGCTAATTTAAGTTCCTCTGATCTTATCACTGTGTCTTTGTTGAAAAAATACGTTTGGAATCATAAACTTTATATTGAAACTTAAGGTTTAAATGCGAATTATGCATATCAGTCAATACAGGTACTTGTTTTTGACCGAGATCTACACCATGTTAGCACTATTTTACTAAACTTGAACATTTATGTGTGGCTTAAAACATATTTTGTTTCGTGCAACTCGTGGTTTTATCATAGAGTATATGGATTGTTAAATATTGAATTTAAATACAGATATATCTTGCCTGTTCAACGACTTTTTCCACGAAGTATACTGTGCTTTCCAATTTTATTTCAGCAGTATGCAGTGACCATATTCACCGTGATTAAGGAATATTCTTGTCGTAACTATTTCTAATTATGCACTGTAATGTTCAATATTCAACATGATTATCAATACTTGAAAGCCAGATTTCCGTGGCATTCCTGCAGAAATATATCAATGCTTAAAATTTCTTGCCAAATAAGAATAATAACTTAGCTGACTCGGTCACTAAATCAGATAAAAGGAGACATAAAAACAGCCTTACCTGTGATAGTAAGAACAGAGACACCACCGAACTGACAAACTTTCTCCCTCTCTGAAAATTTGAAGACATTTGTTACAGTTTATTATGAAATCTTAAGGTCATACAAAATAAATTATGCAAACATTTACTTTTAACCAAACAATTTATGACTGTAAAGCATATAATGAACACAACTACATGTATATGGAAAGAATGTTGGTATGTTTTTGTATCTGCAAACATAGAATGTTTGTAAAAACTTGTCTGAAAGTCTAGTAAATTGTTCTTGTTGTAAAAGTTGTATTGGATATATGTGCCAGAAACTAAACATAGTATATATAGGAGGCGTGTCGTGGGAAAACCTGGCTTAATGCATGTGTGTAAAGTGTCATCCCGCACAGGCTGATCCGGGACAGCACTTTCCACTTTTATGGTACTTTCTGTTTCAAGGAAGTCTATTCTAAACCTAAGTCCACTGTAGGCGGAAAGTGCCGTCCTGGATTAGCCTGTGCGCACTGCACAGGCTAATCCGGGACGACACTTTACGCACATGCATTAAACCCGGTTTTCCCACGACACGCCCCATATCAAATATCATTAATTTACATAACATTAGTGCAAATTATACAGAACATTAATTCTGTTTACATTAGATCTTTCGCATGACCAGCTTGAAAGGAACATGTCAGGTCCTTTGATGCAACATTTTATGGAATTTCTGCACAACAAGCAAAGTGACAAGAAGGATACTTTCCCAAATGTCTTAACAAGCAAAGTTACCCACACACAAAATTCCGAAATGTCTAAACAGGCAAAGTGACAAGGAGAATACTTTCCGAAGATTCTGAACAAGCAAAGTGGCAAGAAGAATACTTTCAAAGATTCTGAACAAGCAAAGTGACAAGAAGAATACTTTCTGAAGATTCTGAACAAGCAAAGTGACAAGAAGAATACTTTCCAACGATTCTGAACAAGCAGTGACAAGAAGAATACTTTTCGAAATGTCTGAACAAGCAGTGACTAGAAGAATACATGTACTTTCCAAAATGTCTGAACAAGCAGAGTGTCAAGGAGAATACATGTACTTTCCAAAATGTCTGAACAAGCAGTGACAAGAAGAATACTTTTCGAAATGTCTGAACAAGCAGTGACTAGAAGAATACATGTACTTTCCAAAATGTCTGAAAAAGCAGAGTGACAAGGAGAATACATGTACTTTCCAAAATGTCTGAACAAGCAGAGTGTCAAGAAGAATACATTCCAAAATGTCTGAACAACTGAGTGACAAGAAGAATACATTCCAAAATGTCTGAACAAGCAGAGTGTCAAGAAGAATACATTCCAAAATGTCTGAACAAGCAGAGTGTCAAGAAGAATACATTCCAAAATGTCTGAACAAGCTGAGTGACAAGAAGAATACATTCCAAAATGTCTGAACAAGCTGAGTGACAAGAAGAATACATTCCAAAATGTCTGAACAAGCAGAGTGTCAAGAAGAATACATTCCAAAATGTCTGAACAAGCAGAGTGTCAAGAAGAATACATTCCAAAATGTCTGAACAAGCTGAGTGACAAGAAGAATACATTCCAAAATGTCTGAACAAGCAGAGTGTCAAGAAGAATACATTCCAAAATGTCTGAACAAGCTGAGTGACAAGAAGAATACATTCCAAAATGTCTGAACAAGCAGAGTTACAAGAATACTTTCTAGTATTTCTTAACCAGCAAAATGATGAAAACTATACCTGTCTGAGATCATGTCTCCTTCTCTTCGTCAGTGAGTACACGTACAGCGGAATGAGCAGACGGTTGAGTAACTGGTCGGACAACACGTCGTTCAGGGAGTCGATGTTGATCATGAGGATGTCGTTGACGTAGTGAAGGTGGTCCAAATGTTCCGCAACCAGCGTTTCCAAGCGGCCTCGATTCTGATGGCTGCAAATACACATGTAAGTATACCTCTGTGTGTGAGAACAATGGCACATTCAGACGTCCAAATAAGGCACGTACATGCATAATTTATACATCGAAATCCAAAAAATAAAATCAGGGTGTACATTTAAGCACAAAATTTCAAGCTTTTGCACACATGGAAATGAAACCAGACCCATATCAGACTGTTGAAGGCGTGCATTATCATATGTAGAAATTCCTTATTTACAACATTCGTATTCTTGAAATATCTTCTTTATAATTTAAGGTTGCTCAGTTGTTTTTAGGCTAACCAATCAATTTCATACTGAAAGTATATTTACCCACATACATTTTGGACTGAGTGTACAATTCCCCCTTTAAATTCTAGTTTTGGACTGAGTGTACAATTCCCCACATAAATTCTAGTTTTGGACTGAGTGTACAATTCCCCACATAAATTCTAGTTTGAGTGTACATTTACACTCTACATCAACACATATCTGGACCACTGGCATTAATATGTTAAACATATCTGGACCACTGGCATTAATATGTTAAACATATCTGGACCACTGGCATTAATATGTTAAACATATCTGGACCACTGGCATTAATATGTTAAACATATCTGGACCACTGGCATTAATATGTTAAACATATCTGGACCACTGGCATTAATATGTTAAACATATCTGGACCACTGGCATTAATATGTTAAACATATCTGGACCACTGGCATTAATATGTTAAACATATCTGGACCACTGGCATTAATATGTTAAACATATCTGGACCACTGGCATTAATATGTTAAACATATCTGGACCACTGGCATTAATATGTTAAACATATCTGGACCACTGGCATTAATATGTTAAACATATCTGGACCACTGGCATTAATATGTTAAACATATCTGGACCACTGGCATTAATATGTTAAACATATCTGGACCACTGGCATTAATATGTTAAACATATCTGGACCACTGGCATTAATATGTTAAACATATCTGGACAACTGGCATTAATATGTTGAATCTAACGCTGACTATCGATAGTCGTTTTCTTATAATTGTGTAAGTTGATAAATATCAGTTTTTAAAGTTCATTTTTAAGTGAAATTTAAAAAAAGGAGGCCTTAAAAACAATGCTTAATATAAGTACTTCTTTTATTTCCTACTCCAAAATATTATGCTTTCATCTGTCTGTCTGACTGGGCTGAAATAGAGCTGGAAATGAGTTGGAAATGAACCAGTGAACAAATGATCAATTTTTTGTATTGTTTTGTCTGGATCAATGACTCTTTTAAAGAATTCTTTATTGTGGGGAGTCCGGGATAGGGTAATGAAGGTAACCTGATACTTGTCTGAGGTCTGTGCTCTCTAGCTTTTTAAGTGATTAAATTTAGGAGACATTCAGTGAAATTTTTTTCACATGAAACATGTCGGGTTTCGGAATGCACGTATGTCAAATCAATGCTTTTTTTGCAAGCTAACAGGTATTCATTCAGGGAAATATATTATCATTGCATTTGTAAAAGATTTATAATCTCGAGTGAATACATGTATTTGGGAGAAATAGATTCCAATTGTTTATGATTTACTCTTTGTAAAACGAGTGAAAAAATAGTGATCACATAAATTGACATTACTTTCTCAGAAAGAATGAGTCCTGAGAATGCACATTAAAACTACCATTTTTGACAAATTTATGCATGAAATAGAGAATACTAGGTTAGTGCTGAAAACAATAAGTTTATTTAGCGAGGCTTAGAAAACCTAAGCCACCAGCCTTGGTGAGAGGTTTAAGTTTTTGTGTCGAGCAAATAAACGTATATGTATTCAACACTTACTTAATATTTGATTTATCCCATCATTTTCTGTCTTTATTTTGAAAATAAACGAAAGAAAATCACTAAACATGAAAAACATCAAATGACGTCACGAAAATATACAAAATAACGTCATTATAAAGCGCGTGTTTGCTGTATTCAACAAAGTGGAATACAGCTAAGTTTATCCCACGGGGTGTTATTTCGTCAATGCAGGCGTGATGATGGGATAAAAATGCAGGATGCACATGAAAAGTTATCACTGGACACTAGAAAACTCCTTGGCGAAGCGGTGACACACAGGTACTCACTCAATGTCGTTCCTGACACAGACGTCCAGATTTAGGATATGGCTGCCGACAAACCAGACAAGGTTGGAGAAATACGGGGCCGCGGTGCGGTCCCGAATGTACCGCAGCATCGCAACATCCTTGACTAAAAAATTAACAGTTATAAGTCATTATGTAACTGTTGACTCATATATTATACACAAGTGTCTGACAAATCCAGTGCCTGGAGCCCAAGGGCTACCAAAAATTGCAATTGGACTACAGTAACTTCAAAGCATAAGCTCACAATATAGGGATAATATAACTTTTTGAGGTCCTTAACGTCCGCAGAAGCCCCAAAAATGGGTTAAAGCCATAGTGTGTAGCACACCTGTTTTTCAATTTTTAGTATTACATTACCAGGGCTGCGTTCAGCTGAGCTGGAATCGCACTAGTTAGTCGCCATTTTGTTTCTGTGTTTACCTCAATTCAAATTTTAAAACTGGATTTTACATGGATTTCAGCGTGCATCACGCATGTAGTAAATAATATACATATCATGATATTGTGCGCTATTGATATCGACCAAAAGTACGAATTTGCAAGCGTTTAATAATGGACTATTAATAGTAACAAGGAGGACCGGTTAACGTATTAGTAAAAGCCGGTCGTTATTGGCGTATGAATTAACTGAATAATACACCTTGTTTTACGATGACCGACCACTTTGTGTTCGTTAGCACTCCCCTATAACACTTGGACATTATTTAAAATTTTGACACATGAATGTATACTATAATATTTCTAATGTAAGTGAAAATTGGAATATGCAGAGGACTTTTGTCAAAGCTTGCAAAATTCTGTCAGTAAAAGTCATGGGTAAATCGAATGTTGCATAAGCTTCATGTAGATCGCTTTAAAATAAGACAAATGCAGCATAATTGACACAAATTATGTCATATTTCTGGCAAAGAAAATAAAATAAAGCCAAACTCTTTACATGTGTATTTGGTCAGATTTGTTGGATATGAGAAAAATAGAGGCGCGTTGTGGGAAAACCCGACTTAATGCATGTGCGTAAAATGTCGTCCCCGACTAGCCTGTGCAGTCCGCACAGGCTAATCCAGGACGGCACTTTCTGCCTACAGTGGATTTATGTTTAGAAGAGACTTCCTTGAAATAGAAAATACCATAAATGCGGAAAGTGCCGTCCCAGATTTAGCCTGTGCAGACTGCACAGGCTGATCCGTGACAACACTTTACGCACATGCATTAGGCCCGGTTTTCCCACGACACGCCTCAATTGTGAAAAATAAGGATATTAAATATAACTTCTATCAAAGACTCTAAACTGAAAACAAGCCCAAATTAATAAATTCAATATCAGGACCCTAAATAATTGCATTTTAATATTGAACAAGGGCCACAATGGAAATAAGAGTTCTTCTGAACTTTTTGTGTCATCCTTTACAAATAAGGTTTTCTGACATGGCTCATTTATTAATGCATCCATTCTATTTATCTATTTGTGTCACCGGTCCCAAAAATAAGAGAACAGTGTAAACAAGGGAGCAAAATAACACTACTGACTTGGAAATATACTGTAAAAACCATTTTAGTTTATGAGTAATCATCAGTTGACATTGATAAAATTATAAAGAATTTGTAACACGGAACGATGGAATAATTTGGAGTGCTTGTGTTTTTTTCGTTGAAATTGTTGAAAACACGTGAAACACATACATAAAGTAAATAATACAGCAAAAAATATAGAAGGCGTATCGGCTGAGTGGTTAAGACAATAGCCTTTTAATCAGGAGGTCCCGGGTTCGAACCCTGGTGGGACCGTTTTTTTTTTCGTTTTTTTTTCTAAATACTTTTCTTGTTATTATACTTGAGCTTTTTAGTTCCGATGCTTAAATCTGTCAAGTTAAGACATCTAATGGCAAACTTCAAACAAGAGGCCCTGAGGGCCCTAGGACGCTCACCTGAGACCTTGTAACCCAATTGGGAGTTGCATCCCTGAGGCGTGGCTTATTTTTATCCAAGTGGCATTATTTAAACAAACTTGAACAAACCTCTGGGCCTTGCGGTTTCAGGTAAAGAGGACCACTATGCAATGTTACGTACCAAATATAGGAAAGCTGTGGGCCTTGCTGTTTCAGAGGAGAAGATTCATTTTGCTATTTAAGTCTATATAAACCATGTGACCCCCAGGGCGTTACCAGTTTTGACCGCAGGGGTTTCATTTTAAACATATTTGTAGAGGACTATTATAAGACGTTACATACCAAATACGAAACCTCTGGGCCTCAGGAGAACATTTTTAAAGACATTTTGCTATTTAAGTTTAAATAAACAATAGGACCCCCGGGGCGTGGCCAGTTTTTACACCAGGGGCATAATTTGGAAATCTTTGTAGAGGACCACAATATGATGTTACATACCACATAAGAAACCTCTTGGCCTTGCGGTTTGAGAAGATTTTTAAAGTCAATTTGCTATTTAAGTCTATATAAATCATGTGACCCCCGGGGCGTGGCCTGTTTTGACCCCAGGGGCATAAATTAAAAATTATTTGTAGAGGACCACTATATGATGTTACATACCAAATATGAAACCTCTGGGCCTTGCGGTTTCAGATAAGAAGATTTTTAAAGACATTTTGCTATTTAAGTTTATACAAACCATGTGACCCCCGGGGCGTGGCCAGTTTTGACCCCAGGGGCATAATTTTAACAAACTTTGTAAGGGACCACTATAGGATGCTACATACCAAATATTAAACCTCTGGACCTCGTGGTTTCAGAGGAGATTTTTAAAGTCTTTTTGCTATATATTCTATATAAACCATGTGACCCCCTGGGCGTGGCCCGTTTTGACCCCAGGGGCATAATGGGAACAAACTTTGTAAAGGACCACTAAACGATATTACATACCAAATATGAAACCTCTGGGCCTTGCAGTTTCAGAGGAGAAGATTTTTAAAGTCATTTTGCTATATATTCTATATAAGCCATGTGACCCCCAGGGCGTGGCCAGTTTTGACCCCAGGGGCATAATTTTAACAATCTTTGTAGAGGACCACTATAGGATGTTACATACCAAATATTAACAATCTGGGTCCTGTGTTTCAGAGAAGACGATGTTAAAGTTTACACTTTTTAAATCTAGTTTTAGCTCTGGTGACCTACATATGCAGCCGACGTAACGATTTGAACAACTTTGAAAGAGGGTCACCCAAAGATCATTCCTGTGAAGTTTGGTGAAATTCTGCCACGTAGTTAAGAAGGAGAAGTTGTTTGAATGAAAAGTTGATGACGGATGGACGCACTTCCAGACGCACGGATGACGGACAACGGGCGACTACAAAAGCTCACCATGCTAAAAATGCGAAAATCTGTGAACAAGTCCCTTTAAGTTGTTTGAACGTCTTAATGTTATTTTGCCATGCTATTGAACATTTGAGGAGCGTTGTTGGAAAACCGGACTTAATGCATGTGCGTAAAGTGTCATCCCCCATTAGCCTGTGCAGTCCTCACAGGCTAATCCGGGATGGCACTTTCCGCTTTTGTGGTATTTTCTGTTTCATGGAAGTCTCTTCTAAACATAAATACACTGTAGGTGGACTGCACTGTAGGTGGGACGACACTTTACGCACATGCATTAAGACCGGTTTTCTCACGATGCACCACATTTTATGTTGAAATAAATCTATCTATCTATCTAACAACTTTACAAAGGTTTTTCAAACCATACCTTTATAGACGTTGAGCGTGATAGTTCGGACAGCGATTCGCACCATGCCCTCGGAATGGTTGAAAAACTTGATTGCCTCTGTATACAGGGCAAAATCATTGGTGTGCTAAAACAACAAAATAGTGTTTTATTGGTTAATACAATTCACAAATATTTATGGTGTCTTATCATGACGATATGTTTTAAAAAGAAATTTATTTCTGAACAGGAAGCACTCTAGAATGTTTTTCTTTAACAGACAAATTGCTGGTTATATCCAGAAACACAAACGTTTAAACTAATCTTTTAACTCAATCACCAACCATGGATGAGAACCAAACTATGTGTTGCCAGTTGTATGGATCCCTCATCCAAGCTTGTCACATCTTGCAACGATGTGACTGTGTACTTTAGTTGATAACTGGTTCACTTACCTGTATATCACGGTTTACATAATGATTTTTTGAACATTTGAACTTAACATTTAAAATAAATTTGAGGCGCGTCGTGAGAAAACTGGTCTTAATGCATGTGCATAAAGTGTTGTCCCAGATTAGCCTGTGCAGTCTGCACAGGCTAATCTGGGATGGCACTTTCCCCTGATGGTATTTTCTGTTTCAAGTTAGTCTCTTCTAAACATAACTCCACTGTAGGCGGAAAGTGTCGTCCCGGATTAGCCTGTGCAGACTGCACAGGCTAATCCGGGACGACACTTTACGAACATGCATTAAGTCTGGTTTTCCCACGACGCGCCTCATTTATATTTTGATATGACAATCTTTGTATATGTAATTTTGTTGAGTTCGAGGTAACAAAGTTCAGCTATACGATACTTTACATGGTTAGGAAAAATTATACTAGTCACACTACTGATGTGAAAATGCATATTTAAGATCACATGCTATACCTTGTCTCCCGTGTAATACAACTATTACGAATATTTCTATCTTACACCTGTGTAAGATAACATTTTGAGCGTTTTCATTCGTAACATATTCTTTGACTGACCAATCGCATGACGTTATTTTGGTGAAATGACGTCGTCAACATGAAATGACGTCATGCCAATACACAACTTTTAGGATTTATCAATATGTTTTGGTAAAATTAGACGTTGTTTTTTTTTGTTTAAAAGCATGTGATAAAAAAGATCTGACACTCGTTGTCATTTCATACCATACTTTATTAAACTCGTCCAGGAAATTTGTTAGTAAGCTCGCCAAAGGCTCGCTTACTAACGAAATTCCTGAACTCGTTTAATAAAATATGGTATGAAATGACAACTTGTGTCAGGTCCTATATTTACCTCGTTGTAAAAGAAATGGATCATGTGCTTGTTAAGCTTCAAGGACAGCGTCTTCAGGAACGATATGTAGTACGCCATCACCTTGAAACAGTACATTTTTAGATTTGTTGATCCGATCTCTATTCATAAATTGGAAGTGACAGTAACTCAAGTGCCATAAATTTTGAAAAATTATTGAAAAAACAAATGATTGGTGCCTTGCTTAAACATTCAAAGAAATAAATCACTTGTAAACATTTTTTTTGGATCAATAAAAACTCAATAACATCATGGACTATTTTCTAGTTGTCAAAATGCTTTTTCCAAATAATCTACTGTCTTTTGATATTAGCAATGATGTCAACAATGAAAAGACCAAATTATCAAAAATCTATTTTGAGTCAGAATTTTGCACTTACTCTTTTGAAAAGGATAAAGAGAATATTATCTGAGTGTTGGATAAAGATAAAGTTTATCATTCGACACAGGGTACTTGGCAAGCCTCACACTACCATGTTTCTCAGCCTCGCATGATAAACTGGATCTTTATCCAACACTCACATATTAGTCTCTATACAGTTTTAACTTGACACATAAATACAATTATATTTATTTTGTGAAGTGTCAATCAAATGTTTGTAAATGTAGTTTAACAATAAGAAAGTAAACAACTTATGTCAATCATGCTTCAATCAATCAATCTAATTTTCCAACAATTCAGAACAGGATTTGTTTGCAGAGAAGCCTGAGATACGCCCCGGCCCTAGGATTTTACGGAAAAAATTGCAATAAATCTGGTACCGCAGCCCACAGACTTTAGGAAAATAATTGCAATAAATCTAATACCGCGGCCCACAGACTTTAGGGAAAGAATTGCAATAAATCTGGTACTGCAGCCCACAGACTTTAGGAAAAGAATTGCAATAAATCTGGTACCGCAGCCCACAGACTTTAGGAAAATAATTGCAATAAATCTGGTACTACAGCCCACATACTTCAGGGAAAGAATTGCAATAAATCTGGTACCGCAGCCCATAGACTTTAGGAAAAGAATTGCAATAAATCTGGTACCACAGCCCACAGACTTTAGGAAAAGAATTGCAATAAATCTGGTACCACAGCCCACAGACTTTAGGAAAAGAATTGCAATAAATCTGGTACCGCAGCCCATAGACTTTAGGAAAAGAATTGCAATAAATCTGGTACCACAGCCCACAGACTTTAGGAAAAGAATTGCAATAAATCTGGTACCACAGCCCACAGACTTTAGGAAAAGAATTGCAATAAATCTCGTATCGCAGCCCATGGATTTTAGGGAAAGAATTGCTAAATCTGGTAAAGAGGGATGATTATCCAAGTGTAGTTAACCTTTGGGGATAAGCGCAAGTGTATTTGTTAGAAAATGTGTTTGAGGAAGACAGCCCTGCAGATGTATTTTATACAATAATGTTTAATAAAGTATAATAACTATAACAAAAGATTTGTAAATACACTTTACCTCTTCATCAGAGAAGTCAAATTTGTGCACAATGATGGAGTTGATGTGGTTGTTGGACAGCAAATAATCTGCAACAACAAACAAACAACTGTAAACAACATTAAAGGGACTCGATCACCGATTTTTTGTATTTTATTAAAATGCCTCCTAAATGATCATCCATCAATGAAACAATATTTCCAATATATTCCTTAGTCATGAGTGTTATTTTGCTTGTTTGCATATAACGTATAATTTCTTTTTGAAATCTATGACAACATGTTTGAAAATTGTCAATTTGGCAATCTTTGAACAAGTTCCTTTAATACAGATCAAAAAGTTATTTCAATTAACATATCATAATATAATTCATTGTTTAAGTTGGAAGCTGCTTTTAGATTATTTCACTTTATGTATGGCAGAAAAATGAATAATAAATACACTGACGTCATCATTTAAAGGGGTACATCCACGTTAGGTCGACAATAACATTTGCAAAATTAAAGTACATTTGAGGCGCGTTGTGGGAAAAACAGGTTTAGTGCATGTGCGTAAAGTGTCGTCCCGAATTAGCCTGTGCGGACTGCTAATTAGCACAGGCTAATCCAGGACTGCACTTTCCACTTTTATGGTATTTTCTGTTTCTAGGAAGTCACTTCTAAACATAAATCCACTGTAGGCGGAAAGTGTCGTCCTGGATTAGCCAGTGCACAGGCTAATCCAGGACGACACTTAACGCACATGCATTAAGACCGGTTTTCCCACGACATGCCTCATTTACAGAGAATTAATATTGTTACAGTGTAAAATACGATGGCCTAACCTATATTAAGAGTTGAGAAACTTGTATTTTTTATTAATATGAACAGTGGTCATCGATGACACGTGGACACGGAAAATTTAGTAGTATTAAAATCGATATGCATGGAATGTAAATGATGTACCATGTGCGTCATTGATTAATATTGCATAGCCGCTAGGGACTGTGCGCAATTTTGTAGTCGTGAGTTTGAATCATACAGAAACTATGTATCCAAAGTGCTTTTAGTCTTTGTATATATTTCTTTCTGAACAATTCCATTAATATATGGTTGTTACTTGCAAAATATATTGGAGAAAATACTAAATTATATCGTTTTAAAAATGGTCTATATTAATGCAAAATACAGTTGAAACGCCCCTTTCGGAAAATGATCGTGGTATCACAAGCTTTATATTGTGACAATTAGGTCAAATAAAGTCCGTTTCAAAGCCAGTCACTTGTGAATCTGTGTCCTGCTAGATTACAATACATCCTGTAACAAGGAAATGAAATTATTATTTCAAGGTGACTTGCAACGTTCACAAAATTTATCATAAAAATTGGAAACAAAGATTTGTAACATCCTGTTTCAAGCTCATAATTGCGCTTGGTTTTATATTACACAATCTTTCACGGAAAAATATTTTATGACTTAAGTCAACAAGTTTTAAGACAAAAGGTAAGGAATATAAAAAGGAGTTCATATCTTCATTTTGGTGATTCAGGACTGACACATATTTTTTTTATACAAGACGAAACCTCTAGATGAGCTTCCAGAAACGATTTGTAATCTAAACGACATACTTGTACAATTAAGAAATAATTTCCGATTTAACGTTGTTTATTGGCTAATAAACAACAATTTGTAGTTCTGATGCGTATGAATTAAACCACATAGGCGAAAGCACGAGTGGTTTAATATAAAGCATCAGAACGACAAATTGATGTTTATTAGCCGATAAGCAACAATTATGAGAACATTATTTCGATTCTAACATGACCAGACACCATTTTCTGCAATTACAATGCAAACTATATTCTACAGTTTTGGAACTATATTTTCGGGTGTTTATTGGTAGTTTAACAATGGCGAATTTTGTTCTTTGTCTCTAGAAAACTCGGAGCAGGTCATGTGAGAATGTTACGGGTTATTAAACAAACAATACATAACTATTAAATTAGGTGAATGCAGCTAATGCTTCCAAATGTATAGAAATTATATACATGTAACATCAGTAAGGCAACCAGGCATAAAACATACATGAACATCAAAAAAGAGTTCAAGTTTATTTCACTCAAAATTTCCGTCTAAAAACCATAATCAGGAAATACATATGAGGTGTGTTGTAGGAAAACAGGACTTCATGCATGTGCATAAAGTGTCATCCCGGATCAGCCTTGCAGTCTGCACAGGCTATTCCGGGACAACACTTTCCGCTTTTATGGTATTTTCTGTTTCAAGGAAGTCTCTTCTAAACACAGTGTTTTTATCACCTTTGGGGGAAAGGTGGCGGGGTCCTTCAGATGGGGAATTTTACGGCAAAAGGGGAATTATTTTTTTAGAAAAGCATTATTACATGTTTATATTTTACTTTGCTGTAAAACATTAATGAACTGTTTTGCTATATATGATACAAACTTAAATAAGGCACTAACTTGGTTTGATGAAAAATTGCTGGGATTGTTTACGAAAATTCCTATATCTTAGTCAATTGTTGTCCGATTTTAGTCAATTTATTTTACAAATAAAGCTTACATTCTGATGGGAATTTTAAGGTGAATATAGGGGGAAAATATATACTTTATTAGCAGGGCCCCAAATTGGCCCTAAAAAAACACTGAAACATAAATCCACTGTAGGCGTAAAGTGCCATCCTGGATTACCCAGTGCTGACTGCACAGGCTGATCGAGGGTGACACTTTACGCACATGCATTAAGCCTGGGTTTCCCACGACATGCCTCATATCGTGTCAGATATGTTCACCTATTTAGTCAGTCTGACCCTCTGACAAGATTTGAGTTGTCTTGAACGTGCAAAGTTATAATCTCTGGATAAAGATTCTAGATTAGAACGATATTTTGAAACTGCAGAAATTAATGAAATGGTGGCACTCCTTATTTTGTATATAAATTGCCTGAGGAAATATAATAAATAAAATTACTTACACAGTGAAGTTTCATTACTGATATTCTCGAATAGAATATTCAGTGTCTGCAGTAACTGAACACAGATAAACCGTCCGTACTTCTGTCGCATGTACCGCAAGAAGAATGTAAGCATGTTCTTCTCTAAAAAGAAACTGAAAGTTGAAAATAAAGTCGATTTATTATTTTATATTCAAAGTTTACCTTGGTTGAATGTTTCCTTTATCTAAATTTCTTTCATTTCATTTAAATCAGACTAACACTATAAATGATCTATCTACGATTAATGATGGATCGAGTGCAGTGCTTTTTTTCACCTTTGGGGAAAAGGTGGCGGGGCCCTTCAGATGGGGAATTTTACGGCAAAAATTGGATTTTTGGGGGTAGAAAAGCATTATTACATTTTTATATTCTACTTTGTTATAAAACATTTATCAATTGTTTTGCTAAAAATGATAAGTTAGCTTATGCACAAACTTGGTTTGACAAACAAAATTCTGGGATTGTTTACGAAAATTCCTCTATCTTAGTCAATTTTTGTCAGATTTTGGTCTAGTTTTTTTCAAAACAAAGCTCACATCCTGAGGGGAATTTTAAGGTAATTATAGGGTAAAATTATATACTTTTTAGCAGAGGAATGGGGCTGAATTTCGGCCCCAAATTGCCAATAAAAAAAACACTAACAAACATTGTTTTAACAAAATATCAAAATTTGTAGCCATTGATTCGCTATTTTTGCTAAAACCGTAAAAGCAGCCCTGATACTGGGGCAAATTTTTGAATATTCATCAACCTGATCTTCAAACAGGATAAAAACAATTTTTTTTTAGATCAAATTTTGTTTGTTTGTTTGGATTGTTCGCCGTATTCAACAGCATTTCAGTCATATAACAGCCGTCAGTTAACCCACTCACACTTTTCCTGGGTAAGCTGGTTTACCAGTACTAAGTGCACATACTTGTGCCAGTAACTGACAACTGCCCTACTTGAATCAGAGGTAGGGATGAATGGCCATAGAAATAATTTCATGACCCACACAAGTTATGTGGCCGGGCTGGGAATCGAACCCGCGATCCTCGGATTTGTAGTCCAGCGCTCTACAACTGAGCTAGCCAGCCCGACTTTAAGATTAAAGCCACCCATTGAAGGTGGCATCAAAAATTTAATACAAAATATTATGAATTTACGTCTCTTCTACAGTGGACCATCTTTTTTAATAACACTTTACACATGTTTACCAAAATCTTACATTAAAAGTGTCAAATGGAAACTTAAGAAATATTTATTTGAGGCGTGTCGTGGTAAAAATGGGCTTAATGCATCTGCATAAAGTGTTGTCCCGGATCAGTATGTCCAGTCAGCACAGGCTGATCCGGTAAACTTTATACACATGCATTAAGCCCAGTATTCCCACGACAAGCCTCATGAATTTTTTCCTTACTCAAAGACACTGCTGTCATTCTGGTCTCCCCAGATCAGAATTTCTGAAATGGAGCGCAGCGTCTCCACAAGAAGTACCCGGTTCTGCTCCGTAACTGTCTGGTTCTTGCACAACACATTGTACAGGTACCTGCAAATGGAAATTTTTTATTATATGACCAATGTTTAAAATGAAAATTGGTTTTTTTCGCATCATTAAATCCCATTTATTGAGGGACCGGGAAGGGGGGGGGGGGGGGCATTGAAAATTTTAATCTGACATTTAATGTTAAAACTGCTGTTATTTTTTCCTTATATAACAAGGTCCGCTAAACCGACCCATTCCCAATGTCAAATATGCATTATTTTTCCCAATTGGAAGAAAAAAAATCCCAAATCAGAAGTGACAAAATGCTAAATACACAGGAAATGTACATGTACTTATAGATAAACACCTTTAAAATACCAAATTCAACCAATGAAACACCAGTTTAAGTTGTTTATTAATTAAATGTCTTTCTTAAATTTTTCAAAATTGCAAGTTTTCATGTCGCGAAATTCCCAATTTGGCGGGTACCGTACCCATTCCCGAAGCAGTGAAAAAAATCGCTGGAGTTAATAGATCCTGTTAAAGATGAGAAAATCAAGAATGGACTCAATAAGCACGGCACAACAGCAAGTAATGAATTGATTAGACATCACAATATGGAACTTAAGATTTGATGTCCAAAGTCAGACCATAATAAGCAATCCTGATTATTTTGCTAGTGATTTTCATTAACGATGAGCAGCATCAAATTAGTTAAACTGGTGTGTCCCAAATTTGATGTTACCTAAATTGGATGGTGTCTTTTTATTGTTTTGTAGATCTGTCAGTTTAAAATAATTTGAACATTGAACTGTTTTTTCTACGCATATCAGAAAATCTCCTGTAATTTTACAAATCACAATACATACAAAATATCGTAGAATTTAGGGCCTGTAGAATGAGTCTAGTGACAGAGTTCTCGCTAGGATTTCAAAACATGGAGTCCAGGACTCCTTCCTATGAAAAGTTAGCATCCCAGTATCTAATCGTCAAAACAGACCCTTACCCCACCGACTGAAAAAACACAACTACAACAACAATACTTTGTGTCAAAAATTTTATTTAAACAAACTGTTTATTAACTACCCACAATTAAATAGGAATTTATTCATTAAAAAGGAACAACTCAACATTTTTTATAAATTGGAACAAAAAGAAAAGGACGCCAACATTTATTTACTTTCACTACAACTTTCAACAAGTACTATAAACTGTCGCTAACTTTCATTCAAATGTTGCCGCAGCCAAAGTGTTTGCATATAATCTGTGTACAGTGATGATTTTTAATAGCTATTTCATTAATAAACACTAGTAGTTGTAGTTTTTTTAACAAATGAAGACGCACACTTGACGCGATCGGTGTACGAAAATTGTCACACAGATTCATCTTAATTCTTATAATTTGTAAACTGTTAATTACGCATAAATAAAAATTATATTGCCTTCTTTAAATTTGTAGTAATTTATTAAAAACGCGGGTGTTAATTACACGCACATAACATTAATCATACCTTAGCGGGAAAGTGTTAAAAATCACTTACACCTTTACTAATTCAAATAAGATTGAGTGTGTGATAAACTTCCTATCGACAACATTCATTTGCATACGCGTTCTTATTGGCTGACTGTTTAGCTGTAGTTAAGCTGACTCCACCTGTGTCTTGATTTTATTGATAATTGACACACTGTGTTTATTGCCGAGTAGGCATTCTTTGTCTTGGGAAAATATGCATACGCCAGAGAAAAGGGTTGTGTCCTAGAATCTAACACGGAGATTTATGGCGTCCTTTTCATAATAGTATGCGTCCAAATACGCCGAATTTTGCGTTACCGAGAACTCTGTAGTGCAATCTGCCATTTTGAGATTAAAGGGACCTCTTCACAGATTGACGAATTGACAATTTTTTTTTACTTTTTGTCACCGATTCCAAAAATAAAAGAACAGTGAATACAAGGGAGCAAAATAACTATACACACTAAGTATACGGACCTGTAAAACCATTTCGTTAATGAGTAATCATCAGCTGAAATTGATAAAATTATAAAGCGTTGTAACGCTAAACGATGGAAAAATTTGGAGTGTTTCTGTTGTTTTCGTTCAAATATTTGATTACATGTGGAACACTTAAATAAAGTAAATAATGCAGGGTGACATAGAAATCAGAATGGCCGAGTGGTTAAGGCGATAGACTTTTAATCCGGAGGTCCGGGTTCGAACCCCGGTGGGCCTTGTATTTTATTTTATTTTTTTTTCTTAATACTTTTGCAGTTATTATAATTTATACTTGATTTTTTTTTATTCCGATGCTTTAAATTGGTTACTTAAAAAATGTTAAAATCTGTGAACAAGTCCCTTTAAGAACTGATGTCACGAAACTCCGTCGGACCTATGGACCTGACCGACTAAATTTGTCAAGGTCCGAAAGAAATTTCAAGTTTGTCGACCCAAAATGTCCGACTAAAATATTTTCTATCAAATCGAAATTTAAACAGCACACGATCATTATAACATCTATTTTTAAATTCAACGGAATTACACGATGCGTATTTTTATTGCAATTTAAAAACACTGATGACCTCGTATAAATACAGTATGGACGCCATAAGATTAAGTGTTAGATTCTAGGATGCAACCATTTCCGTTTCTGTACGCATGTTTATCAAAGACAAAGAATGCCCACTCGGCAATTAACACACTTTCCTTCTGCACCAGTGTATCAATTATCCATGTATTCTAGACGCAGGAGGAGTCAGTTTTACTACAGCCAAACCAGTCAGCCAATGAGAACGCGTAAATTTTCCAATATGCAAATGAGCGTCGTCGATAGAAAGTTTATCACGCCCTCAGTAAAGGGGCCAGAGATTTGTTACAACTATTGCGTTAGGTATGCATTTTGTGATGTGCATGTTTTTAACTCCCACGTCTTTAATAAATTAATTACTACAAATTAAAAGAAGGCAATATAATTATTACTGTTGCGAAATGAACATTACATACCAATTATGAGAATTAATATCAAGTTGTGTAACTTTACAAATTGCGTGCGCCGATCGCATCAAAAGTACGTCTTCATTTGTTAAAAAATTACATCTACTAGCTACTGTTCACTAATAAAAGTATTACTGGTATTCCAAATCATTCATGTACACTAATTATATGCAACAACTTTGGCTGAGGCAACATTTGAAAGATAGCGAGAGTATTGGCAGTACACTTGTCGAAAGTGAAAGTAAATAATTCAATTCATCAAAAATGTTTTGATGTTTCTTTTTAATGAATTAAGTCCTTTTAAATTTTTCCATTACCGGTAATCAACAAACATTAAGATTTGTAGTTTTGTGATTAAAGGAGTGGGTGGGTTGAAGCAGGGACCTATTTTATAGGTCCCTGTGTGAAGATTACTTGGACGCTAGCTTTTGCTATTTAATGTTCATTTATTTCCTTTACCTTTGTTTAACCACTAGAAACTACATTTTGTTTTTGGACTATTAAAATATTACATTGTATAAAATAAATAAAAATATAAACAAGACTCTATATAAAAATAATAATAGGATTTTAAATATAAACTGTATAAAGTCAAAATAGATCTACATATGTGTTAATTAGACTTAAATTAAAACATATTTTATACATTTAACTGTGTGAAATATAGCAAGTTATGAATATTAATCAGAGACTGAATATGAGTGGTGAATATTGCATACATATATATATTTGTTATTTGTTTAAATGCGAACAAATTAATTGCAAATAAAATGCAATATGAATAAATGATGCAAACCAGTAAAAACATTTAAATAATTAGGAAACGTGTTTGATTGTGTTTGGTCTGACAAATGTGCAGCAGGTCTGACAAATTTTTCCTGTCAGTCAGACCAAATGCCTGAGTATCTCCGAGTTTCATGAAGACAATTTGTCCTGTCTCTTTATCAATATTTTGTAGCTCCCTTTCAAAAAGCTCTAATGATCCAGAGAGTTTATAAGTTCGTGACAGAATTAACGAAGATCAAAGTTCACCTGTCACTGACAGTGACACTGAGTCGGACTGACTATCTGAACTCGGATTATTGTAATTTGTGGTGTGGTTCGTTAAGAATCTACTTACTTAAGCTGCTCTAGTGAATGTGGATTCTTTGGTTTCGATCCAAATGCCGGCAACCATCCTTTGCCCTTGTTAAACATGATGGATCAAAGCTTTGAACAAAAATACTAAATCAAAATCATTCAACTTATTTTCCTATTTTGACAGATCTGTCGCCATATTGGATATGTTTAGCGTAAAGTAACAAACATTGTCATTGGTGGTTTCGGATTCATCTACCAATTAAAATTGTTGTACTTTCTGGAATGATTTGGAATACGTTATGAGCTTAATCATTGGTTCAATATGTTCCTGATCAACCAATAAAAACACGTCTTTTATAAAGTACATAATTTACGTAAATTTTTGTTTTTCCAGTTGTCGAGCAATTTAATATATATCTGTTTTGTTTTATCACAGTAAAGTGCATTGCCATACACTAGGTATCTTATATTTACCCAAAGTACTGTTCTGCATGAGTTTAACCAATAATATTGCAAATTGCCAATAATGCAATATTTTTTAAGAAGTCAACTTCAGACAATAAAATTCATCATCAATATCTGTCTTGTGCTATGATCCCAGTAAAATAACGTTCTCAAATAAGGATAGTATGCATTGTATTAAAATAATACTCTGGATCCGCCTACCATCAGAAGTAGCCAGCTAACCCACTCTAGAAAGGTTTCAGTCAGCTCTGTGGAGATTGGGGGGTTTATAGTATGAGATTTTTTTACCAACTTTTTCCTTAAGAAATAGCCGGTCAGACTGCCACGCCTGTGCATTATATTAAAGTGCAGTTTCACAGATTTGGGCAGTGATAAATAATTTTATAAAACTAACTTTTCTTGATATATAATACATGTACAGTGCAAATTTCAAGAGTTAAAAAGCACACTGCTATTGAAAAGTTAAACTTTTGACGAATATCTGTTTTTTTTCGAGAAAACATTGCTACCAGGTAGACATACCCTAGTATTATCTTACACAAAATGGCATAATAAAATATCAAAATAATTATGTTTTCTTACCAGAGCTGCATAACAGACCCAACGTTTATATATATTATACAATATATGAGGCAGGTCGTGGGAAAACCGGCTTAATGCATGTGGGTAAAGTGTCCACACAGGCTAATCCAGGACGGCACTGTCCGCTTTTATGGTATTGTCTGTTTCAACTAAATCTCTTCTAAAGATAAATCCACTGTAGGCAGAAAGTGCCATCCTGGATTAGCCTGTGCGGACTGCCCAGGCTAATCCGGGACAACACTTTACACAGATGCATTAAGACCGGTTTTCCCACGACGCACCTAATATATATTATTTTTCTTCTAACATTCAATTTTTATAGAAATATTTTTTCCAACCCCAAACTGTGAAACTGTCCGTTAACAAAAGAAGACAATACATTACAGAGTGAGGCTATCACTCTGTTCTTTAAAATTAATTTGCTGTAAAGTTACTGAAATATTGACAATAACGAAATGTTTGTAAAAATTTATCCCTTTCAAGGTGTTAAAAAATTAAAATGAATACAAGTTCACATTAACAGACTTTCCAATAGTTATGCTATCTTCCATAAATTCATTACTGGAATTTATTATAACAGAATAATAACATTTAAAGCAGGAATGGGTTTTTTCATTGTAACAAGGGCTGACCGCATATACATATAAAACAGTAAAAAATAAGACATCTAAGATATCAATTAGGGTATTTCATGTGATAGCATGGATTCCTCCTTTTCACAAAACATACCCTTAAGCACCTATCAATATTTTCCCCCAGGGGGGAGTGGCGGGCATATACGTAATTTTAGACTGAAAGCAATTCCCGACAGGTGAAAATTTGACACGCCGAATGATTCCGGGTCCCGGTAAATATACTTTGTTAGGATTTTAGATCCCCGTAATATTGACCCCCGGGCCATTTGATACACCAATTAAGCATCCCCCGTTGTGGGGATTTAGACAAAAATGCTTTGCTCCAGGGTGGGGATTAGATCCCCCAAAATACATTTAGTCAATTTCCCCTGGGATTGCCTGCTGCTCCCCCCCCCTAAGGGAAAAAATTGATAGGTGCATTATTTTACCTTTCAGCAAACAGCTTATGTTATTCTTCTAAATAGCTTCAAATCCCTTCCCTCACACTAGAAGCTTCTGCTATCATTTCTTTTCATGAAAACAAAAATGATTCAGCAAATTCATAATTCAGGGGCGTAGCTTGGGTTCAAAAAAATGTATAGGCACAATATACGGAATCTACCAAAATGACACAGCAAGCGATAATTTGGGCCAGGAGTGTTTACACTCGTATGTGGCTACAAACAACTAACTTCAGCTAAACCCAGATTCTACAAAATAATTGTAAAATAAGAGTGTGTTTCATGAAATATATTTCATATTGACGTAATCGACTCATTAAACAATGAAGTATCAACACATTCAAGAAAGATCCCCTCACCCTCATCCCCGCCCCCCCCCCCCCCTCTTGTTTTTATTGCATTTTTGGCATATTTAAATTTTTCATCTATTGGCACATTTAAATATTTCATCTATTGGCATATTTAAATGTTTCATCTATTGGCATATTTAAATTTTCATCTTAAAAAAATGTATATAGTGCCTAAAGGAAGCTGCGCCCCTGTAATTGTGAAAAACAACAACATACTTATGTTTCAAATAAAAAGATCATCGGCAGACAAGAAAACAATGTGTATACACATATGTTCTTGTTTAGTGTCACTTGTTTTCTTTTGTAGGTTTTAAAACATGAATGTGATAAGAAGGGTATTCGGTTCCTACAGAACATATTCTTGGCTATTGTCAAACCAGACATGTCATGCCTGCACCAGATACAAGGTACTATTAATTGCTCAAAATAGTGGAAGAAGTTGTTGTTTTTGTTTAAGATTATAAACACCTTTAATTAGCTCACCTGAGGTATAAAAAGAAATTATGTTTGTTTCAGGTTACATGAACCAAAAAATTAGGGTAGGTAGTTAGGAAATGTTTATTTTTTTTATTTGGTGAAAGGTCAATTTGAAGATTATAAAACTGAATGAATATTCAAATTATGTCTCTAATATTGTAAAATATTGTTTTGAAGTGGATGCTATAAAAAAAAAAATACTTATTTATCCAAAAACATTTAATTATTGGAAAGAAGTAAAATCAACAACAAAATATCTAACCCACTCAATAAAATGTTCTAGGGTCGGGACTTTTTTTTAGGGTAGGTCGGGTAACCTGAAACAAATATATTTTTTTTTATGCCTGAGCACCTGTCCTGTGTTGCCAAATTTCTTAGCCGCTTTTGTCCGGTGTCCAATTGTCAGCGGCCTATTGTTTTGATGGTGCTCCTATGACATTCAAGTAGTGTTCGTCATGGTCCCAACTGATTCAACCGGACATGCGTCTGCATTGCACCTGTCAACAATTGCCAGGTGAACAACAGAAGTAGGCTGGACATGCATCTGTATTGCATCTGTCGATAGAAAGGTCAGCTACAGAAATAGGTCAGACAGGATCTGTATTGCACCTGTCGATTGAAAGGTCAGCTACAGAAATAGGTCAGACAGGATCTGTATGGCGTCTGTCAATTGCCAGGTCAACAACAGGAGTAATCTGGCTGACGTGGGTCAATTTGTATGCAATAATGTTTAAATTTAGAACTAATCTCTGTTATATCAAGCACTCAGGTGAGTGCTTTGGACCATCATGGCCCCCTTAAGAATGAATAGTGTTGATGAAGAATGATTTCATTATCAAAGGGAAAGATCCCTAGGAAAATAGCATGGTGCTGCACCAGCATGTCTTTTTGTTCTCCATGCTTACCATTAAGGTTGTTAAATATCTTTTGAAATGTTTGCAAAAAAAATTTAGGGAAAGATCCAGAGCAAAATAGCAGGGTGCAGCACCGTGCTCCTTTTTGGCTCCCCCCTGCTGCCCCTCTGGGCTGGTCAACACAGAAATGTTGAATATCTTTTGAAATTAAACACATTTTTGAAAATATTGAACTTTAAATGAATAGACTATGCTTTTTAACTTAAACCAGAAGCTTAAGACTCATGAAAACCCTGGATTTAGCAAATTATTAGAAAATATCAACAAACTGGTCTGGTTTCCCCCCCCCCCCTGCTCCTTTTTAGCAGCACCCTGTATCTTTTTAGATCCTAGATCTTTCCATAAAATTAAATGACTGGTGAACAGACCATGTTTTACATCCATTGTTAGAAGAATTTAATTAATAAAAACCCTCAAACATTAAATTATTAGAAAATTTCACAGAACAGCACCTTGTCAATTTTTAGCCAGATTTTTCAACCAAAAACGTCGGCTTATTGATTAGCAAAAACCGGTCTGTTAGGCGGGCGGTTGGGCGTGCGTTGCGTTGTCGTTAACATTGTGCGGTAAAGTTTTGTATTCCTGTCATATTTTCAAAAGTTCTTGGTCAATCTTTACAGAAATGTTCCTTGGATGGTCCTCTATCAAACCTCTGAAAATGGTTCCACTTCACTGCACAAGATGGCCACCAGAGCTAAAAATATAAATATGTCTAAACGCCAATTTCTTCTAGACTTATGGCTAGATTTTCAATTAATTTCACACGAATATTCGTTTAGTGGTCCTCTATCAAACTTATTCAAATGGTTCCGCCTCATTGCACAAAATGGCCACCAGAGCTAAAAATAGAATTTCTTGATCAAACTTGATGAAACTTTACTGCATACATTTTAGATCATCGACAGGAAACTTCCATTCTTCTTCACCAACATTGACTTGTACATGTACCCCCATCGGCAAAATAAAAAATCCGGCTTTAATGCGGTTTCCGCATTTTTTTATTGTCTATTTTCTATTTTAGATCTTTCCCTAATAATCATGTATATGTTAAAAGAGTCATTGTTTATGGTTTGTCAGTCTGTCTCTATCAGTTGCTTAAAAATGTGTGAAGATAAGGGATTCAAATGAATGTTCAAATACACAATTTTTCATCCCCTTAAAATATATGTGGAATATTGATGCAAGATGAGACGAAGGTTTGTAAGAAATATACCAATATCAATATTTTTTCCAAAACTTAAGGCAACCACAAAAAAATGTCATTAAAGTTTTTTACTATAGTACTAGTTCCCTTTATAATGAAATTATTTGGCCAAATCTGAATATTTTTCCTTTCATTGAATTTGTATCATTTACACATTCTACTATTCGAAAATTTCATTTAAATGCAGTGACACAAACTGACATAGGATCGCAGGTTCGATTCCCAGCCCGGCCACTTGTATGGGGATTGGTCATGAAATTATTTCTACGGCCATTCTCCCCCTACCTCTGATTGCAGTAGGGCAGTTGTCAGTTACTGGCATAAGTATGTGCACTCAGTACTGGTAAACCAGCTTACCCAGGAAAAGTGTGAGTAGGGTAACTGACCGCCGTTATATGACTGAAATACTGTTGAATACGGTGAAAAATCCAAACAAAACAAAAATCACCAGATCAAGTCAGATCTGAACTGAGGAGAATAATATGTCTCAAAATATTTTTACCGGTATTTTAATATTATGAGTTGTGCTCTAGATGAATTGAGTTGATTGTGTTTATGCATCTTGATGCAGGAGGCATATAGTGATCGTACTGTCCGTCCTTCCGTCCGCCCGTCCTTCCATCCGGGACCAGGTTAAGTAGATTTTACCATTTCGTCTAGCACCAACACCGCTTACTACAACACTTGGATACTTATTTGTTGTTTTTTATGACCATCCCCAATCCACCCATATCATCCAACTTTACTTTGACCTTGACCTTGAACTAATTTGGACTTATAATAATTCAAAAGTGCCATTTCTTGGTTAACTAGATTTTACCGTTTCGTCTAGCACCAACACCGCTTACTACAACACTTGGATATTTACACAGTTTTTACTTATGACCATTCCCAATCCACCCATATCACCCAACCTCACTTTGACATTGACCTTGACCTAATTTGGACTAAGAAATGGGCTACCCAGCACCAACCGGGGGCATGTGTGTTTATCTAACACAGAATCTTGTTTCAATTATTTTTGCAAATTTATTTTTATCAAATATCTCATTATGTATTATATTATTTATTCTTTATTGAATGTACATGTCTTAGTATAGCGCATTTCTAAAATATATAGTGCAATAGGAAACCAATTTTTTATTCACATAGTCCCTTCAATAGTGTGACAGGCCTAGTATAGTGCTGCAGATGCTATATCTTTGTTGCATTTACTGTTAAAAACCAATCAGATTATGGACATTGGTACCATTGGTTGTTTGTTCTTTATCACATCATATGCATTCTTACGGTGTTTAAAAAAAAATGAAATTGACCTTAACTTTTTATTTTGGCCTTTTGCTTACTGCGGAAAATGACTTGTGCGATTAACAAAAACTGTTTTTAACATTGCCTTTTTCGCTGTGATTATTTTCAACCTTCAGATGCTTTTAGCACACGTCATTTTGTGGTTGATACAAGGATGTAGCTTTATCAAGTTATTTAAAGGGACTTGTTCACAGATATTTTTTTTTTTTTTTTTTGAAATATGCCATTAAAGGATATGTATACGATTTCAATACCAACATTTCAGTTTTTCGTATTTTGAACAACACAAATGAGAGGACGAACATGATCGAGGAAAGTTAAAATAAAATAAAAATCAACAGTTATATGTACCACGTTTTATTAAAATGAACTTCTTCATGGCGACAAATTTATTCCTTGTGCCACACCGATACCGACATGTTTCATCTTATTTGTGGCAGAAACATAAAACGTGTCCATGTGTGGTATGAACACATCTGCACAGAACTTAAGTCAACAGGCAACAAATAATGTCTCATGTACATGAATGAGTTTTCGACGGGAAGACGAAAAGTATTTTAATGGTGTAAAGCCCTAATTTCAAGGATTTTCGAATATGACGTTAGAACTTTAATTCTAGTTTGTTATTCATCAGCTTTTTATCGGTTTAATTTTACTTGCATATGCTTCTATAAAATGTTGATGAAATCGTACATAGCCTCTTTAAATGTCTAAAAATGACAGATTTAAGCATCGGAACATAAAAGCTCAAATGCAATAGCAAGAAAATGAATATTTTTTGTAAAGAAAAGTTGCTTCCGCCGGGGTTTCAACCTCATATATCCGGATCAAAGGTTAACGCCTTAAACACTCTGCCATTCTGATTTCTATATTCAAACCTCTATTCTTACTTTTGTGAGTGATCCACAAGTTGTCAACAATTTAACAAAAACAACAGAAACACTCCAAATTATTCAATCATTAGCGTTAATTTGATAATTTGATCAATTTGAACTGATTATTACTCATAAACGAAATGGTACATTTCTACGTCCATAGTGTTATTTCACTCCTTTATACTCACAAATCTTGTATTTTTGGAAAATTGTCAATTCGTCAATCCGTGAACAGGTCCCTTTGAGCTCTCAACAACCACATTTTTATGAAATAAGACTGAATGTCATTAGCATAGATATATCAAGGAAAACTCCACTGTATCTTTTCCAGTCCATCAGACACGGTCGTTCGTTACGGGGGATGGCATACACAAGCTCCACATCTGTTCCAATCGCCCACCCTGATGAGGTCATGGTGATCGACCTCCGTAGCGACACAATTACCCGCCCCTGCACAGGGATGAGGATGGCCATGGCAGAGGCGGATGTCGGCGATGACGTTTACAGGGAGGACCCTTCAGTGAACGGTCCGTACCATTTGCATGACAACATGATATTTGTGACATGAATTCTGATAAGATATATGGGTTAATTTGTAAATATTACAAGATACAAGAAAGTTTATTTTACGTCGGTTTGTATTTAGCAAGTAAAACATTAGTTATAGAACTATTTCCCGACACAACAATAACAGTAACAACTATTCAATAATCACAATATCACAAAAGCATATCAATAAACAATAACAGACAATATATATCAATTTTATATGGTCATTTATAGTACTGATACAACAAATAATTATTAAATTCAATCAGAATACAAAATTACAAAAATATGATCGAGTGTTAGAGCATCAAATATATAATAGCATTGAACCACAAAAAACATTACATAAAATTCATGAAACAATCGAAATATTGGACAACAACTTACTATTTCTTTTGACATTTCTATCATTTTAAATAACTTACGAAAATTTAACTCACGAAGCGATGTATATTTTAATATTTTGTTGTACAGAGCTACAGCGTCGATGCGCAGAAATGTTTGGAATGGAAGCTGCTCTGTTTGTACCCACAGGAACTATGGGCAATCTTATATCAAGTAAGCGATTGGTTACCTGTTTTTACTTGTACCTGTTCTTAAACAGTCCAGTGTAAATGAAACAAAACTAAACTGATATTCATTGAGTTAAATCAAGGTGTAGATGAAAAAAAATGGTTATTTAAGAAGTTCATTCAGCTTTAAATGGACTTATTCATGGCTGATTGAAATTGAAAACTCTTGTAAACAATAGGCCAGGTCCCACGACTTCGAAAATTCTTAAGCGTACTCTTAGTCTTAATCTTAAATATTAAACTTATGGAAATCAAAACTTCCAGTATTACAAGCATTCTCATTTAGAACTTTCGTAGTCGGGGGCCCAGATTGAATAATTAATATTGTAATTTTGGTCTATTTCAGTCCTAGTGCACTGCAGGGAGAGAGGCTTGGAGGCTATTGTAGGTCACAAGTCACACATTCTCCTCAATGAACAGGCTGGCATTGCCCAGGTATACCCTCATATTAGTATATACATGTGTGTATAGTACATTTTTATCGAGTGCATAGGCATTCTCCTCCATACGGTCATCACCCCCAGAAGACTTGTAAGTTGGGTTACAGGGGAAAGTGCAAGATTTAGGAGTTCCAGAGGCGACCTTGGCCCTTGTAGTGCCTGGTGTAAATCACCTAGTACATTGCACCTCAGTTTAACGTCTCAGGCAAAAGACGAGTTAGCAGGTTAGGGTGTAGTGGGGGCTCAAACCTGTGACCCCAGGGTTGTGAAGCCAGTCTGTTACCACTAGATCTGCCGCATATTTTTATGTGCTACTGATAACTAAATAATCTGATGACTTTGGTGTTGTTTAAGTGTTTAATGAAGTGTTAAAATCTGTCATATTGAATTGCCTTTAAGGATTTGTAAATGTTTCAAGTACATAAAAATATAGGAGGTAATTTATTTTTTCATCAAAAGTGTGGGCATTCATCTGTCTGAAAATATGATATATTAATCCAATGCAGCACAGAAATTGATTATTTCCACAGCGGACAAAAATCTGTGCATGCAAAGCCATGTATATTTGTATTGAGAAGTTGTTTATGCATTAATTTCATATAATAGTGTGTTATTTTAAGATATTTTATTTGCCATTTTGCTAATGTTGTATTGTGTTTATTACCTTCAGTGATATGGGTAGTTATAGTTTGCAGGTGTCAGTCCAAGGACTATAGACAATCTACCCGATGGAACATTCGATTTGAACCAGTTGCGCCGTCTCATTCGCCCCACCCATGATGTTCATCAACCCGTGACTCGACTGATTTGCCTCGAGAACTCGCACAACTTCTGTGGAGGAAAAGCTCTGCCATTAAACTTCATAAAAGGGGTAATTCAGGGATTAGGCAAAAATGCTATGAATTCGCTTCTCACTTGCCTGTTGCCAAGTTATTTTGCACTGTTTTCCAACCTACATGTATGATAACAGATAGCCATACTTTAAATACAAAAATGTACTTTAAATGTGGAGCGTCGTGAGAAAACCGATCGTAATGCATGTGCGTAAAGTGTCGTCCCGGATTAGCCTGTGCAGTCCGCACAGGCTAATCCAGGACGGCACTTTCGGCCGACAGAAGATTTATGTTTAGAAGAGACTTCCTTGAAACAGAAAATACCATAAAAGCGGAAAGTGCCGTCCTGGATTAGCCTGTGCGGACTGCACAGGCTAATCCGGGACGACACTTTATGCACATGCATTAAGTCCGGTTTTCCCACGACGCCCCTCAAATACACTTTGGCTAGTTCTAAAACCCTACTGGTATTTTAGAGAGGATTAAAACATCATGGATCCAAAAATCGCTTAAAACGGTAAATTTTATCACTTTTTGTACTTGCCTGTGCAGCAATTTTTACTTATCGAGCATCCTCTTAATGTAATCCATGAAGTTTAAAATTTAAGAAGTGTTGTCATGGATTTGCTGATCACCTGGTTGTCCCTACACATATAACACTAACCAATTAGACTCAAAGTCAGCAAGTACTCAGACTTGTCATTATGGACCGATTGCCGATCAAATTCATCGTTTAAAATCGCGGGAAAATCTGTTGTTTTTTCAGGAACTTAAACAAAGTGCAATAGGTAATATACATGTAGCAAATGGGCGCCCTGGACCCCTGGGCCAAATCGCTTAGATTTAGATAAAAATCGCTTGTTTCATTTGGTAATGATAACCCCGAGTACTGGTTCTACCCAGGAAATGGACTTTAAAGTATCTAAACAAGATTTAGGGGGTTTTAAAGTTTCTCGGTAACATTCACACTTTAACACAATCTAGCTAAAATAACAAATTTTCACTAAAAAGAATTGCTTTTCATGCTTGTTATTCAAATCAGTGCACACAAACTCTTACCCAGAATTGTTTTATACATTTTTTTTACTTGTATATACAGTAAGAGGCAGAAAAAATGAAACAAATTTTTAATCAATATGTTACAAAAAAACCAGTAGAAATACAGGGAGGATTTTGAAGGCATCCAATTACGTCCAGATAAAAAGTATAGTGTACGGCCCAAATTATGCCTTCCTTCGAAGAAGTGGGGGTATATTGCTCGGCACCTGTCCGTCAGCCGGTCGGTCGGTCGGTCGGATGATCCGTCAGTCTGTCCGTAGACCATTTCGTTTCCGCACGATATCTAGAGAACGCTTTGACCTGCGATCATTTAAGTTGGTATGCTGGTTACTTGGGAGGAAAGGAAGACGCCTATCAATTTTGAGGTCAACAGGTCAAAGGTCAAGGTGACAGAGGCTTGTAACATGAAAACTGTTTCCTCTGTAGACCATTTCGTTTTCGCATGATATGTAGAATACGCTTTGACCTACGATCATCCAAGTTGGTATGCTGTTTACTCGGTAGGAAAGGAAGACCTCTATCAATTTTGAGGTCAAAGGTCAAGGTCACAGGGGCTGGTAACATGAAAACTGTTTTCTCCGTAGACTGTTTTGTTTCCGCAGGATATCTAGAGATGGTTTGGCCTATTTAATGTTTAAATCAAATCCTTATATAACAGACTATAAAAATAAATCCATATTATCTTTCTTTCAGCTTTATATTTCCTTTCTAAAGCATCAACTTTAATTTCCTTCCCATGTGTTAATGTGCACATACAATATTTAAAAAATCTCTTAACAATTGCACATATTGATGACTTGGCTGCAAGTCGGGGGGCATACATGTTTTACAAACATCTCTTGTTGCATTTTGTTTGTTTTTTCTGCCCCTTACTGTAAATTGGCCTGTCAGGTTTTCTCACTCTTACAAAAGAAATTTGGCAAATACATCAGTCAGTTTTGTCTCTCTATTCAGGTGTACGAGATTGCCCATGAAAACAACTGTGTTGTTCACACTGACGGTGCCAGACTCCTCAACTCGGCTGATGCTCTTGGAGTTGACGTGTCCGAGATCTTGAAATACAGCGACAGTGTCAACATGTGCTTCTCTAAGGTCAGTTCCTATGTATGGAGTTGTCTGCCTCTGAACAACTGTGGGTGGAGAATAATCAAATTTTTTTTAAAGCGACTTGGGCCACTGAACTCTAAATCGAAAATGCATGAGACAGATATGTTCATGTTGATAAAATTTATTACATGTAAATGACATTATTATATACACATGTATTAAGATAAGTAAAGCATGTAAATATTGTAAGTTTTTAACAGTTTATTCTAAAAGTTCAAGAGGGAATTTTATTTATAACACCAACATATATATATAAACTCCTTAAGTGTTAACACAGAGGCCAACACAAAAAATATATAAACTCTTTAAAATAGTGTTAACACAGAGGCCAACACAAAAAAGTGTGTGTTTCGGGCAACGGTCTCAAAAAAGTTAGGTATGGTAGGGATTACGTTTTTTTTTAAACCCCTTTTGTTTGTAGACACTTTTCTGTCTTAAAACATTGAAACTTTTCTAAAATCTGTCGACTACGGATTTCACGGAAAACAATCATCACTAAAAATATAAGGGTCGGGGATTGTAGCTAGGTAGTGTTGGGTCGCCCGAAACAGAAAAAAAAAAATTGGCCTTGAAAAAGTTGGGTATTTTAGTAAGTAGGAACAGATTTGCCTGCATTAATCTACCTATATATGTTACTATTTTCTCACCCATTCTTCCAATAGTCTGTCTAATGTCTCTTGTACACAGTGAAACCAATCTTGTTTCAGGGTTTGGCCGCACCTGTAGGCTCTGTTGTTGCTGGGACGAAAAAGTTTGTTGAAATGTAAGTGAAGACACTATGTTGTTGTTGACACCAGAGAGTTTGTTGACATGTAAGTGAAGACACTCTGTTGTTGATGGGACCAGAGAGTTTGTTGACATGTACATGATGACACTCTGTTGTTGCTGAGACCAGAGAGTTTGTTGACATGTAAGTGAAGACAATCTGTTGTTGCTGGGACGAAAACGTTTGTTGACATGTAAGTGAAGACACTCTGTTGTTGCTGGGTCCAGAGAGTTTGTTGACATAAAGGTGAAGACTCTCTGTTGTTGCTGGGACGCAAAAGTTTGTTGACATGTAAGTGAAGACACTCTGTTGTTGCTGGGACCAGAGAGTTTGTTGACATGTAGGTGAAGACACTCGGTTGTTGCTGGGACCAGAGAGTTTGTTGACATGTAGGTGGGTGAAGACACTCTGTTGTTGCTGGGACCAGAGAGTTTGTTGACATGTTAGTAAAGACACTCTGTTGTTGCTGGGACCAGAGAGTTTGTTGACATGGAAGTGGAGACACTCTGTTGTTGGTGGGACCAGAGAGTTTGTTGATGTGTAAGTGAAGACACTCTGTTGTTGGTGGGACCAGAGAGTTTGTTGACATGTTAGTGAAGACACTCTGTTGTCGCTGGGACCAGAGAGTTTGTTGACATGTAAGTGAAGACACTCTGTTGTTGCTGGGACCAGACAGTTTGTTGACATGTAAGTGAAGACACTCTGTTGTTGCTGGGACAAGAGAGTTTGTTGACATGTATGTGATGGCACTCTGTTGTTGCTGGGACCAGAGAATTTGTTGACATGTAAGTGAAGACACTCTGTTGTTGTTGGGACCAGAAAGTTTGTTGACATGTAAGTGAAGACATGCTGTTGTTGCTGGGACAAGAGAGTTTGTTGACATGTATGTGATGGCACTCTGTTGTTGCTGGGACCAGAGAATTTCTTGACATGTAAGTGAAGACACTCTGTTGTTGTTGGGACCAGAGAAATTGTTGACATGTTAGTGAAAACACTCTGTTGTTGCTGGGACCAGACAGTTTGTTGACATGTAAGTAAAGACAATCTGTTGTTGCTGGGACCAGAGAGTTTGTTGACATGGAATTGGAGACACTCTGTTGTTGTTGGGACCAGAGAGTTTGTTGACATGTAAGTGAAGACACTCAGTTGTTGCTGGGACCAGAGAGTTTGTTGACATGTAAGTGAAGACACTCTGTTGTTGCTGGGACCAGAGAGTTTGTTGACATGTAGGTAAAGACAATCTGTTGTTGCTGGGTCCAGGGAGTTTGTTGACATGGAATTGGAGACACTCTGTTGTTGCTGGGACCAGAGAATTTGTTGACATGTAAGTGAAGACACTCTGTTGTTGCTGGGACCAGACTGGTTGTTGACATGTAAGTATAGACACTCTGTTGTTGCTGGGACCAGAGAGGTTGTTTGCATGTAAGTAAAGACACTCCGTTGTTGCTGGGACCAGAGAGTTTGTTGACATGTAAGTGAAGACAGTCTGTTGTTATTGGAACCAGAGAGTTTGTTAACATGTAAGTGAAGACACTCTGTTGTTGCTGGGACCCGAGAGTTTGTTGACATGTAAGTGAAGACACTCTGCTGTTGCTGGGACCCGAGAGTTTGTTGAAATGTAAGTGAAGACACGCTGTTGTTGCTGGGACCAGAGAGTTTGTTGACATATAAGTGAAGACACTCTGTTGTAGCTGGACCAGAGAGTTTGTTTACATGTAAGTGAAGACACTCTGTTGTTGCTGGGACCAGAGAATTTGTTGACATGTAAGTGAAGACACTTTGTTGTTGCTGGGACCAGAGAGTTTGTTGACATGTAAGTGAAAACACTCTGTTGTTGCTGGGACCAGAGAGTTTGTTGACATGTAAGTAAAGACACTCTGTTGTTGCTGGGACCAGAGAGTTTGTTGACATGTAAGTGAAAATACTCGGTTGGTGCTGGGACCAGAGAGTTTGTTGACATGGAATTGGAGACACTCTGTTGTTGCTGGGACCAGAGAGTTTGATGACATGTACGTGATGACACTCTGTTGTTGCTGAGACCAGAGAGTTTGTTGACATGTAAGTGAAGACACTCTGTTGTTGTTGGGACCAGAGAGTTTGATGACATGTACGTGATACACTCTGTTGGTGCTGGGACCAGAAAGTTTGTTGACATGTAAGTAAAGACTCTCTGTTGTTGCTGGGACCAGTGAATTTGTTGACATGTAAGTGAAGACACTCTGTTGTTGCTGGGACCAGAGAATTTGTTGACATGTTAGTGAAGACACTTTGTTGTTGCTGGGACCAGAGAGTTTGTTGACATGTGCGTGATGACACTCTGTTGTTGCTGAGACCAGAGAGTTTGTTGACATGTAGGTAAAGACTCTCTGTTGTTGCTTAGACCAGAGAGTTTGATGACATGTAAGTGAAGACACTCGGTTGGTGCTGGGACCAGAGAGTTTGATGACATGTACGTGATGACACTCTGTTGTTGCTGAGACCAGAGAGTTTGATGACATGTACGTGAAGACACTCTGTTGTTGTTGGGACCAGAGAGTTTCTTGACATGTTAGTGAAGACATTTTGTTGTTCATGGGACCAGAGAGTTTGTTGACATATAAGTGAAGACACTCTGTTGTTGTTGGGACCAGAGAGTTTGATGACATGTACGTGATGACACTGTGTTGGTGCTGGGACCAGAGAGTTTGTTGACATGTAAGTGAAGACACTCTGTTGTTGTTGGGACCAGAGAGTTTGATGACATGTACTTGATGACACTGTGTTGGTGCTGGGACCAGAGAGTTTGTTGACATGTAAGTAAAGACACTCTGTTGTTGCTGAGACCAGAGAGTTTGTTGACATGTAAGTGAAGACACTCGGTTGGTGCTGGGACCAGAGAGTTTGTTGACATGGAATTGGAGACACTCTGTTGTTGCTGGGACCAGAAAGTTTGTTGACATGTAAGTAAAGACTCTCTGTTGTTGCTGGGACCAGAGAGTTTGTTGACATGTAAGTGAATACACTCTGTTGTTGCTGGGACCAGAGAATTTGTTGACATGTTAGTGAAGACACTTTGTTGTTGCTGGGACCAGAGAGTTTGTTGACATGTACGTGATGACACTCTGTTGTTGTTGGGACCAGAGAGTATGATGACATGTACGTGATGACACTCTGTTGTTGCTGGGACCAGAGAGTTTGTTGACATGGAAGTGGAGACACTCTGTTGTTGGTGGGACCAGAGAGTTTGTTGATGTGTAAGTGAAGACACTCTGTTGTTGGTGGGACCAGAGAGTTTGTTGACATGTTAGTGAAGACACTCTGTTGTCGCTGGGACCAGAGAGTTTGTTGACATGTAAGTGAAGACACTCTGTTGTTGCTGGGACCAGACAGTTTGTTGACATGTAAGTGAAGACACTCTGTTGTTGCTGGGACAAGAGAGTTTGTTGACATGTATGTGATGGCACTCTGTTGTTGCTGGGACCAGAGAATTTGTTGACATGTAAGTGAAGACACTCTGTTGTTGTTGGGACCAGAAAGTTTGTTGACATGTAAGTGAAGACATGCTGTTGTTGCTGGGACAAGAGAGTTTGTTGACATGTATGTGATGGCACTCTGTTGTTGCTGGGACCAGAGAATTTCTTGACATGTAAGTGAAGACACTCTGTTGTTGTTGGGACCAGAGAAATTGTTGACATGTTAGTGAAGACACTCTGTTGTTGCTGGGACCAGACAGTTTGTTGACATGTAAGTAAAGACAATCTGTTGTTGCTGGGACCAGAGAGTTTGTTGACATGGAATTGGAGACACTCTGTTGTTGTTGGGACCAGAGAGTTTGTTGACATGTAAGTGAAGACACTCAGTTGTTGCTGGGACCAGAGAGTTTGTTGACATGTAAGTGAAGACACTCTGTTTTTGCTGGGACCAGAGAGTTTGTTGACATGTAGGTAAAGACAATCTGTTGTTGCTGGGACCAGGGAGTTTGTTGACATGGAATTGGAGACACTCTGTTGTTGCTGGGACCAGAGAATTTTTTGACATGTAAGTGAAGACACTCTGTTGTTGCTGGGACCAGAGAATTTGTTGACATGTTAGTGAAGACACTTTGTTGTTGCTGGGACCAGAGAGTTTGTTGACATGTACGTGATGACACTCTGTTGTTGTTGGGACCAGAGAGTTTGATGACATGTACGTGATGACACTCTGTTGTTGCTGAGACCAGAGAGTTTGATGACATGTATGTGATGACACTCTGTTGTTGTTGAGACCAGAGAGTTTGTTGACATGTACGTGATGACACTCTGTTGTTGCTGGGACCAGAGAGTTTGATGACATGTAAGTGGAGACACTCTGTTGTTGCTGAGACCAGAGAGTTTGTTGACATGTTAGTGAAGACACTTCGTTGTTGCTGGGACCAGAGAGTTTGTTGACATGTTAGTGAAGACACTTTGTTGTTGCTGAGACCAGAGAGTTTGATGACATGTACGTGATGACACTCTGTTGTTGTTGCGACCAGAGAGTTTGATGACATGTACGTGATGACACTCTGTTGTTGTTGAGACCAGAGAGTTTGTTGACATGTACGTGATGACACTCTGTTGTTGTTGGGACCAGAGAGTTTGTTGACATGTTAGTGAAGACACTTTGTTGTTGCTGGGACCAGAGAGTTTGTTGACATGTACGTGATGACACTCTGTTGTTGCTGAGACCAGAGTGTTTGATGACATGTAAGTGGAGACACTCTGTTGTTGATGGGACCAGAAAGTTTGTTGACATGTACGTGATGACACTCTGTTGTTGTTGAGACCAGAGAGTTTGTTGACATGTACGTGATGACACTCTGTTGTTGTTGTGACCAGAGAGTTTGTTGACATGTACGTGATGACACTCTGTTGTTGTTGAGACCAGAGAGTTTGTTGACATATACGTGATGACACTCTGTTGTTGTTGAGACCAGAGAGTTTGTTGACATGTACGTGTTGACACTCTGTTGTTGTTGAGACCAGAGAGTTTGATGACATGTACGTGATGACACTCTGTTGTTGTTGAGACCAGAGAGTTTGTTGACATGTACGTGATGACACTCTGTTGTTGTTGGGACCAGAGAGTTTGTTGACATGTACATGATGACACTCTGTTGTTGCTGAGACCAGAGAGTTTGATGACATGTAAGTGGAGAAACTCTGTTGTTGTTGAGACCAGAGAGTTTGTTGACATGTAAGTGAAGACACTCTGTTGTTGCTGGGACCAGAGAATTTGTTGACATGTTAGTGAAGACACTTTGTTGTTGCTGGGACCAGAGAGTTTGTTGACATGTACGTGATGACACTCTGTTGTTGTTGAGACCAGAGAGTTTGATGACATGTACGTGATGACACTCTGTTGTTGTTGAGACCAGAGAGTTTGATGACATGTACGTGATGACACTATGTTGTTGCTGAGACCAGAGAGTTTGTTGACATGTAAGTGGAGACACTCTGTTGTTGTTGAGACCAGAGAGTTTGTTGACATGTACGTGATGACACTATGTTGTTGTTGAGACCAGAGAGTTTGTTGACATGTAAGTGGAGACACTCTGTTGTTTTTGAGACCAGAGAGTTTGATGACATGTACGTGATGACACTATGTTGTTGCTGAGACCAGAGAGTTTGTTGACCTGTAAGTGGAGACACTCTGTTGTTGTTGAGACCAGAGAGTTTGATGACATGTACGTGATGACACTCTGTTGTTGATGGGACCAGAGAGTTTGATGACATGTACGTGATGAAACTATGTTGTTGCTGAGACCAGAGAGTTTGTTGACATGTACGTGATGACACTCTGTTGTTGTTGAGACCAGAGAGTTTGTTGACATGTAAGTGGAGACACTCTGTTGTTGTTGAGACCAGAGAGTTTGATGACATGTACGTGATGACACTATGTTGTTGCTGAGACCAGAGAGTTTGTTGACATGTTAGTGAAGACACTTTGCTGTTGATGGGACCAGAGAGTTTGATGACATGTTAGTGAATACACTCTGTTGTTGATGGGACCAGAGAGTTTGTTGACATGTAAGTGGAGACACTCTGTTGTTGCTGAGACCAGAGAGTTTGATGACATGTAAGTGGAGACACTCTGTTGTTGATAGGACCAGAGAGTTTGTGACATGTTAGTGAAGACACTCTGTTGTTGATGGGACCAGAGAGTTTGTTGACATGTATGTGAAGACACTCTGTTGTTGCTGAGACCAGAGAGTTAGTGAAGACACTCTGCTGTTGCTGGGACCCGAGAGTTTGATGACATGTACATGATGACACTCTGTTGTTGATGGGACCAGAGAGTTTGATGACATGTAAGTGGAGACACTCTGTTGTTGATGGGACCAGAGAGTTTGATGACATGTTAGTGAAGACACTCTGTTGTTATGGGACCAGAGAATTTGTTGACATGTAAGTGAAGACACTCTGTTTATGCTGAGACCAGAGAGTTTGTTGACATGTTAGTGAAGACACTTTGTTGTTGCTGAGACCAGAGAGTTTGTTGACATGTTAGTGAAGACACTGTGTTGTTGTTGAGACCAGAGAGTTTGTTGACATGTAAGTGAAGACACTCTGTTGTTGATGGGACCAGAGAGTTTGTTGACATGTACATGATGACACTCTGTTGTTGATGGGACCAGAGAGTTTGATGACATGTACGTGATGACACTCTGTTGTTGCTGAGACCAGAGAGTTTGTTGATCTTGCGAGGCTTAGAAAACCAGAAGCCCGAGCCTTGGCGAGCGCTTCAGATTTTCGAGCCGAGCATGACAAACTTCTCTATATTCAACACTTATCCTAGTATTCTATTTAGCCCATCATATCTTCTTCCAAAATATATAACAGCAACTGTATAACAAATTGTGGAATTCATAAACTAGTAGTGCAACTATCCGTTCTAGTATTTAATGTAATGTTTAGGGATTTTGTTTAAAAAAGTAGTCCAAAGATTCTGGAAATAAAAAAAATGAAACTATAGCTGTTAAAAAGTTTTTTTTTGTATATGCTTATTTCAACAAAATATACTCGAATAATGCTGTTAACAATAAAAATATCCTTCATAGTCAACAAAGACACTACTGTGTAATGATCTTTAAAATCTATGATCTACAAATAAATCAATACACATTAAATGACTGTGATCTTCCTGGTCGTTTTCAAAACAATCCGAAGCACATGTGTAACTGCAATTTAATGTGATTGTTTTGGAAAGTTTGGAAAACATGTTTGTGTATTTTAAATGCAATGTGTGTAAATTATCTACCAATGACTGACCAGAAAATGTGGTTTGTAAAAGTAAACAATGACGACCGTATCGTGTTACGGAATCGAAAAAGTAGTCCATGCATACAACATGTATAAACCACAGTGTGAAATACAGCTAAGTTTATCCCATGGGGTGTTATTTCATCAATGCAGGCGTGAAGATGGGATAAAATATTATTAATTATCTTCAGATATATTTTTATTGTATCTTCATTTCCATTATAAATTCAAGCCAAAGTAAATATACCACATACTTACATCTTTGCTAAAGTTTTTTTTGTTATGTATTTTGCAGTCCGCACTGGTTGATCCAGGATGACACTTTCCGCTTTAATGGTATTTTCTGTTTTAATGAATTGTCCTCTGAACATAAATCAACTGTATGCGGAAAGTGTCGTTCTGGATTAGCCTGTGCGGACTACACAGACTAATCTGGGATGGCACTTCACACACATGCATTCAGCCCAATTTTCCCACAACACGCCTGATTTCTGTGATACATTTTCTTACAGGGCACTGCGGATGCGTAAAGGTCTGGGCGGCGGAATGCGGCAGGCGGGGGTCCTGGCGGCAGCCGCCCTCTACTCGTTGGAGCATGTGAGACCTCGACTGATTGAGGACCACCTGTGGGCACAGGCTATCGCTCAAGGTAACATAGAGCTTGACCAAGTGTGAGGTTCAGCATGCCTTTAAACTGGTTTAATCCCGCTATGCTTTGCATTGTCGATCACCCCAGTTTTAATCATTTTATTTTTTTAACCAAATTTTTCGAATTTCGGTTATTAGATTGAGGTATGTCGTTGGTCAACTTTTTGTTTCCGCTCTCTAACTCGAGAAAGGATTGAGATATTTTTGTGAAGCTTCATACATAGATACCTTATACAGGTTGTCAAGTGGGCCCTACTTTTCCCTACTTTTTTAACCTTAGCCCTATTTTTCCCTACTTTTTCTCAAAACAGCCCTAAAATCCCTACTTTTTTAGGATGTCATGTTGTACAAAAAGATAGGAACATTGTATAGTCTTTTATTTTGATAGTTAACATCAAGCTGTTACTAACTACATGTTATTTGAGTACATTTAAGATTGTTTCTGTGATGGAGATGACCTACAGACTGCTTCAGAGAAGTTGTTCTTGTGTGACTGAGGTGAACAGATGACTCTTCAGCAGAGCCACTGAACAGTAAGATGATAACTAATTAACAATTATATTTAACAATATATTACTATCTTCATTATTATCATTATTCATTTTGTAGGAAAGCCTTTGTACACTCACTCTTAACAGGCCAAATGCCCAATGATGCCATGGCTGAGGGATGACACTGCCGTGAATTTTAAACCTCATGGTCAGTGTGCAAGGCGTGATCTATGACCTCTTGATTCAATAACCTTCAGTTAAAGAAGGCTTGTTTCTATGGGGAGCTTATGCATTATTATTTTTAGAATTGGTATTGAGTTTTCATTGTCTGTAGAAATTTAATTTGTTTTTCATCCATAATTTAATTATCAGCAAATTAGATATGCCTTTTGACTGCATGCTTTTCAAATTAACAAAATGAATATGTATCTTCAATTCTTGCTATCAGCAGGAGCAAGTTGAAATTTGAAATATTATATGAAATATTTTGCTTAAGACAGGAACAGTAAAAATCATTATACAAACAAACATATATTAACTAATCCTTCATTGGTGGAGGTGCCCTCATTGACTCATTTTTAGCTCTAAAAGTTCAATAATGTTTTTGTAAAAAGCATTCTAAATTTTAGCATACCTTGCTTTGATTTTAGATTGGTTAGTGCTTAAAATGAGTCAAATGCATGCTTTTCCCTGCTCGGTTGCTTGACTAAGATTTTTTACAGGTGCTGAATACTTGTGAAAACTAACTGTTTAACACAACTCGGAATATATTGTCCATCTAATGTCAAAATGCCCACGGGAGGACAAAGTTTAATCCAGCATGGTTAAATTAAAAAGATGAAAATGGACATCAACTAAGAATGTGGTGTAGGCAGGACCCCAACTCTGAATATGCAGGTTATTGCTTCATATGTAACAAGTCTATTCAATGTGGAAACAGTGGTTCAGCTCAAATACTCAAGCATGCTGAAGGTAAGACTCATACAACAACAGCTAAAACAAGATTTGACGAAAAGCAGAAACATTTCTTCACGCAAGAGGCCAGCAAGCCAAGCACATCAACTCAAGCAGGAGGAGATGTCAACAAGACTGTGGTATTAGAAAGCAGGACACATAGGGACCAAGTGACAAGTGCAGAAATTATGTGGGTGATGAAAGTCGCCTTCTCAGGATATTCTTTCAGGTCATGTGATGAGGTGACGGAAATGTTCAAGGAAATGTTTCTAGGTGCAATTAGCCGGGACTTCAGTCTGAGTAGAACAAAAGTGTCATATATTCTGTCTGATGGTCTGGGACCCTACTTCAGGGAAGACTTATCAAAAAACATAACAGAAAACAAAGTGTATTATACCATCCAATTTGATGAAACAGGAAATGCACAGGGAAGAAAACAGTGCGATATCCTTGTGAGATTTTGGAATCCAAAACTTGGTGCAGTTTCCACCCAGTATGTAAAGTCTGTTATGTTTGGCCATGCCAAAGGAAAAGATCTGGCCTCTGCTCTGATAAATACAATCTTTGAAAAGAATTATGAATTGCCACTTGCTCAGTTACTATCAATAGGTAGTGATGGTCCAAATGTTAACAAAACTGTCTGGCGCCTGATCAATGAACAGATGAAAGACTACAGTTTGCATGGCCTGGTTTATTTCATAGCCTGTCTTCTCCACACTGTTCACAATGCGTTTAGGAAAGGGCTCATGGTGTACGGAGAAGAAGCTGAAGAACTCAGCATTGACATCTTCCAGTGGTTTAAGACCCATCCTTGCCAAAAAGAAGACTTTGCGAAGACAGCTGAAGAGTTGGAAAGTGAAGGTAACACATTCATGAGGCATGTACAGTGTAGATGGCTTACTCTGTTGCCTTGTCTACAACGACTGAAAGAAAATTGGTCTACCACTTGCCAATATTTCTTGAAAGATTTACCTCAGGAAAGCCAGAAAAATCACACTTCAAATCACCTGAAAGGAAATGACAGATACAAGAGGATTTGTGAAAGACTGAAATCAGCTGAAATCCTGGTGCAGATTGACTTCTTGCTGAGTCTAGCTCCTATGTTCCAAGAATATCTGACAATCTTCCAAAAACAAGAACCTCTCATCCACTTGTTGTTTCCAGAGGCTTCAGATCTTTTGAAGAAGATCATGAAGAGATTTCTGAAGTTTGAGTCTGTCTCAGGCAAGAGTACCTCCAACTTGCTTAAGATTGATGTGGAAAAGCAAGAAAACATCATGCCATTGAATGAAGTACACATTGGTGCAAAGGCATCAGAACATCTATCCAAATTAGGATCTTCAAAAGAAAAGCTGGTAAGAATGCAGATCCTTAAATTCTACCAAGAAGTCAGCAAGTATTTAGCAAAGAAACTACCATTAGATGAACCAGTTGTAAAGAATGCCCAGTGCCTTCATCCAGAGGTCAAGGACCAGGATATAGCTACCAAGATGATTGTCAGACTTGCTTCTGAACTTCAAAACATCACCAAAGATGAAGAGACAAGAGTAGCAGATGAGTGGAAAGTATATAGGGAAGAAAAAGTGGAGAATTCTGATATCTATGACAAAGACAAACAGATGAAAAGAGTAGACCATTATTGGAATCAGATTCTATCCAGAAAGTCATCAACAGGCAGCCTGAAATTTCCAGTACTGAAGAAAGTGGTAACATCTTGCCTCAGCCTCTTCCATGGTAATGCTGATGTTGAAAGAAGTCTCTCCATCAACAAGAAGATCTTAACACCAGAAAGAACACTCATGTCTGACGATGCTCTGAATGGCTTGAGAATTACACGAGATGCTGTATCTCTTCATGGAGGGAAAGTGTCTGATGTGCCAATCACTAGGCAAATGATACACTTTGTAAGAAATGCACACAGTAAGTATCAGGAGAGGCTTGCTGAAGAAAGGTCAGATGCAGAACGATTGAAATTAAAAGAGAAAGCAGAAGAAAAAGAGAGGGAGGAGATCTTAAAGAAGAATGAAACGAGAAAGAGGAAAATTGCTGAAAAAGAGAGAGATATCAAGAAAAGTGAAAAGCAGGTAAAAGAGGGTCTTCTTAAGGCCACAATGATGTTTGAAGATGCCAATAAGCGGCTTACAAAAGGACTTGAGAGCAAAAACTTCTCTGAAATCTCTCTAGCGAAGGAAATGTTGGAAGTGGCAAATAAGAATTTAAATGAAGAAAGATCAGCTCTTTCAAAGAATAAGGAACAGAGAGAAGACATAGACTCTAAGAAAAAAAAGATCAATGACAATCAATAGGTGTATTTAAGCAGTTATTGAATGTACATGTTGTAAATTGGTTTAGTAGCTGAAACTTTAATAACCACTGTAGTGTGTGTTAGATTTTGCTTACTCATTCATATGTATGCATCTGCTCTTGGTGGTGAATGGTGTACCTTTGTATATAACTAGTTCTGTTTCTCACCTTGCATTCCACATATGCTTTTTGTCACCATTTGGTATACACTAACAGTGATAAAGTACAAAGGCTTTACCTAGATTACTTTAGATTGCTATAGAATTCGCTATGACTATGTAACCTTATATGTATGCATTGTATTTACTAATGCTTGCTGTGTGTAATGATATGCTGTGCTTACCAGAAAAGACTTTTTTCAAATGTTACTATAAAAAAGGAATGGTTTTTAGTGTGCATGAATAAAGATTGAAAAAACCATTCCAGGTTACACCCAAGCACAAGAACAACAGCCTGAAGCACTGTGGTCTCCTATTTGCAGTACAGTGAGCTGTTTTTATATCATTTTCGTTGGAGCAAAGGTAAGAAAATATCCCTATTATCCCTACTTTTTAGCTGCAAAATCCCTACTTTTGCCCTACTTTTTTCAAAAATTGAGCCCTACTTTTGCCCTACTTTTTCACAGAAGGCCACTTGTCAGCCTGCTTATATCGAGACCTCGCTTGGGATTGTATATGGGGTGGGTGGATTCAAGGTCAAGGTCACCATTTGCTAAAAATAGAAAAACAGTTTCCGCTCAATGACTTGAGAACACATTGAGATATTTTAATGAAACTTCATACATAGATACCTTATATCGAGACCTCGCTTGGGATTGCATATGGGGTGGGTGGAGTCAAGGTCAAGGTCACTGTTACTTAAAATAGAAAAACGGTTTCCGCTCAATAACTTTACAATCCATAAAGTTATTTTAATGAAACTTTGTACGTAGATGCCATATACCCAGACCTCTCTTGGGATTGCATATGGGGTGGGTGGGGTCAAGGTCAAGGTCACCGTTACTAAAAGTAGAAAAACGGTTTCTGCTCAATTACTTGAGAACGCATCGAGATATTTTAATGAAACTTGCTTGAGATTGCATATGGGGTGGGTGTTGTCAAGGTCAAGGTGACAGTTACTAAAACATAGAAAATGGTTTCTGCTTAATAACTTGAGAACGCATCAAGATATTTTAATGAAACTTCTTACATAGATACCTTATATTGAGACCTCTCTTGGGATTGCATATGTGATGGGTGGGGTCAAGGTAAAGGTCACCGTTACTGTAAATAGAAAAACGGTTTTCGCTCAATAAATTGACAAAGCATCAAGACCTTTTTATGCAACTTTATACATATGTACTTTATATTGAGACCTCTCTTGGGATTGCATATTGGGTGGGTGGGGTCAAGGTCAAGGTCACTGTTACTTAAAATAGAAAAACGGTTTCCGCTCAATAACTTTACAATCCATAAAGATATTTTAATGAAACTTCATACATAGATACATTATAGCAAAACCTCGCTTGGGATTGCATATAGGATGGGTGGGTTCAAGGTCTCCATACTAAAAATAGAAAAATGGTTTCCGCTCAATAGCTTAAGAATGCATGAAGATATTTTAATGAAATTTCATACATAGATACCTTGTATCTAGGCCACGCTTGGGATTGCATATGGGGTAGGTGATGTCAAGGTCAATGTTACTAAAAATACAAAAACAGTTTCTGCTCAATAATTTGAGAACGCATTGCGATATTTTAATGAAACTTCATAGATAGATACCTTATAACGAGACCTCGCTTAGGAATGCATGTGGCACCCAGAACTTCCTTTCATTATTGTGCTGACTTTTATGCATTTGTTTCGAAAAATTTGGTTTTCTTGGAATTTCCACGTTTCTTGTTGTGTGGTGTTGTGCGTACTGCACTGTGTTTTATTGGCAATTAGTCTCTTGCCTAAAATAAAGGGCCAGAGGATGTAAATAAGGTTTGCTCTCCTGCTGATGTTTTTGGCTTTCCATTTATCTTATATTAGTATATGTACAGTAACGGGCAGAAAAAATGAAACAAATCTGTAATCTCGCACAGCAAGGCCAGTGGTGAAAACACACGTATATTCAATAAAATTTACCTGACATTTTATGAGCTGATTTTTGGTGGAGAAAAGGCCACTGGAAATCACTATTTTCAAAAAATACATGGACGGACATTTATCATTAGAAAGCAAACGCTACATATTTGTTTAAGATTATAGTACACGTTTCTGTCAACACAAATTAGTGTGACATTTACTGAATATCTGATTGTACACAGAAACTAGTATCAACATGTTTGTTCACATAATTAAGGTTGAAAGATGTCGTAAAAAGTACGTGTTAATTAAAATTAAAGGTTTCTGTACTATACTGTAATTTTCAAATTCCATGAGCCCAGAAAATATGTTACAAAAAAGCCAGTTGAAAAACATTGAGGATTTTGAAGGCACCCAATTAGGTCAGAGAAAAAGTACAGTGTATTTCCAGCTGGCCCTAAATATAATTTTGTTTATTTTTTTCTGCCCCATACATTATGGCAATTACAGTTATCAGTGATCTCAGGGAAATTAACATGTTGCTGCACTTTGGTACCCCTCTCTGCAGACAATAGAGACATGTTGAATATCTGTTGAATTGATATGCAATCATGTTTGCAAATATGCGTCAGCCCATGAGATTTTTGGCCCAAATGCAGTATCTGGGCGAAATTGAGTTATTGGCAGTTTGGAATACACTGATATGTGTAGAAACTGGAAATGGCTTCCTTGTGAGCAGTTTAAGTAACACCGCCATAACGATAAATGTTCACATTTCACACAGATTTTAATGTTTGTCATGCATACAATACAGAACCTAGCATGGTGTGGACAAGTTATTTATATTATATATATTTACTGGACTGCCTTTCCCAAATAACAAACTTTGAATATACAAATGTTTCGGAAAAAAAAATAAATAATAAAGATATGGTTGCTGTGGCAACCAAACAAGCAATCATAGCGATAATTTTAATTTTTCTACAAATAACCTAATAAATAACATTTTGGGGTGAAAATATTCAAGATTTAAACAATTATTTGACATATCTTAATTATAATCCAGACTTTCTCATAAAAATCATGTGCCTAAACTTGGACGTCAATTTTCTCGAAATGAGGCAGGCCGCAATTGGGATAAAAATCTAATGGGCTGCCACATATAATATGACACCATTGTTTGAAGTACTAGTGATGTACACTACTGCGGAGAACAAACATGGAATGATTAGCCCAAATTTTTAGCTAATGTCAAATAATTATTCCAGCTTCCCCCAGTGATCTCTTAAAGTAGCATCATGTACAATTTATGATCCTAGATCTTTTCATATGTAAGGTCATTGTTGACAGTGCTCTTTGAGAAGGGATGATTAAAATATTTTGTATTTAAATTATATGAGGACAGACTAAGTAGTCTCGTTCCTAAGGTGTAAAGTTATTATATAAATTGTATTACCATTGTCCGTTTGTTATTACAATTACAAATTACAAATTGAGTCTTCAAATAGTTACAATGTCAAGTCCAGGTGATGGCATTCTTTTATTTTTAATTGTTTTCTCTATACATTATTTCGTTTTTGCTAATCAGACGCTTCAGTTTTTGCAGTTAAGACTTTTGATGACATTTTTTTTTTAATCTGTGTCAGAATTAGTCCCTTTACGTCCTGAATGTAGCCAAAACGCTTATTAAAGCACCAAACACCAAATCCAGTAATTAACAAATAGGGTATTTAGATAGTGAATCTTGACATCACATACTAGTACATTGTTTACTGTTAAAAGCATTACTATATTGAATCCAATAAATATGTCAAAGATTCATATCAGTAACAAATAAAAAAGCATTGTCAATCTGAGGCACGTTGTGGGAAAACCGGACTTAGTGCATGTGCGTAAAGTGTTGTCCCGGATTAGCCTGTGCAGTGCACACAGGCTAATCCAAGATGGCACTTTCCGCTTTTATGGTATTTTCTGTTTCAATGAAGTCTCTTCTAAACATATATCCACAGTAGGCGGACAGTGCCGTACTGGATTAGCCTGTGTGTACTGCAGAGGCTAATCCGGGACGACACTTTACGCTCATGCATTAAGCCCGGTTCTCCCACGACGCGCCTCATATGTTTTTTCAAATATGCACACTTTAATGACTGAACATTTCCCAGTCTGATTGGAACATGTACTGAATTGATTCTCCAAGCTGTGAAAGAAATTGCCCATTGCAACTATTATACCATAAAATATATTTACTGTTATGAAACCGATCTGTGATTTCAGCTGCCAGGACAGCTGGCCAAGGTGTTATACACATCTCAGAAGACGGCGTCGACACCAACATGGTGATGTTTGAAGTGGTAAAGCCTGGTCTTACTGGACCCCTCCTGGCACACAGGCTGGCTCAGGTAGTACCCCATGTGATGTTCAGATGTAAAACTGGTTTTATTATATGAGACGTGTCATGGGAAACCCGGGCTTAATGCATCTGCGTAAAGTGTTGTCCTGGATCAGCCTGTGTAGGACAATCCAGGACATTACTTTCCGCTTTTATGTTATTTTCTGTTTTGAGGAAGTTTCTTAAAGTAGGCGTAAAGTGTTGTCTTGGATTAGCCTGTTCTGACTGTACAGGCTATTCCGGGACGACACTTTACGCACATACATTCAGCCCGATTTTCCCACAACACGCCTCATATTTTTGTGTATGTGTATACCCTTTAGTTCATCGATTCAGAACTATTATGGTGAATTCTTCTCATGGCATGACTGGACCACCATACATGACCTGACAGTAATAAATTAAGGTTAATTAATCATCTTAAAAAATGAATAAGAAACATACTTGGTTTAAAGTCATTCTCAGCATTTAAAGCAGCTGTCCAAAAAAATGCTAAAAATAAAAATAAAATCGTTTTTAATGGACATCTTACCGAAAAAAAACAAACAAACGAAAAACGCATTGAAATCAGTCAAATAATAACGTTTAGTAACTTTTTATCGTAAAATTGTCTGTATGCAATAGCTGGTGATGCCTCTGGAGTAAATCAGAATTGACATTAGTGTATATCCCGTTCGTACCAAGCGTTGTTGAACATAGACCTAATAAAATGCCTTTCCTAAAATTAGAAACAGTTTTCAGTCGAATAAATGTTATTTACGTTCATTAGAACTAATGTCAATTTAAGATATATTGAATTATATTTTATGGACTGCGGCTTTAATTCCCATTTGAATGACTTAAAACATCTTCTGGTTATCATAAATAGATGACCTCTAAAGGGTCAGTCTTAAGTCTGTCTGGCAAACACAATTATGTTACCTATAGCCTAGGTTACTTTGAATATAATTTCCTGTAGATGACAGCGGGCTGAAATAATTTCTGCTTTTGTATCAGTTGTCTCCCTTGTGCATAATTTATTACATTTATTACAGACTTACACTGACAAATGTTGTAGTAACGATGCAAAACTAATTTCATTGTGTCCACATACTGAAAATGTTGGACCAAGATTGGAAAAAATATATAAGTCGCGTCGTGGGAAAACCAGGCTTAATGCATGTGCGTAAAGTGTCGTCCCGGATCAGCCTGCGCATTCCGCACAGGCTAGTCCAGGATGGCATTTCCCATTTTTATGGTATTTTCAGTTTCAAGGAAGTCTATTGTAAACATAAATCCATTGCAGGCGGAAAGTGCCCAGGCTGATCCAGGACGACACGTTACAGACATGCATTAAACCCGGTTTTCCCACGACACGCCTTATATATTTTTGAGTCCCTGGGCTTGCATTCACAAACCTAAACAAGATCTTAACTTGTGGTATACTTACGTGAAAATTTCAGAGCAAATTTTCGATGTGAAATCCAATCATTTTACTAAATATCTTAAATAAGCAACATTTACTTGTTCAAAACAAATGTACAGCATCGTGGGAAAACTGGGCTTAATGCATTTGCGTAAAGTGTCATCCCGGATCAGCCTGTGCAGTCCGCACAGGCTGATCCTGGACGGCACTTTCGGCCTAAAGTGAATTTATGGTTAGAAGAGACTTCCTTGAAACAGAAAATACCATGAAAGCAGAAAGTGCCGTCCCAAATCAGCCTGCGCAGACTGCACAGGCTGATCCGGGACGACACTTTACGTCCATGCATTAAGACCGGTTTTCTTACGATGCCCCTCAAATTTAATATAAAAAGACATACAAAATGAAACAGCCGCATGCTTTTAAGAATTTAAGGACTTTACTTTCTGATAAGTTTTCCCTAAGGATCATTGTGAATACGGGCCCAGGTAATCATTTTCATACAAAAGATTTGAGGCATGTCTTGGGAAAACTGGGCCTAATGCATGTGCGTTAAGTGTCCTCCCAGAGCAGCCTGTGCAGTCCACACAGGCTAATCAGGGACAGCACTTTCCGCCTACAATAGATTTATGTTTAGAAGAGACTTCACTGAAACAGAAAATACCATAAAAAAGCGGAAAGTGCCGTCCTGAATTAGCCTGTGCTCACTGCACCGGCTAATCAGGGAAGACACTTTACGCACATGCATTAAGCCCAGGTTTCCCATGACATGCCTCATATTGATCTTGAAGCACTTGTAAACTCGTAATATTATCTTACAGGTTACTGAGAAAGAGAAAGAAGACTTGGGTGAGAGTATTGTTGTGAAATCAGTGGGCATCTACCCAATGGTTACCAGGGTCGTGACCCACAATGACCTCAGCACTGACCTGGTTGCCATGGCAATTACGAAAATTTGCTACGTTTTAAGAGAATTTGGAAGAAATTAGTGAAATTCAAAGAAATCAAAATAGTGTTAGCATATCATTGCATTTGTTTAATGTAATTGGTGAAAAATTATTGTAAGTTTTGTTTGATTTTATATGAATTGGTTGTTTTGGTTTTATTTTACCAATTATTATTGATGATTTGTCGTGAACTTATTAAAGCCAAATGTCACTCTATTGTTAACACTGTGTTGATTTTCTTATGTTTCATGCTTTCCATAGTTACCATACTTTTTATTGAAACATATGTGGACAAGTCATTTTGAGGGTCGTCTATGAAACATGCTGTACAGTATTTAAAGTTTGAAATATTGAATACATTCAACGATTTACGTTTTAAAAATCAGTTTGTAAGTTTCAGACCACTTATAAGTAAAATTGCATCGGAAACCTAGGCCGCTTTGTTTAAAATTACCAATATTTTCTCAATTTATTGTATTAATATTTCTATTTAAATTTTCAAACTAGTGTAGGCTTTTTGGATGACCCTCAATCTTGAAACACTTCACTGACCATAATAACGTATTTCTCCATGAAAAAAGCATGCAGGGGATTAACATTCCTACCGCTGCAAACTAGGGCACCCAATGTCTTTAATTAATGATCAATAGTGATGTGAAGTGAGCTGGAGTAAACAAAGTAATTAAAGCTTTTTCATATGTCTTTCAAAAGATGCGCACACGTGACCACTGTGCCAGTATTTTGTACATTTATTGTATTAATATTCAAATGCTTTCTTATTGATTTTTGATTATATTTTAAATACCTCTATTTTACCAAAGATATGATATTTGCAGTATTATTTATCAACATGTTTGTGACATTTCTTTTTTAATGTGTCAATATGCTGTATACGGGTAATGGTTTTTTGTATTGTTATTTAAGAAATAATGTTTGATTTATCGTTGTTTATCAGCCCATAAACAACAATTTGGAGTTCTGAGGAATTAAACCAGTATTAAACGGTGTTAGCCCAAGTTGTTTAATAGCCACGCATCAGAATGACAAAGAGTTGTTTATTGGCCGATAAACAACAATAATGCAAAATTAATTTTGATCCTAAAATGACTTTACATATATTTTTGCAATTGTAATTGGAACTACTTTTTACTATGCTCCGCTCAGAATCGGAACTTCTTTTGGTGTTGTTTATGGGTAGTTTAACAATGATAATTTTGTTCTTTATCTATAGAAAACTTAGCGAGTATCATCTTAGAATAATTTTTTTCAAATGTTTTAAAGTGTTATCTCTTGGACATTTGTAAGAATGATCATTACAAGAGAATGAGACTTTGTCATTCACATCATAGTATTCCTATTTTGAAAGAGATTTCCATCGGTCGCAACAATTACTATTTTACTACTGATAATGTATCACATTTTATTTCATGTTTCTTAGATAGGGCATACGTTTTAGAAGGCAGTATTTAACGTTTAAAACAGTATTTTATGGTTATTTTTATAACCATGGCTTATTTTAGGAGTTATTGACATGCATTTTACAAGGCATTACTTTAACAGTATTTTTTATATATTATATATTGTTAATCATACCTCATCATTAACTAACCAGCGAATGTTTATGGAGTTTCATGGAATGCCATATCAAATACTTTATTGTAACGCATGTCTGTGGTATTATGTTTAAAATGATTTGTTTGATTGCAGTAGACTTCGATCATATTCCTGGAACGAGTGACATGATTTAAAATAATATAATTTTAAAGAATATTCCTGTTAACACATTTAATTTTCAATCCAAAATTTAATGACTAACTTTATGTTATAATGCCTGTTTATGAGTAATGCCAACTAGATTTGATAATGAAGGATTTTTTTTTAAAACGTAATTGAAAACATTGGACAAATTAAGTTTTGTTAGTATTTTTATCTTGTATGGTACTTCATCAAGTGGTAGAGTCAGTGCACTTGTATTATACCTCCTGTAGCTGTACAGATTGTAACTGGGAATTGTATTATGTTTGTAGATCAATTACGGTCGTTTTATGAGAGTAAATTAAATAAAGATGGTGACAAATATAAACAACTGTCTGTGTGTATGTATTTTCCGTGTTTATCAGGTCTTTCCTCGCCGAAGCTGCATTATGTGAGTACCCAGGATGTGTCCTACCATCCATGCCTAATTTTACTAGACACAAGTTGGGACGAATTTTGAAATATAGCTGCAATTTCCAGCTATTTATTTTTTACTGAAGTGTAAATAAATGTTGGTGTGGTCTTGTGCTGTGTGTGGGGAAAATCGGAGTACCCGGTGGAAACCCCACCTGTCTGGTATGGTGACCACCCACCAACTTCACATGTGCCGTGTGGGGAGCAAACTCGGGACGCCTAGGTGAGAAGCTAGTGTGCCGAGCACTGCGCTAGCTGGACAGCCGGCCGTCTGTCTCTTTTCTGGTTTAGAAGTTAATCATAGGTCTTTAAACGGAACAAGTTGTTTTGATATTAAAATAACATCAGTAATTTGGGTTGTAACTTTACTATGTTGTGTCGTCACCATTTAGGTTACAAAGAAATAAAATACTTATAGTTTCTAGCTTTATATTTATCGTAAATTGAAGTAAATACACAGGTGTGAATAAGTTATTTTATAATGCAATATTGTTACCAATTGTTGTATCTAGGTAATAAATAATATGCAGTGTTGGTCAAATCACCATTTCCGCATTGCTCTCGTAACATAGCTAATACTGTGCTCTTTAAGCTCACATGAGCACGAAATGGGACTATCCTGCGTCGTCTGACGTCGGCATGCGTAATGCATCAACATGTGGGATGCGTCAACATACATGTGGAAGCGATAGAGACTTCAGTTTTCATTCAATCTTGACCAGACCTAAACAGTGTATATCAAATCTCGGCGAAGTTTGATAGTCTGCAAGATCGGACCAGGAACACCAGAGTTATTGCCCCTTTTTCATGAGAAAAACTGCAAAATGGACTTTGTGCAATATACAGACTTCATTTTTCATCAGATCTTGACCAAACTTGCACAGCTTGTGTATGAGCATACGATTTCAAAATAATAAAAAATGGCCTAGATTGGGGTACAAACACCAGAGTTATTGCCCCTTGTTGGTGAGCAAAAAATCAAAAATGAACAATATGGAGGATAGAGGCTTAATATTTTGTCTTATATTGACCAAACTTGAATAGTTTGTGTATGACCATACGATCTTAGTTGAAGTCGAATATGGGCCAGATTGGACAAGAAAGACCAGAGTTTTTGCCCTTTGTTTGTGAAAAATTCCATAAGTCGTCAACAATTAACTTTCAGTCTCCATAGAATTAACTTTTCAATCAATGCTGACTAAACTTGCACAGTTTGTGCATTACCATAAGATCTCATCTGGGTGCAATGATGGGCCATATAGAACCAGGAACTCTAGAGTTATTTCCCCTTTTTATGTGAAAACTTGCAAAATTGGATTTTGTGCAACATATAAACTTCATGTTCCATCTAATCTTGATCAAACTTGCACATGTTGTGTATGACCATAATTATGATCTCATAATAAACCAAAAATTTGTCCAGATGGGGTACAAACAATTGAGTTATTGGCCCTTCTTCGTAAACAAAAAAAGCAAAAATGGAATCTGTTCAGGATAGAGATATTAAATTTCACTAGGGATGGCAACAAATGATATTTCAGTAACTGGTTAATTGGTTTGGGTATTTGAGCTGTTAACTAGTAACATAGTAAGCTAAATATCATTTATTAGATCTAAACATGCAATTAAAATGCAAATACATCCAATACGATGGTCTGTTTGATTGACTAGTCCTCATCGATGATATACGTAACACTGACATGTGTCTTTATTTTTAATTATTGTCAGAACTGTACAAATAAGAAAAATAACAACATGGAATTCAGCTTGATGTTTGAACCTCATGTGATTGCAGAGATTGGACGAAACTTGGTTAAGTACAAGTGTGATTGGGCATGGTAAACATTTGAACGATTGCTTGTTGCTATTGGTCCATACAGTTTTGACCTTAAATGCATCTGTATTGCACCTGTTGATTGCCATCTGAATAACAAAAGTAGGCTGGACAGGCATCTGTATAGCGCCTGTCGATTGCCAGGTTAACTACAGAAGTAGGCCTGACAGGTATCTTTTGCATTTCCAGATCAACAACAGTAAGATATCTGTCTGGTGTGGGTCATTTTGTAGGCGATCACATTCAGATGTCAGTGCTGGTCTTTGTCAATACCAGCACTCCAGTGAGCGCTTAGGGCCATCATAGACCTCTTGTTTGTTTGAATGAGTAACGTGCAGTATGCCCAACATACGCTAGCATAAATCCCACTCCCTACATAGAAAGGAAATGTCTGTGGACTTAGTGACATCACGGGCAACCTGCTTCCTGGGCCCATACCCACAAAGCGCCTTTGTGAATTTCTTTAAATAGTAACATTCCTTATTTCTGCGGCTGGTTCATTTATATTTTGTTTTTGTTTTAAATGTGTTTAATCTGGTAAAGAATCAACATGTGCTTCTTGTTTTACCATATTTTAAATCACAGGTACTTGTAACAATGATTTTTTAATGTTCCATACGTATATACACTATAATAAGAGATATTATTGTGTATATACCTATGGAACATTAAAAAATCATTGTTACAAGTACTTGTGTTTCAAATATGCAATATCGATTTTCACAACGAAAATTGTACTTGATTGTTTCCATTAAATATGACAAGTTAAGATTTTCTTTAGGAGTTGTGTGGACATGGCCCCTTACATTTACAACACCAACTATCGGTACACAATATCTTTTATGGTTTAATTATTTTTAGCCCATTTCAATAAACTCCACTTTAATTTTGGTTCGGTATTAAAAACATATCGCCGTGTCCACCATCACAACAGGCTTTATACACTAGCGGATCTAAATAAGGAACTAGACCCGTGGCGCCCCCCCCCCCCCGCCCCCGCTTCCTAAAACTGCCGGACCATACATATATGGGCATTATTAAAACGGTAAAAACTGGATAAAAATGCTATAAAAAATTTCGATCGCTTCTCTCGCTCACTTTTGTAGAAGATACACATTAACTTCAGTAAAACGCACACGACCTAGCCCGCCCCCTACGATTTACCGTAGTACCGGTGTGCCCGTCTCCAATAATCCGTACGATGACGGATAATTGTAAAACACAGCCACTCTTTTGAACAAGCACACCGACTAGCCGACTAGCATGCATGGGCCTCTACTTTTTATCACACACAATGGGTGAATATTGGTGTTGATGACAGACCAGGTGCTTTCACAGAGCTTTACCTTTAAATGTCAGAGCCTATTAAAGATGGACACTTGTATTTGCTTACTTGGTGGAAAACGGACGAAATGGGATTTCGAACAGTTGCAAATCTTGCACGCATTGGCTTCCAATGAGGTATTTGCATAATGTATAACCACTGACCCTGTACATAAACTTATCAAATAAATGGCCTGACTTTACCTTTGCGCAGTGTTCGCCATTTTATCTTTTCGAATAGCAGCCTTACAGTTATCCCACCAAAACTGCATGAAAAAAAGACATAAAATAAATGTTTCATATGTACATATGTTATAAGTTGCAATGTGACAATAATTATCATCGGATAATGTTACGAGAAACACGCATGTGTTTAAGTAACGGAATAAATAGGTTGAATCTTGAATCTTCGTTAGTAATGTGTTAATAGTCGTAATAAATACTCATATCCATATCAAACTTTTGAGTCTAATTCTTATTCTATGCACAATCCCGCGTTCTGGTGTACCAAGCTAATTCACTTCTTTGTGCGATATTCACACCATACGTTTTAAACTTTATATCACGGTTTATTTTAAGACGCAAATAATATAAAGTTAGCTACGACATGTTTAGATCTAATGCGCTATGCAGGACCATATTTTTCACAAATCATATTGTTCACACGTGTGAAAAATAGGATCTCATTTTTCACAGGTGTGAAAATAAGATCTCATTCTTCACACATCGCAATCTCATTTTTTACATTTTCTGTGAAATTTGTGATCGAGTCCAGTTCTTGATATGCACTAAAATCATATTCTTCACACAGGTAAAAATGTGTTCAGATTTTTAAAAAAGTGAATTTGTTACTACATAATCCTATAATGCTATGGTGTGGAAAGGTACGGTACGGTACTGTACGGTGTGGTACGATACGGTAAGGTTAGGTACGGTACGATACGATACGGGAGGCACAGTTAGCTACGCTACTGTACTGTTCAAATGTACGTACCAACATGTGCGGAGGGTTCCAATAAGGTCATTATATTACCGTCCGTGTATACGTATATTCTAGTTCAGGCGGACATATGCACATGGTTAGTTTGGTTTTAATAAGGCATAAAAAAAAATATGTTTGTTTCAGGTAACATGCCAAAAAAAATTAGGGTAGGTAGGTCGGGATTTTTTGTTGTTGATTTTTTTATTTTATTTGGTAAATGGTCAACTTGAAGATTCTAAAACTGAATAAATATTCAAAACGTATCAGTAATATCCTTAAACATTGTTTATAAGTGGATAATATCAAAACAAAATACTTATTTATCCAAAAACACATTTAATCATTGAAAAAGGTAAATAAGCCAAAAATCAATCTGACAAACCCAATAAAATGTTCTAGGGTAGGTCGGGTTACCTGAAACAAACATATATTTTTACGCCTAATAAAAAATAGGACTTTTGTTTGTACGTACGTTCGGATGCGTGCATCGGTTAATATCCCAATAAAAAGGTGTTCGTTGGTGTAGACGTACGCAAGAATGCATTTCTAATTAGACCGTACAAACGTATTGACTAACGATTAAGAGCATGCATACATTAGTAGCTCTTAAATAGGGCTTAGTTTCTCTTAGTGATAACAATACTGATGATGACGTTAACTATAATGATAATAATGATAATGACGAGAATAATTATGATGACGCTGATGATGATAATGATGACGAAGGTGACGATGATGGCGATGATGATGATGATGATAATGATGATGACGACTGTATAATTATGCTTCAAATAATGATTTCATCGATTGCCGCGATACAATTTCGTCATAAAATATGTGAAAAACGTGATCCGTACGCATACCCCCGTTTTGGCCAGTCACATTCTTCACACTTATAAATGTGACAAATGAGATCCTATTCTTCACAGGCGTGTGAAAAATATGATTTGTGAAAATTATTATCCTACAGCGCTATATATGTATTCTACACTGTTCACTTGTGCCAATACAAATTCCCGCAGTATTCACTCGTATTAGATAAACTACACTACTCCGTGATTGGTTGACGGTGACACGAAGAATAATGTTTACAAACATTGAGGAGTTGCAATCGAACGGAGTACATGTGATTGCAAAAGGAATTAAGCTAAGAGAAAAACAATCCAAAGTAAGTCTACGTTTTGTTTTAAATGATTAAACTGTTGACATACGTGTCTGTACATTGTTGTTTGAAGAAACCATAATTATTTGTTTTTGTTTTGATATTGTATAAATTTCAATATTAATTGTGAAGTCGATTCACACGTCAATCGATACGGTTAAATGGTTAGTTGAGTATTTTATACGTGTTTTATAATAGTATATTGTAATACAGGAAACGGTTAACGATAAATCAAGAAAAAAATCTCCCGTTAGTCGGATGCTTTCTAATGTTTATATGCGCTTGTCGTCACTGATATTAACAAGAAAATAAAATTTGAAAATAATAATAATTTTGTTTGTAGTAGTGTTGTATTTTTATTTTGAAGTAACTCCATCTGCGCGGGGCGCATGATGGACAAGGCACTTCCCCTTTTTCTGCTACTACCCCCCCCCCCCCCCCCACCCCGTGAGAAATAGGAATATACATGAGTGAAACAATATTTAGATATCATGATTGCCTTAAATAACGGATATAGATAGATCTGCATTATTTATTTTGTTTAAGAGGCGTTTGTCTGTAATTGATGCAAGTTATTATTTTACTTTTATTATTATAAGTGGGAGATCTAGTTGGTGTTTTAAAGGCAAAATTGCACTCATTGGTTGATTTGTCCCAAAACGAACGTGTTGATTGGTTGATATAAACGTTGAAGGTTACTACACACATTCACGTTTCCACTTTGGCTACATAGGCGATTCTAAAAATCGTTGGTTTCTTTATAACGTTTTCGTAAGTTTCTTTATAACGCAAAACAAACGTTTTGATTAATTGATGAAAAAAGCTCAAGGTTACAACTCACATTCAGGACCGCGCATTCGTGTTTCGTGCTCGTGGTTTCCATACTTCAAATACTTTGTTAAAACTAACACGAAATATGTGGCTGATCGTGTAATGGGATCCCTCAGAATTCATGAATTAGTCATTATCACGAGACGAGGTCCATAGGTACAGATATATTATGATAGTGTGTGGTATTCAGGTTAGTAGATCGGCATTGTTGTCATTCAACAAATGTACAGTACGTCAGGCCAACATTAAAAATATTTTAGTTTGCCATTGCCTACCTACCCGACGAAAAAGTGTTTTCTTTGTTAAATCAAAGCAGTTTTTTTTTTTTAAATTTCGATTATTCTTTTTTTCTGGATTAAATAAAAGCTCGCTTTTCTCTCATTTCGGTCGTTTTCAAAATGCAATTCTATTCATGTTTTATCAAACTTGTGAAAGTAACATGCTGTTTGTCAGCATTCATTGTCAAATTAAAGATGTCTGCTAGCAAGCTCTAATTATAATATATCAACAGACACTTGATTATATTATCAAAAGCTTGATTATACACGTATTATCAAATTATGTCTGTGTTATTCGCTATATTCTGACGCTTAATGGATCATTCATAAATTTTGCTTTAAAAATAAAATTGCCTACCTACCTACCTGTTACCAGTAACCTCGAGTAGGCAGTGGCAAACAGACATTTGTTTAAGGTTGGCCTGATAACATGCGTGTTTTATGTTCGCAATTAACTAGGTAGAGCTATTCATTGTATGAACTTGACTTTCGTTTTTTTCTGTAGCTAGACTCAAATGTAGCTTATTTCTTCGACATGTCCTCCGCTTTTATTGTGCTCGCAAACGCTCTTTCTATATACACATTTAATAATTTGGATTTGTAAGACAGACGGCGTGTATTTGATCGTTTCGTTCCACGCTCGAACAATGTGTTAAATATTTGTCTCCTAAGCAGAGCCACCATGTAACTTCTCACAGAACATACTTGTAATGCACCTATCAATATTGTCCCCCGGCGGAGGGGGGGAGCGGCGGGCTGACCCAGGGCAATTAGACAAATTATATTTTTTTGGGGTCTAATTCCCCACCATACAGTCAAGCATATTTGTCTAAATCCCCTCAGTGCTATATATCTATCAAATGGCCCGGGGCGTGTATTACCAGGATATAAAATCCAACCAAAGTCTATTACCCCGGGACCCAGAATCATTCGGAATGTCAAATTCCCGCCTGTCGGGAATCGCTTTCAGTCTGAAGTCCCCTATATGCCCGCCGCCCCCCCCCCCCCCCCCCAGGTGGAAAACATTGATAGGTGCATAACTAAATGTTATTTCGGCTATTTTTCATTTTCTGCAATGCCCTTATAGTGCTTTTTAAAGTCGTACGTCAGTTGTATCCCGCTTATTTAAAGTCGTACGTCAGTTGTATCCCGCATATTTTAAAATCGTACGTCAGTTGTATCCCGCTTATTTAAAGTCGTACGTCAGTTGTATCCCGCTTATTTAAAGTCGTACGTCAGTTGTATCCCGCTTATTTTCAGATGGTACAAATCATGGCGGGTCGCATAACATTCTTGATAATCTTCGCGGCGGCAGCTTTTGTCCCCGTCCAGGGGATGCCAGTGAAATGCACAGACAACACGTACTATGTGCCGCCCTTAGGGGCCGGGGAAGGGGTCATGGGTATATGTGAAGCGTGTCCACCTTGTGACGGAGGGGGCTTCATGCATAATCGAACCGTAAGTGTACTAGACTGGTTAGATGCACATCTTATTGTTGGTTTTGTTGATTTATATTTAATCTGTTAATCTGTTTCTTTTTTTTGTGGAAATAAATCATGTCATACGCTGTTTAAAAAAGCTATAATGTCATGTTAACTCAACCAGTTATGATTAAATCTAATGTGCATTACAACCGAGAAGCTCTATCTGTATGACATGTAAACAGTTTTGCACACCAGTATGATTCACAGTCGAACATTACGACGTAGAATATCTGGGCTCTTTGCCAAATTCTCCCGGTTTAAATAATATTTCAGCACAACGTCAACGCGCATGCAACATTGCGTCAGCACTGTGCACACTGTGGATATAAGTCAGTCGAACATTACGACGTTGAATATCTGGGCTCTTTGCCAAATTCTCCCGGTGTATAATATTTCAGCACACCGTCAACGCGCATGCAACATTGCGTCAGCACTGTGCGCACTGTGGATCTAAGTCCTATGACTTGTATTAAATGACATTGTAACACTTAGTCTCTACGTAGTCTGTATCGAATACGGATGAACATTGCATCCTCAAAAACTATTCAAAGGCGGGCTTGTGTTCACGTTTAGGCTTCTATCTTGTTCGCGTTTAGGCTTTTATCTTGTTAATATTTACCCCCAGCATGATGATCTTGTTCCAAAGAGCGCATAACCATGTTTCGTTTAGTATTTTGCTTTTGACTATCCTCTTGCGTTTCAAACCCAGTATGTGTAAGAAGTATTTTTAATTTTAAGTTAATACAGTTTTTAACCAAATTTTTCGAAGAAAAAATTTATGTTATTAGACTGGCGTATGTCGTTGGGCGGGCGGGCGTAGCACTTTTCGTTTCCGCTCTCTAGCTCGAGAACGGATTGAGATATTTTAATGAAACTTCATACATAGATACCTTATATTGGCGCCTCGCTTGGGATTGCATATGGCGTGGGTGGGGTCAAGGTCAAGGTCACTGTTACTAAAAATAGAAAAACGGTTTCCGCTCCATAACTTGAGAACTCATTGAGATATTTTAATGAAACTTATTACATAGATACCTTATATCAAGACCTCGCTTTGAATTGCATATGGGGCGAGTGGAGTCAAGGTCAATGTCACTGTTGCTAAAATTTTCCGATCAATAACTTGAGGACGCATTAAGATATATTGTTGAAACTACATACATAGATACCTTATATCGAGACCTAGCTTGGGATTGCGTATGGGTGGGTGGAGTCAAGGTCAAGATCACCGTTACTAACAATAGATAAAAACGCATTCCGCTTAATAACTTGAGAATACATCGAGATATTTTAATGAAACTCCATACATAGATACCTTATGTCGATACCTCGCTTGTGATTGCGTATACTGTGGGTGGGGTGAAGGTCGAGGTCACTGTTACTAAAAATAAAAAAAGTTTCCGCTGAATAGCTTGAGAACACATTGTGATATTTTATTGAAACTTCATACATAGATATCTTATATATAGACGTCGCTTGGGATTGCATATGGAGTGGGTTGGGTCAAGGTCAAGGTCACCATTACTAAAAATAGACAGTTTGCGCTCAATAGCTTGAGAAGACATTACGATATTTTAATGATCCTTATATTTAGACCTCGCTTGGGATTGTCTATGGGGTTGGTGGGGTCAAGGTATCCATTAATAAAAGTTTAATTTGTGTGCTATTTCGTTTGAAAAATTTGGTTTTCGTGGAATTTCCACGTTTCTTGTTTTTCAATAGTCTTAAACTTATAGATTTGCTTTTTATAACGTTAAAACAACTTCATATTAAACGGAACTTTAATTCTTGTACTTTTATTAAATTAGAAAGCGAAAGTAAAACGTATATAGAGAGATATCGGCATAGGTGTAACATCATACAATGTTGACAGAGTTATGGCCCCTATTGAACTTTGTTTTCCAAATAAACTGGTTTTGGATGAAAACTCATGAAAGGCTTCACAGAATTAAATAATTTTCACTACGCAGATTTATTCTCATTCGACTTTGGTTACAAACCACTAAATGTTGACAGAGTTATGGCCCCTTTTCGATTTAATTTCCCTAAAAACACGGTGTTCGGACAATAACTAACGAAAGGCTTTACATGTTAAAATTATTTTAGGTACGTGGGCGTAACATAATGCAATACAGGTCAAGTTCGACTTTGGTTACAAACCACTAAATTATGACATAGTTATGGCCCATATTGAACTTTAATTTTTCCAAATACACTGTTTCCGGATGATAACTCATGCCAGGCTTGACAAATTTAAATAATTTTTATTTCGCAGGTGTAGATCGTGTTGTGTTACAAACCACCAAATGTTGAGAGAGTTATGACCTCTTTTCGACTTAAAATCCCTAAAATCACGGTTTCCGGACAATATCTCACGAAGGACTTCACATATTTAAATTATTTTAGGTACATAGGTGTAACATCATACAATAAAGCATTTTCTTAGGGTCCATTTCTTTCAAATGTATGCTGTAGTTTTGTGACAAGGCCATATTGTGTGGGTATATTCGTCACTCTTGTGACAATACTAGTCTTAATACGAATTTTACATAAGAATGCAAATATAATGCAATTATTATCGTTACACCGCAAGCAAATTTTTACTTCTATATAATATAACGGAACTTTAAATCTATATCCTTCTTTTAAATAGCTTCCGCGTGAGGAGGACCCCATGCACGGGTTTACTTCCTGCTGGCCCTGCGTCCCCTGCCCTAGAGGGACCTTCCGAGAGGCGGGGACCCTCTCAGTGTGCAGCCTGTGCATGAAATCATGTGACGCCGTAAACAGGTTTGAGTATCAACCCTGCGGCGGATCCTCGCCCGGTCACTGCGGAGAGTGCTTTGATGGGTAAGTACACATGTATAAATAATACAATCAAACATTTTCAGACACTTCGGCCACAATTCAAGGTCAACTATCAAATATTTGTCTGAAGCATAATATTGTCTGGCATGGAGATTTTTAAATGACTTTGCATTAGTGATGATCTACGTGAGGTAATATGCGGCACCCAAGAACCAAGAATGTAGCTTAAGGGTCTATGTCACATTTAGAAGTCAAAAGTCAAATATCTATCGTCTATATTTCCCTTCCACTTCATAACTTCTAAACACACATGTACATGTAAGGATTTTAATATTACTTAAGATCATCATTCCCCATGACTGGTAGATGATGTGTCACATACATGACCCTTGCTTGTCTGTCAAAGGTCAAAGTCACGGTTTAAACTCTTAGGGCAAATATTTTTCTTGGGCATTATATTTTCTGGCACGAAGGTAATTTCAAATAACCTGGCAGAAATGATCACCAACATTAATTAGTATTGGGCGCGCAAGAACCATGCATTTAGTTCAAAGGTCAAGATTACACAAAGATCAAATATAAGAAACAGTATCTGTGTTTATGCCATGCATCCTACATACACAGAGGTATTCTGCTATTACTTGGAACAAAGTGCTCACCATCATCACACATGGGATGATGCGTCCCAGGCAAGAACACACTTAAAAGGTCAAAAATATGAATGAATTTTGTGGGAAGCATACTTATTTTCAAATGTTCAACATGGAATGGTTTTAAAATAACTTGCCAGGAGTGATAATCATTATGTGACACAAGTTAGGACCATGTTTGTAGCTGAAAGCTCAAAGTCACTCGTCAAGGTCAAAGATTAAAATATTTGTCCAAGGCATATATTGTACCCTTTCTCTTTGCGTTTCAAACCCATTTTGCCTGCATGATATGTCAAAAACATTGTTCTGTGTTAAAGCACCACAACTACAAACCTCTTCATCTGAGACAAAGCGGTAAGGGGGTATTGATATCCTTTGGTGATATCTCGTGCTTCTGATTCTGTACTCTTACAGGTATATTGCAGCGACAAAGGATTTTGAGAGCCCATGTCAGCGCAGACCTGTGTCTCACCCTGCCCCGCTTGAGGGGTCAGTAGAGAGAGAGGCAGCGTACATCAGTTCTACAACCGAGAGGAGTGTTAACAACAGCAGTGGTCGCATCGTAGTGGGGATTTTATCAACGGTTGCTGCTGTTGTAGTTCTCGCAGTCGTCATTGTGGCAGTAGTAGTCAAGACACGACAAACGCCCATCGGCAATGGCGTTAACAAAGCGACTCCAGGTACATTAAATTATGTTGTTGTCAGAAATAAAAGAAGTTGGAAATCAGATATAGTTTTAAAATAAACTATTTAAAGATTGGCAAAATCAAATTGAAATATTAAGCAGAGAAATAATGATATTAATTCAACGATAGAAGTAACAACAACAGAAGCAAAATATAATGAGTATCGAAATTGTATATTTGCTTGTTGATTTATTGTATTTTTGAGTTCACAAATATGTAGTTCGGATGTTATGTTTTATTATTTTGTTTGCAGTTTATGATATACATTATGAGATAGTTTTTTTTTAATAAAGATAAAAACTATGAATTTCTCTATTGATAATTTCTGATTCCGTTTGAAATATGCATATTACATAAAACTACAAATCACTCTCATTGCTATAGATGCCATATCTACTTTAATATATAAGTCGGGGTGTGCCATAACTTAAATTTATGTTGTATATAAGAAATGACTCCGTTATTCACGCAATTGCTTTTCTTTGGGAAATGTTGGTTTGATTAAATAAAGTAGTAATTTTGTCTTCATATTTCAATTACATCAAACAGCCAACGAGAACGATTCCTTTTTGCCTTCCTGTCCTGTTAGTCAGCAAACTACTCCAAGTCTTTCGAGAAGCGGAGGGGACACTGATGTACTGTTTGGAAGCTGTTGAAGGTAACCATTTGCAATTCGAACACAGCAATTGTAATACAATATGTTATGTAAGAGTCATTAGTAAATAAATCAAAATATAATTCTGTTAAAGATTGTGCTGCTGTTGATGCTGCTGCTGCCAATGATGATGATATGAATGATGAATAATGATGATGATAATGATGATGATGGAAACACGTTGATATGTATATAGAAGTTACTGTAGTAAATCAGTTGATTTCAATCTAAGGTAATTATACTGACCCCCAATAACGCACACTTCTGTTTTAGCTCTTCATCTACAACAACCATTACATCTAACTCAGGTTTAAACTCATTCCTGATGACCAGTTTACAGTGATGACCGTAACATTCATCTTAACGAACGCAGGAGGGAAATACATTCGCTGTGATCTGTTCAGCACTCTGAACTCCAACCCGTCGATCTACGAGCCGGAAGAGAACTGGTTCGAAGTGATTTAAAGAGAAACATGATTTTTCGAACTTCGTACACACTGATCTTGATGGCTTTTTCAAAATGCTGCAGCCTACGCCGAAAGCGTCAAAACTACTTTTTCCAAGTTTTGTTTTCGCTGATGTTCAACATCTGTGCCGCTGGCTTGAAGACCCCAACATAGCCGGTATTTGAAAGCATTGGCTGGAATGAACTGCTATCGGACAATCAGTAAGCCGATAATACAAGTTTTGAGCCTGGACTAAATGGCCCATAGCCACAAAGCTCCTAAGTCATTTTAAAGAAAAGTTTACAGTTTTAAAATCAATATGAAAATATGTGAAATAAGAAATTTATGTTGATATATACCAGATTAGAAACAAGAAAGGCACACGTATTTTGAATGAATCACCCACAGACTTAAGAAAGTATTATTTGAAGAAATGTACGTAAGTACTTACTAAGGAGCTTAATTTGTGGATACCTCGCTGTCATGGAGTCCACGTCTGGCAGTTCCTAACTTGATTTAATTTTGTATTTCATTTCGTTGCCATAGTCCCAAGGGCGAGGTTGATGGGTTTTGTTGGATTTTTTCAATCGTTATTTTGAATGAGAAATGCTTTGTTTGTTATCCATATCAAACAATTCTGTTTTAACTATATTGTTCTATTTAGTGAGACTCTCACGTAAATACTGTTTGAAAATGTTTACTATTTAAGTATTCAAAGTTTAAAACAGTATTTTATGGTTACTTTTATAACCATGGATAATTCTAGGAGATATTTACATGCATTTTACAAGGCGTTACTAAAACAGTATTTTTTATATATATTTTATATTGTTAATTATACCTCATCATTAACTAACTAGCGAATCTTAATGGAGTTTCATGGAATGACATATCAAATGCTTTATTGTAACGCATGTCTGTGGTATCATGTTAAAAATGATTTGTTTTTTTGCAGTAGTCTTCGATCATCCTGGAAGGAGTGACGTGATTTTAAATAATATAATTTAAAGAATATTCATGTTAACACATTTAATTTTCAATCCAAAATTTAATGACAACCTTGATTGTATGATGCCTGTTTATGACTAACTTTATGTTATGATGCCTGTTTATGACTAACTTTATGTTATGATGCCTGTTTATGACTAACTTTATGTTATGATGCCTGTTTATGACTAACTTTATGTTATGATGCCTGTTTATGACTAACTTTATGTTATGATGCCTGTTTATGACTAACTTTATGTTATGATGCCTGTTTATGACTAACTTTATGTTATGATGCCTGTTTATCAGTAATACCAACTAGATTTGATAATGAAGTATTTTTTTTTTTTAATCGTAATTGAAAACATTGGAAAAGTTAAGTTTTGTTAAAATTGTCATCTTTTATCGCACCTCACCAAATCGAGGGCTTAGAGCAAAAACCTAGTATCTCCGTTTTTAGAAAGTTTTCAGGAAAAGCAAAAAACAGGTCATACGTGTTGATATCTTTATTTTGATTACAAAACTTGACAATAACATATGAAGGATATAGTTTATCATGTAGTATAAGATTTATGATAAAATACTATTAAATCGTACAGAAAAAGGCAAAAAATGTTTTTGCACTAACACTTTCAAATAAAAGGGCTTTAAGTGATCGAGCAAAAACATGGTATCTTGACATACATGGTTTTTGCTGGAACAATTCACAATATACAAAGTGAAAACGCATCCTACAACAATATTGTATCATCAATTGCGGCATTATTGCACCAATCACATCCGTTTATTTCTATCCTTTACATTGTGCATAAACCCTGTATATGGAAATGCAGGTCTATAGCTCGAATGGAAAATAGCAAAACATACCAATTCATAACATAAAAAATGATGTATTGTTATATACAGATCCGAAACTAAGGAAACTTACAACAAAATTACATGTAAATACAGTATTTTCATTGTGAAGACAATTTTTCTCATACTGTTTTTTTTCTTTCAATTTTAGCCTTTACTTTCAGCACAGCAGATTAATCATCATCTGTTGAACTGTCACTTTCTTGAATGTCAGGGTCTGGAAGTACATCCTTTGCAGATTGGCTGGTTGGAAGTGTTCGATAATATTCGTGGAATTCTTTGGGAATGATTCCATTTTTGCATAGCGTTACTAAATCCTTCTTTTTTGCAGAAGTAATTGGTAATCTTGATTTGTACCTCTTTGGAAAAGCTTCTAGTATTGTGTTGTTCTGAGGTACAAGTAAGATTCTTTCAAAAGCCTTATCATTGAAATCGTAATTAAAAAGGCATGCACCGGGATCAGTGGCAGTAAACCGCATCCATTTCATGTGTGTCCAGTTCACCTTCACACCACTGTCGGTATTCACTGTGAGGTTTCTTGATTTCAGATTGAGAAAGTCAATGAAATCATTTTAGCTGAGTGGAACAACATGGTATGGTTTGTGCCTTCGTGCCATGGTAATAACAGTATCCCACTGACTTGGAACATTAATCTGAGTCCTCTTCTTGGCAAATTCAATTGCAGCGTGCATACTGTCGCACTCCATGTGTGTGTGCCCTGACTCAAGAAATTTGTGGTCAATAAGTTTGATATTTCCAATTTGATTCACTGCATAAAGGAGACTTGAAGCCATGACTTGATTCCTGTTTTGGCCTGTACATGCGTCTGAATATAGTATCACATGTTCAACTGTGCTGGGAAGACTTTTGAGGTAAAGGTGTATACATGTCGCGATTTCACTAGAACCTCTTTTGCCATTTATTTCCGACCAAACAAAACAAGAACCATCACCATTGCCGAGATTGTATACAGAGAGATTATAACAACATAATTTGCGCATATAATACATTACACTGACTAAACTGCATGGGGTATAGAGAACAGATTGTAAGTCAAATGTGCATGCATGGATTTTGCTATCTGCTTTTGCTAATTCCTTGTCATTGGCCTTTTCCTCCCTTGCCTTTATCTTTCGTTGCTGGTGTAGATTGAATTTGTCTTTCATTTTTTCAGTTAAGACACCATCGTGTTCAGCCGTGTAATACTTTGAACATAAATTACACTGATCTTTCTTTGGAACATGGAAAGATAAATTAAACTCCTCATTAAACACACGTCGATACATGGATAATTTAACAGGCTGTTGCTCTTCTTCTGTACATTTTTCTCTGTACAATTCATACATTTTTGGAACAGTTAGTGATGCTTCCAGGTATTGCCGTTTGGAGTCTTTTCTTGTGTAATGCCGTTCAACAGTGGGAAAAGACTTAATGTGACTTCGAACTCTGTTTAGCATTTCATCTTTTATTCTGTTTGCAGATGGGCCTTTACCACGTCTTTCCTTTCCTTCAAAGTGTCCTGCAACTTTATTTTCTAAAGCATGAACCACAAATGCCTCACCTACAGCCAATGTTCTTAAGAAAAATCTCTTGCAAACCCTAACTATGTCACTGCCAATTTCAAAATTGTAATTCCTAGTAACTTGTTTCCTTTTTGATATTTTCCGGTCATTTTCGTCAAGCAATGTTTTTGTATTCTTTTGTTGAACTCTTGAACAGATAAAATCCTTTTGCCGTTCATATGATTCAAGTGCCCAAAATGAAGTAAATATTGCTATTCGGTCTACCTCTGTACACTGTTGGTTACATTTGTATCTACACTTGGAGCAATTGCAAGGTTTAATATACTTCTTGGGAATAATGTTACCAGTTGCAGATGTGTATTCCTGCCCACTTAATTTAAGCTTTTTGCGAACATTTCGTTTCCAGTTATCTGGTGTTGCCTTTCGCTTTCTACAGAGTTTTTTCTTTGGGGGTGTTAAGAATTTTGCCTTTTTTCGTGGAGTACTGGTAGATTTTTGTGATGCTGGTATTGGAGTAGCAATGAAGATCTGCTCATTTTCGTTTCCAATGAGCTGATGCAGCAGTATCATCACATAGCGTCTGACTTTGAGTAGCATCATTGCTGGTGGTCTTTATCGGTTCACATGCATCATAGTGCTCAAGAACATTTATTGCCGAGATGTAGGCAATATGAATCGATGCAGAAGCTTGACAAGAGACAAGTGAAGGCTGTACAACTATAACAGGTTGTTCAGGTTTGCTTGTGTAAATATTCACTGTAAAACCAGTATGATTTGCAAGCGCAAGAGGAAGAAAGTCTGCCACTTTATTTGACCAATATCCTTCTTGTTTCAAGTTTTCCACTTCTTCCAAATAATTTGCAACAAATGGCTCCTCGTCTTCGGGAGAAAATCTGTTCAAGAGAAAGCCAATATATTCTTCTGCGTTTTGTGCTAAATGATCGCACAGAGCATGACGAAGCTCCAGACTTGTTCCACTGATTTTACCTGAATGAAGTGATGCATCAAAAAAGCAGTTTCCATGTCGCGGCATTGCACATCTTGTAAAGCCATGGGCAAAAAGAATTTGATCTACACGTCCTTCATTTGCTTCGACAATTGCACATTGAACTAACGATTGAACAGCACTAGTATCCTTTGCGTTATGCAATTCGGATTGGGGATGTTTTTTTTGTTGTTTTCTTTGCCTTCGGGTGGAATGTTTCTTGCTTTGTTTACCCTTCTTGGACATTTTGTTTACATATCCTTTGATATTTTGTCTGAAATCAATGTCTTTACGTGTTTCATTAGACACATCTGAATAGAATTCTGTGTCTGTTGAGTTAAGGTCTTTGGAAACTGGCACAAATGTTTGGTCACGATCGCTGTCGTCGGATTCAATGAGAGCGTTTTTTATCTTTTCACTATATAGGCTTAGTGGAATATCTTCATTAGAGCTAGACGAATATATATATTTCAGTTTTTTTTCTTGTTTGTGTTTGTCTTCTCTTCTTTCTCTGAACACTGTTTTTTCCAGTTTCATTAACTGTTTCATTCGTGGGAATGATTTCTTCACACGATCTATCCATTGTATGTGTTGTATGTTCTTCTTGTTGATGATCGTCTTGCTCTGTGGGACATGGTGTAACATTATGTGCACCTTCTTGTTGTGTGAAATATGTATCTTCCAATTCTATAGCAGTTTTGATTAATCGATCATCTTCAGAATCAGACCACATCTGCAGAAAGCAACAAAATGTAGGAGCTCATAACCAACTTTAATAATTGAAACAGCACTAAATAAATTCATACATTGATTTAGTTATAATAACATAAACAATGTTTAAAAAACAAACAGTTTTGCCACTTTTAGCCTCAAATTATCATTGTATTAAAATAGTAAAATTAAAATACTATTTAAATCAAATAATTATAACACAAAAATTATTATTTAACTACTTTATTTAGTTTGTTTGAAGTTCAAATTTAAAAAAAAAAAAAACTATAAATATTTTAAACATAATTCATACCTTGCTGTGATCTGTTCCTCTAACAGTAATAACACAAAAAAGGTGCTGATGTTTGATCATACTTGCTTTTATCATCTAATTAGCATGGTTGACAGATAAAGTTTCCCAGCAAAAATGTTGTCTATACTGATAAGCCTGGTTTGGTTTCACATTACTTGATGATTTGTTGTGTTTCATTAGCAGAAAAAGGCTGTAACTAACTATGCATGGTTTATGCTAAAACCATTGCACTGTAAACTTGAAAACAAAACCATAGTATATCATCTTACTTGGTTTATGCTGCTTGAATACTCATCACAATACTTACTTAATGTAAGAGCAAAAACCCTGTAACTCAATGAACTATGTCTTTGCTTGAATGATGCATTCAAAAAATTCATGAAAGTATTGGAGCAAAGACATTGCATATTTATTTGCATGTATTTGCTCGTATTCTTCAACATATTTCGTCTGCTGTATGAATGGTATCTAGATATACTGGCTTAATGTTCCAAACAATGGACAAGATAATTGATACTTGATTTGATCACAAATCAATATCTTCAAAACTAATCAAGATACAGTTCTAAAATTTTGTAACATTATGTGTATATGAAAAATACATCTGTATATAGCAAAAATCCATTTTTGGAAAATTTGCCCGATACTAGGTTTTTGCTCTAAGCCCTCGAAATGTAGTCAGCGCACTCGTATTATACCTTCTTTAACTGTACAGATTGTAACTGCAATATTATTATGTTTTGTACATCAACTATGGTTGTTTTGTGAGCGTGGATTAATGTAAATAAAGGTGGTATCAAATATAACAACCGTCTGTCTTTTTTTCTGGTTTAGAAACTAATAAAAGATATGTGAATGAAACTTAACAAATCGTTTTGGTATCAACATAAAATAAAAAAATTACGTTGTACTTTTATTATGTTTTGTCATCAAAAGTTAGCTTACAAATAGATAAAATAGTTTCTAGCTTCAAATTTACTGTAAACTGAAGTAAAGACACGGATGTGAAGAAGTTACAATAAACTTGAACTGCCAATGTCATGGCGTAAATACCCCCCGCATGCCGCTTGTCACAAGGATATTGATACAAGCAACATGTAGTTTTGAGTTGTAATATGTATTAGTTAAACTGGGGAAAGAAATTGACAAAGGGAAATACCTCCGTAAAATAATGCAGCTAGAGTCATAATTATTGTGCACTGCACTGCTCCTTACAAACATCTATCTATTTATGAAGTTTGGGAAGTTTCGGGTCAATGCCTACAGTAGTTTTTCATAAAATGGCCGGACAAGGACAGCTCACAAAGAGGAATAACTCCGTAAATAATGCAGCTAGAGTTATAAATCTTGTTCACTGCACTCCGCCCAACAACCATCTATCCAGAAGCAAATCGCTGTTGTGACCTGTTATGCATCAACCCAAATCGTTTTATAATTCATGATTTTGTCAAATATGCCCTAACTAGTCTGTTGGTAGTCTCAGCTATAACTTGCAATTTCGTAATAAATGTTGTTTAAATGTTCCCCAAGTTTTCCATCAGCAAACAGCCCATCTCAGTGCGTTAGGCGAGAGTTTTTTTATATCTTGGTTCTCGGATTCGCCAGCCCGATTTTTTCAAAAAAGCAAAAAAATAAATATAAATTTGTACAATGTAACCGATATCGTATAATGACCTTGTGAGAGGGTTTCAACCTGCTACACGGAATGCCAAAAAAAAAAAATCGCTGAAGAAATTACTAAATGTTATGTAATAAGCATTGTGACTGTTTATCACTGAATGCTTCATATGATCTGCTCTTTGTTGTTTTATAAATCATGCAAGTCAGAAGAAAATTCTCAGTAAAACAAAATAATATCTTAGAGTCACTGTATTAAATACACATTAAATACACATAATTGTATATCAATAATATAATAAACACATTTCATTAGTGTATATTAATTTATTAATAAGACATATTTACTTAGTTTTCACCTAATTAAACATGCTGTTATACATACATGTATAATATGTCTCCTGTCCAGCGATATCTGACATAGGCCTATGGTGTTTAAGTGTAAGCATATTTTAACAGTAATTTTTATATTATAAACACTGCCTTTTAACGTTACAATTATTGGTATTTATGTATATATAAAGACTTTAATATCACTGCCCATTTCTATTTGTGAAATTCTAGTCATTAATTTACTCAAGTCTGATTTACTTTTTATTCTTTTAATTTTTTTTCCCTCCTCCAACCGGACACTTTTCCGAAATTTTCCGAGAACCAAGAAATGAAAAAAAAAACCGGCCTTAATAACCATAAGTCTCAGCAAATGCTATTTTTCATACAGGTTTTTCGCTCTAGCATTATACGCATACTGATTCTTTGCCAACCACGAGGGATAATGCTTTTACTGTTCCATATCAGGCACAGAGTACCGTAATATGTCACCAACGATATTCATTCAATGTCCTTGATTTGTTTGCTTGTTTCGCCGTATTCAACAGTATTTCAGTCGATTAACACACCAATACGTGGAATTGGCCAATATGAGCGATATAGGGTCACAATGGTTTTCTTGCTTTGCATGGATACGCGATATCATATTCATGTTTCGAAGAACGCGTGTTTGCATGTCTGTCTTTGCGCATGCGTGGCAGACCAACCAACAGTACATCACTTCCAGCACTGCCAGTGCCAATCCTGCGTTGTGAGTAATCGTATCTATGACACCAACTACAGCCTGTTAAAAGCAACGACCCACTGGAATGTTCACAATCCAATTTTGATTGCAAAATCAACAACTTTTCGACCTCGTAAGATTGATTACATTTTTTTTAACAAACAACCGAGTATGTTTGTATGCATACATTGTGAATACTGTCACAAAAGAAAGCAATTTGTCGAGGTCCGTTCGTAAATTTTGTGGACAACGCGAATGGTTGTGTAATATTAATAACAGGAGCTGTCAGACACATTGCGCTCGAGTATTTCAGGTAAAATATTTTGGAAAGTGGAAGGGGCATAAATTTGTTGTAACACAAAACTGTGTGATTATGGCAATTATTACAAGTTTCAACCTTATGTAGTTAATAACAGTTTTTATGTTTTAAGAGTTTTTAATATAAACTTTAACCAGAAAATCTTTCTGAAAAAAAGGGGAAAACTCTGTCAAAATGCAAAACAGAGTTACAATTATGTATGAGCTTGCCCCCGATACCAGAGCTGATGACAAAGGTATCTTCCTATTTTAAAGTGAATAACTTATGTAGTTGTGAAGTTACAACAGTTTTGAATATTAACTTTAACCGGAAAATCTATGTGAAAAAAAGGGCATAACTCTGACCAAATACAAAACAGAGTTATAAGGAATGTTGCCCCTGACACGGGAATTGATGGCAAAGTATAAGTTTCGAGTGAATAATTTATGTACTTCTGCATTTACAAAACTGTTGAATATAAACTTTAACCAGATAATATATGTGAAAAGGGGCATAACTCTGTCAAAATACAAAACAGAGTAGACGTAGACGCCGGGGGTAGTAGGAAAGGCTTCTTTCTATATGTAACCCAGCTGAAAAAATCCCAAAAATTCCCAATGGGAATCGAACCCGGGACCTCCCGTTTCCTAGGCAAACGCTGTACCGCGTCGCTATAAAAGCTAGCTCATATAGCAAGACAGTATAAGTGTCCCTTATACATCACCCTGCTACATACTCTCCATGTATGAAATTCTTCCACGAATTTCCTTCTGCCTTGACATCTTTGGGATGTCGTACAGACCACAGTGGGTTATTTACGTTGGGCGCCAATGTAACCCAGCTGAAAAAATCCCCAAGTTTCAATGGGAATTGAACCCGGGACCTCCCGGTTCCTAGGCAAACGCTCTACCGCGTCGCTATAAAAGCTAGCTCATATAGCAAGGTAGTATAAGTGTCCCTTATACATCACCCTACTACATATACATAAAAATATAGATAAATATAAATTCCCTGCCACACTGTGGCGATATTAAGCATCGAGTTTTGTACGAGTTTTGGCAGGTTATAACTCCCCGTAAAGTGGACGAGTTGGTAGCGGAATTGTTTCAAGTCGGCATGTGTTCGAGTTCTCTTCAGCATATTAGTACGATATGCGTACGATATATTTTCGACAATCGAAGACTTGTCTTCGATAATGTACGAGTGTGTATGACTTGTGACGACATGTGCACGAGTACATGTCGTGAGCAAGTCTCCCAAACTCGCAGAAAACTCGTGTTATGTTGTGAAACGGTAATATACGGCGAAACGCTACGACAAGGGAAGACATGTCTACGGAATATGTTCGAGACTGCGCTAGAATCTTACGACATGTGTACGAGAAAACAAGTTGCCGAGAAGAGGCGAGTATTTTAAACGTTATTAAATTCTCGCCACTACTTGGCAAGTTCTAGCGATATGAGACACAATCACAGCGACATAGAACGGCGTGTGTGCAAGATCTACACGACACTAGACGATTTGTGGCGAGTTACAACTCGCCTGAACTCATTGCTCAAATTGGCCACAGTGTGACGGGGCCTTAACCAAAACTCATACACTAGATTTGCATTGTCGTGAATATATTTATCGCAGTAAGTCACGTTTACCACCCGACTCTAGTACCCCGTACATGTCTGTCAAATATTACTGATTATGACCACAGACGATGCTCGATCAAGCATAAAATCAGTTCAAACTATGACGCCATGCCTATTTGAAGCAGAATAATTATATGATACTGTAATTCCACCGTCACCGTCAAACCATGGACGTCAAATGTTTGACTTTTTAAATGCGAGAACATCGTTCACCAGGCCCGGCATTCGACCTCGGGATCTGTGTTCGTATTTATTAAGAACTACTCGGACATAAGATTGTCCTACATTCTCGACATATCTAAACAGAGTGCATAAATACCACTATAGATAGAAAACGTTCAAAACTCAAATTTGTACGTTAATACTGGCATAATAAAGCCCTTTTCTATATTACATTTTGCCGTCAGAATTGTAGGTATCTTCTGCACGAGTTTGATTGGTACAACGCAAAATAGCGCAGATGATCAGAGTGATGTATACCGGCACTTGTACTTATAGCACTTATGTACACGTCGTTAATTTAATTACCACTTGGGCCTTTCAGTTTCCAAGCATTTTTGGTTGATAATAAACCGCCCTCTCGACCCTGGTACCCGACCGTACGTATCAAAACAGTACGTCAGGCACGCGCTTATAATGGTGGCTCCCTGAGGGCAAAGTATTAATGGGTATCACATTGTTCATGTACCGTATTTGTCTTTGGACCAATATACATAGCTTTGAAAATGTGCAAAGGTATCGAATACCTTTGAGTTAACATCATTATGGCTTACATATAAGTTATCTGATAAGAGTGAATCCCGTTTGGTCTTGAAATAGCTTGTTGTATTTAGGTTCACATATAAATAATTTAGATAATTTTAACGATGTTTAGAGATGAATTTATTATAAATAATCGTTTACCCTGAAAGGGTTAATTTTATAATTAACTTAGACTACTGATCTTATCAGACCAGTTTTCTATTAAGAATAAATCCTTTAGATCATTATTGCTTTGAAACTATGCGGCCAATTGCTCTTGTGAGCAATGAAATCACACAGGTTGAGAAATGTTTGTAGCAAATCCGGGTTTGGGACCCGGGACCTCTCACTATTAAGGAGAATGATCACTCGACTGAGCTACGCAATATCTGTTGTAGTGAATACGTTAATACAGAGACCGAAGTGGATTTTAATTTAAAAACATCGACGGAGTTTTAAAATAGATACAGGGACGTCTGTGAGGCTCAAGCTGGGATGACAATTAAAAGCGCTCTAACTGCGCTAATATGACATCGTAAAATAAATGTGCATTACAAGTTTCAGCTTTGTGACAATGTCTTGTATGGGACAATTTATCGTCATCCGAAAATACACGGTTAGCTGATGCATCCGAATTACTCCGGCCAGCAGGACAACACCGTTTAACGTTTAAACCAAGTAACACCACATTAAAAGAAACCATTTAAATGTAATGATGAGCAAAATAAAATAACTCGTGAAAGACACTACAGAGTGGTCCGTAGATAATATTCTACCATTACCGAAACCGTGTTCTGTTTTACCTATCTAAGTACGCGCGATATTATTCCAATACGTTGATAAATAAACTCACATGTTATTTAAGCCTAACTACGACGCGTTTAGATTGACAAGCGCTACATTAATACACCGATAAAACGACAAATTCGATACCAGATAAACTGGTTGATACTAAGCGCCAACTGGATTAAACATTGTTTTTGTAAACCGACCATAGCCAGATATACTTGTTGATACCAGCACAAACTGGATAGTGGATAAAACGTTTTAGTATTCGGTTATAACCAGATTTACTCAGGCAGACGCCAGCGCCAACTGAATTAAACGTCGTTTTCAAATCTCGGCCGCAACCAGATTAACTCGCTGGTACAACCGGCCGTAACCAGATTAACTTGCTGGTACCAGCACAAACTGCATTAAACGGCATGAGCAGGAACACTCTTGTTCCTACAATGTTCTTACATTGCCTTTGTTTCATAGAGAAAAAAGCCTTTTCCAAGCTAGATCAGTTTTGATATAATTTGGACAAACTTCCCCAGCTGGTGTATGATCATAATATCTCAGAAGCAAAAGAAAGCAGCCAGTTCGGGCACACACACACCAGAGTGTTTTCCCCGTGTTCATTAAAAATGCAACGATGATGCTTGATAACGACTTTGTTTTTCACCCAATTTGCAGTTTGTCTATGACCTCAAGATCTCAAAAGAAGTTGAATATAGGCAGTGTTAGTGTTGAATAAAGACCAGTTTATTATTTATTTTGAAAACCAGAACCTCGAGCGTTGGCGAGTGGTTCACGTTTTCGTGCCAAACAAATAAACTCATCTTTATTCAATACTTACCTAGTAATCTATTTATCTCATCATTTTCTGTCTTTATTTTGACAATTAACGAAAGAAAACACATTTGATATTACGAAAAACATAAAATGACGTCACAAAAATAACAAGATGACGTCATTATACTGCGCGTGTTTGCTTCATCACCTCAGTGTTAAAATAAAGCAAAGTTTATTCCATGGGAGTTTATTTCGTCGAACGATGATGGAATAAAAGTTGTTGTCGTCGTTGATAAGTAAGGGTAAGCCTAGGAGCTAAGGAAAGTTTAGCTAGACAATTTATTTAAGACCATTATATATGGTTTGATACTTAATAACAATTGTTAAAACTTGTCAAAACAGTAAAGCCATCATTCAGTAGTCAGGTGAGCGCTTTGGGTCATTATCTTGTTTTTTTTTTGTCGATATCATTAATGCAACTTGTTGTAAAATCACATTTTGTCGTGTTCCACTATATCTGTGTCTCGCTGTGGAGTGAATAAAATACTGTAAGCTTTGTAATACGGGAAGTGAAGTAATACGAAGTAGTTCTAGTAGTACATAATTAAGTAGTGAAACGGTCACCCAAGGTAAGTAAACATGCGTTTCAAAATGAGCGTATATAAAATATGTTAATACAGTTTCATTTTGAAAAATATATTATGACACATTGTTAAATAGGATGGTTTTGTTTATATATATATTTGACAAACATATGTAACTACATTCACGCTGGTCACCGAGTACATTTTTCGCGGGCGCGGGAAAATTAGTTGCGCTGGTAAAATTGATAGGCATGAAATGTACGTTAAGTACTGTTACGCGCATGCGCGCAATTGATATTAAACGTTATTTACAGTAGTATTGTTTTCATTCAACTGTGCGATTAAGTATGCGAGTAATTCCACAAATTATGGCCATTTTATTTGAAATTTCAGTAGAAACCCGAAGTGTTTACTTTTAACAAAATTTGTTTTAAACAACAAATTCAGCCTATATAGGTAACTGACCAATTGTCAGCAGCGCTCAATTGGCAATCAATGTGACCAAAATGATGTGACCTTGACACCTATATCTGCCCAAATTGTCATTACCACAATAGTGGAAAACTTACAGATATTAGCTGTATTTGCACGAAAGTGTCATTTTTAATTGTGCATCATGTTAACACATAGTTATGTTCTATTGCTAATAAAAATATTCAATATTAAAACAAAAATAATTTGTCAATATTGTTGATAAATTATGTCGTTGCTGTAATGACAACTCGTTTGGGTAATGACATACCGTTGCGGAAATGACATCGGCTATGAAATACAGTCAGATATAACGGATATATTTACTTTCAATAAATGTTTAGCTCATTTTGTTGAAAGAAAACATCCATTTAATGAATTGAGCCTTATATCAAGCATGTTTTATTTATCCAAATTTTGTCAGCGTTGCGGAGATGACCGTTTGGGTAATGACACTTTAGCAAACATTTCACTTGAAAATGCAAGAAATTTAGTTTTACGTGCATTAAAAACCTTTCACATGAGATAGAACCATGAATGAAGGTGAATGGCTGCAATGAGCAATAACTTTGTAGCCACAGTTTTATTTCTCAGCACATACGGTGATGACAATTAGAAAGTATACGCAGTACAAATGAAAACTTTCCATCGACTTGGGATGGTAACTTGAGTATCTGCTCTGCTATTATCCAGTTTAAATATTCCCGCTTAAATTTCTGATGATGAAGCAGTATGTTTGTGTTTGTATACGTCATCATTTCTAGAATTTTCAATGTTATTATGGGTTGTTGCGGTAATGACAAAATAACTGGTGACGAACCAAAACATGTCACTGTGCAAAGTTTAACTTGTCAAAAATTTGGTAAAAAATGAAGCATCATATAATTTACACTTATATACATATTTATCAGTCAACTTTTTATATTTTTATTAGTTATTTTCTTATATAAGATGGTTAACATTTGGACACATCTTATGAGTGACAATGCATTATTAGGCAAGTGTGCACTTTAAAGATCCACGTTTTATTTGATTGATAAAAGTTTTATATCACAACTCATTTTGTTTTATTTCTTTCATCATATAGAATAAATACAAACCAGATTGTGGTTAGTTTGTGAGCAAGAAAGTCTTTAAAACATCATGAGTGACATGCCTTTGGCCATTTTTTGTAGAATTACCCAGGCGTTGTGTAGTTTTCATTCAACTGTGCAATTATGTAGGCATTGTGTAGTTTTCATTCAACTGTGCGATTATGTAGGCGTGAGTTTGGATACTGCTAGAACCATTTATCCCAACAACTTTTCTTGTTATTTCTGTTCCATGCATATGTTGTTGTTACACGAAAAATATATCAAACAACAATAGCAACAACAACAACACTAGGAAATTACCGGTAGCTTGTGTAATATGTGTATAACGTTTATGCGAAATACCGTCGATATGCACCTTTAAGAAAGTGCACGGAACAACATTGATCAGAAAACGTGTATCACTGAAGCAGTAGTTTTTCAATAAGTTATTTGATTTTAGAATTTTTAAATTAAGTGCTTAAAACATAAACATATCTTATTAATTACGAACATATAACAAAATATCGAGAAAGATAAATCAATGCATGCAGTGAATGTTTTAATACCTGTGGTAAAACTATTGTGGACAACCGTGATTTTACGGGGAGGTGGGGGCAGGGAGTAGTTCGCATGTTTCGTATTTAATACGGCTGAGTTCTACAAACTTTCCGTCGGTCGCCAGAACAATTCTTCAGTAATTGCTTTCGTGTTATAGTTTGCTATAAACTTAGCATTTTGCAACTTAGGCATTCCGCAAAGCGCTGTTATTTTGTGGTATGTGCGCACATGTTCTCTTAAGCGGTGTTGACAGATAAAAATGATTTATACAAAAACTGAACATTGGGATCCCATAGTGCGATGTGTAGGCTTATTATAGTAATTCACTTAAGCTTTCAAACCCACGATTGACAGACAGAAAGGACGTCCGATTTTCGTATTTAAGGATGTGATATTTAGTCAGATTGGTACAATTGTCATCTTGAACTGGTCGGTGTTAAAGGCCTCCGATGTTTGTATCGCTTCTCGAGGATGTCAGCTCGTGACGTAGTCGCTATTTACAGAGTATCATATGTACATCTCACTCTGGCGACTGAGGCGATTCTATAAATAAATCACGGATCATTCCGGAGATAGTGGATGTATCACGATTGATGTACACACTTACGTCCGTCCAATCAAAATCTAACATGCACGGTGTCCATGAAACGAGCACATTTTCACGTGCGTAGCCATCACATCAATGAAAAGTTCGGGCGTTAGACACGCGTATAACATGGACGCCAAAAATGGTGCGCCTGTAAATTCCGAATGTACGAACGAATTAAAAGGCGTTAAATATGTACAAAGTTTCTGATTCTTATATGCTATCTATGCCCACTACATGGGCAATGGTATGTTAGCAATAACATTAACCTCTGTAACAAATGTCATTCTGCTACTATCACCAAACATTTACTTCTCGGGCAAAATGCCACTGTATTACTTTTACACAAACATTTACCTCTCGGACAAAGGCAACTGTCACTGTCCATATCGATAATTTCGAGTGTTTCTCATGCCCACGTCCGAAGTCCAACCGAAATGCGAAAAGACATAGCGGAGGTGTAATATTTTACTATAAAACAGTTTATCAGGGTAAAATTGAAGTTTTAGATATAAATGAAAAAGGGTTAATTTGGTGTAAACTACTTAAATCTTTCTTCGGTTTTGAAAATGATGTGTATATTTGTTGTTGCTATATACCTCCAGCTGAGTCCACTGTGTACAGTAACATAAATTCCATACTACAAGATTTTGATTTTTTTGATCAAATATCGATCGATTTAAAAATGTTTAGTCAACTTAGTGATGTCATTTTAACAGGAGATTTTAACTCGCGAATAGGTCAAAGGTCGGACGTGATAGATAATTTAAATCTCGACCGCTACATTAATATGCCTGTGCCCGATGTTCCTGTTGATATTATACCGCAACGATTATCGGCGGATCAGCAAACGAATACGTTCGGTAATAAACTTCTTACGCTTTGTAAAGAAAATAGTGTGTTTATTGCTAATGGGCGTCTTGAACCAGGACTCTACACATGTTATAATTTTTGTAGAAATACTTTAGGTGCAAGCACCGTTGACTATGTGATAGTAAATTACAATATGTACACGTGTATAAGTAATATGAAGGTACTTGATTTGAACGAATTTTCTGATCATTGTCCGATTGAATTTACTTTGCTTTGTGATAAATGTTTAACGTACAAACAAGGCCACATCCTTGGAAAGATAGATTGGAAACAAAATAATATAGATTTGTTAAATAACACTTTAGAAGAAAAAAGGTACATTTTTGATGAAATTACAAATAATTTGTTATCGGAGCGTGACAATCTGGATAGCTGTATCGATGCTTTATCGACTACTATTTTTGATATCTCTTTTCAGCTTAACGGTAAAACTGTACATACAGGCAATACCAAACGTAAAAATAAATATGTGAAGAAATCCTTGTGGTTTAATGAGGCATGCAGACAAAACAAAAAAGAGTTCTATGAATGTAAGAGAATCTCTAAACGTTATCCCTGTGCCGCAAACAAGATTAGATTTTTAGATGCCAGAAACAAATATTGCTGCGTTAAAAGGGAAGCAAAACGCGAATATTACAATAAAGAAAAACATACATTAGCAAAGTTAAGCAAAAACAATCCAAAACATTTTTGGCGATATATAAACAAATATAAAAATAAAAATATTTAAAACAGTAATGATATCAACATGGATCAATTTTTAAACCATTTTAGACAATCATCGAATACTGCACATAGCAGTACATTTAATGCTAATGACACTAATGACTTGAATTCGTCGCCTTCCGTTGAAACGCTTGATTTTGCTTTTACTGAAGACGAAATAAGAAACACGATTTCTAACATGAAGCGTAATAAAAGCTGTGACTTGTTCAACAATGTAGCCGATTTCTTTATTGATTCGAAAGATTTTATCGTACCATATTTAACTATAATATTTAATTACATTTTTGATCGTGGTATTTATCCAGATTCTTGGTGTAAAGGTGCCATAATACCAATATTTAAAAAAGGCGATAAGAAGGATCCTTCCAATTATAGAGGAATCACTCTTGTTAACGTAATTTCAAAAATATATTCATTATGTTTACGAAACAGAATTAACAACTGGTGTGAGGAAGAAAATGTACTTAATCCACTTCAATTCGGTTTTAGAGACAAACGAAGTACAACCGATTGTATTTTTATCTTACACAGCATTATACAAAATGTACTATTGCAGAAACACAAGTTATATTGTGTTTTCATTGATTATGAAAAGGCCTTTGATACAGTTATCCACGAAGCTTTATGGATAAAATTGATTGAATCTGGTCTTAGTTGCAAAATGATAACAATGATAAAAAGTATATATGCAAATGTTAAATCATGTATAAAAAACACTCAGGATTCGTCATATTCCGACTTCTTTAATGTCTCTCTTGGTGTTAAACAAGGGGAACCCTGTCACCTCTACTTTTTATATTGTTTATAAATGATATTAAAGATTGTATTAATGTTCAAAATTTTACAAATGATGATTTGCATTTGCTTTCTGTTTTTATGCTATTATTTGCGGATGATATTGTTTTATATACTACTAACCCAGTAAGTCTTCAGAACCAACTTAACGAAATATACCTTTACTCTTCTAAATGGGGTCTTAAAATAAACGTTAATAAAACGAAAATATGCATATTTGAAAAACGAAAAAGCAGGTGCAACTATTCATGGTCAGTAAATAATGAACGTATTGTAATTGTTGATAGTTTTGTGTATTTGGGTGTAAAATTTCACTACACTGGAAATATGTCCAACACTGTAAAAATATTAAATGAACAAGCACTAAGAGCATATCATCATCTTGTATCTATTTTTAGCCGTGTCAAATTAGATATCAAAACCAAACTAGCTCTATTTGATTCTTTAGTAACACCAATTATACTATATGGTTCTGAAGTATGGGGCATTTATGACAACCCTGATATTGATAAATTACATTACAAATTCTGCAAAAATATTCTTTGTGTAAAACAATCTACTTCTAACTATGCTGTACTCGGTGAATTGGGTAGATTCCCTTTAGCCGTTATATGCAAACTTAGGGCATTACGTTATTGGATGAAAATTGTAAATAACAATAACTCATTATTATACAAAGTGTTCATGGATCAGATCAATATATTAACTAATTTCAATTGTACGAACAACAAACTATGGTGCAAATCTTTGAAATCAACTTTAGACAACCTAGGCTTTGGCTTTATGCTTAATACACCAGATATCACAGGTGACATTGCATACATGGTAACTCAAAGACTAAAAGATCAATTTGTACAAGAGTGGAATGATAAATTAGCATCACAGCCCAAAATGGAATTCTACTTAAAATTTAAAAAAAGCTTCGAATATGAAAAATACCTTGATTGCATTCCCATTGAAAAGGCCAGAATTCATATGAGCAAATTTCGATTAAGTTCTCATTGTCTTGAAATAGAAGTTGGCAGATATAATAGATTAACCCGACAAGAACGTAAGTGTAAACTTTGTAACCAAAATGTATGTGAATCAGAATATCACTTTTTACTGTGTTGTCCATTATATAACGAATTGCGAACAAAATATAATATCAGGCCATCCTGGCCTTCCATAAATAAATTCATTTCAATGATGTCTAGCACAAATGTTATAAAACTCAAAAACATGTCAAAATTTTTGGTAGAAGCTTTCAAACTTAGATGTGAGAATATAATCGTTTAGCTGCTTCATAATTGCTTGTTTACTAACAAAAACGTACTATATTGTAATATGTACTGTTACTGTTTGTTTATATGCAAATGTTTCTTGAATCTCATATGTATTCATCTTTAAATACGTTATATTGTATGATTCCCTGTCTCGGCCATATTTTTTTGCATTTGTGTATATGTATTTGGCCAAAGGCAGTTTGCCGGATTGCCAATAAACTTTTGACTTGACTTTGACTGTCACCAATAGCATTAACCGCTCGGGCATAGATCACTCTGACACATATCACAAAAACATTTGCTCTCGACAAAAGGCTACTGTGACTATCCCCAAAACGATTTACCTCTCGGAAGAAGACCATTAGGACGCTTATCACAAAAACACTTATCTCTTGGACAAAAATCAATATACTCACCATCCAATTAACACTTATTTCTGGGCCAAAGGTAACCGTCACTATCCCCAATTCAATTTAGATAACTCGGACACTATCCCAGTAACATTCACCTATCGGATAAATGTCGTACGGACACTATTTAATAACATAAACGTCTTGGGCAAAAGTCGTCCCATTCATTTATGCATCTCACCATCTGCCATTTGCCCTTGTTGCGTTATGAACCTATCAATATTTTCCCAAATGGGGGAGCAGCGGGCGTAAACGTGACTTTAGACTGAAAGCGATTCCCGACAGGCAAGAATTTGACACGCCAAATGGTTCTCGATCCCGGGAAATAGACTGCCTTTGGTCGGATTTTAGATCCTGGTAAAATTGTGCCCCGGAAAATTTGATACACGAAGCATCTCCCACTGTTGGGATTTTGAAAAAAATGCTTGGCTCTTTGGTGAGGAATTGGACCCCCAAAAATAAAATTAGTCAATGACCCCTGGGTCAGCTCGCCGCTCCCCCATGGGGGGAAATATTGATAGGTGCATTATCCTTGTGAAGAGGACACCCAAAAGTCTGCAATGAACCTTCTTCGCACTACAATTAAATCACAATTAGCTATGATGATTCTATGTGTAATAGCAAATCAATAATAACAACTGCTTTAAAATAGTTTCATTTTAAGCTTAAATATATACGTATTGGTTAAAAAAATGCAGCTGCTAAAACTCTAGAACATGAACGTTAAAACAATATTTATGCCAAGCTACGCCATTTCCAAATGTTGTTTGTAAATTTATGAATGGGATTTTGTGTGTGTCCCGGATTTAGGCGAGAAACACATGTCACAAGTATTATTGGCTTACGATAAAATGAAATGAATTGTATATGGTAGTACAAATCTCGAGGTTCTACAGTGCAGCGGGTTAAGAAGGATAAACTTGATCTTTAATGTAAGTTAACAGGAATATTCTGCAATTTCTTTAATGTAAGTTACTAGATTTTTCTGCAATTGATGTGACGTTTTGTTAATGCTTTATAAATACATAACGTAGTATGTTTTGTTTGAATTGTTTAATTTGATATACCGATAGATCTACGTTATAAACGGTACCTAATTAATTAGCTATTTCTTGTTTGTATGTCGCGTAATTTATGGTCATAAAATCTAACACAATTAAAGTTAAAATAAGTTTGTTGGACATGTTTGTATGTTCTAAGGTATTATTTTACCACATTACAGTAAAAACTTGCTAGCCAACCGCCGCTTACCGGCTGGACCTTAGCTATCGTTGTTTATCTTTCTCTTTAAACGTGATCTGTATTCTAAATGCTTTTTGGTTAAAAATTCGTTAACACGACTAATTCTGGTATAAAAACTACAAGAATGAACTAATGCGCCTGCAAGTTTTATGATTTGTACATAGAAATAAATTACATGTAATCTGTTATCTTCCCAACTGTCCCATGTTTTTATAAACGTTTTAAGCATAGGAGTAAGACGCATAATTATATTTAATTAAAGTATGTGCAGACAAATAAAAATATATATTCACTAGCGGATCCGGGGAGGGGGGGGGGGGGGGTGGGCGCACCCGGAAATATATGCTAATTTTTGTCGGCTCGCTCGCTCAGTTTGGTAAAAGATACACATCAAATTCAGTAAAACCCGACCTAGCCCGATTTCTGACGTACACCGTAGCACCGGCGTAAAAGTTCATCAAGAACGATAAACTATAGACAATGGGTATATATATACTTTGTTTGTAAATGATATTGTTATCTTTTTTTAAATTCATATATTATATAAAGATGTAAGATGCAATTCACCGTTGGCACAGTATACCACATAAAAATATTACTTTTCGAAATATATGATTTAAAGTCGAAATTCAAGTAAAATCGATGACTACTTTCGAGTTTGAGTTTTGTCTCAATATATAGATTAGTTCCCAAAAATCTAAATCGACAAACTGCTTGTTCATTGTTCCGTTAGCTATCATACCAACTTTCATATTGTTGTATGCATTCATAAAAAATATATGAGGCGTGTCGTGGGAAAACCGGTCTTAATGCATGTGCGTAAACAGTTCATGATGCAGGAAGTTATATTTTGGAAGTAACATTGTTTCTGTGATATTTCGCAATACTTCAAACCGAATTGTTACAAACCCGTTGTAAGGGATAAGTGTTGTGCATTTCCTTAAATTAATGGAAATTTATGTCAGCGTTAAATACTAAGTTGGAGAAAATCTATTGGAATTGTGGTAGTTATAATAATGAAGCCAATGCCCCTTTGATTTCGGTGTCCTGAGTTCGATATCTTTTATATATTTTATGTACGTGTATTGGAAAGGAAAAAAAAATCTGAAAAGTTTTATTTCGTCATATGTTGTTAAAATCGAACATTATGTGTTTTCGATGTATTTTGTCAAGTTTATATAGTTTTATCGCCGCAAATAGCTTATTTTGCAAAAATCTAAATCGACATACTTTTTGCGCATTGTTCCACTAGTAACCACACCAATTTTCAGAATTGTTCATAGTTTTATATTAGAGATATAACGTCCTGTAGTGATGGGGTGTACGAAAAATGGCACCAGTTATCAGCGATTTCATGTTTTTACCGGCACTCCTTTTTCTCTCCTTTTTCGTCTTCGCTGGAAAGTGGTGCATTCGCTGATACTACGGTACTACGGTGTGGCAACGGTCAAATGATTATGCACGGTGGTTTGAGCAGGATTCTCCCTCGTGACACGTTTGAACTTTCCATCAAGTCTTAGCCGAAAGATCGTAGCAATCAGTTTATTGAAGTCGTTATTTCTTCTTCCCTAGTTTTCCTTAGAAACGGACATGGTGGTCGGCGGGACATGGTTGACCATCGTTATAGCAGTGACGTCACTGCCACGTGATGTCCCGGGGATGCCAATGAGCTGCACAGGAAACACGCGCTATGTGCCGCCCTTAGGGGCCAAGGAAGGGGGCACGGGTACATGTGAGGCGTGCCCACCGTGCGACGGAGGGGGCTTCATGTATAATTTAACTGTAAGTCTAACAGACAATTATTATTTGCACATACAAATGCCTTTTGTTTTTAAGTTTATTTATTTTATTTGGATTGAAATTAAATGTGTCATACGCTGTTAAGTGCTGCAGGATGGACATGGATCAAACTAGTTTTGGTTTTTCCAAAAATCATGTTTGACCAGTGAATCTTGATCTATATTTTGTGCAGCTTTTGTGCTAACAGTTTCAATTTAGAGAAATAACCGGCCGCTTCCTTTTGCGTTTTTCGGCATAGCTGTCTAATATCACGTTTGACCCAGATTTCTTGAGATAATTTTATGCAGCGGGAAAACTGAATGCCATAGAATTGGGCAAATTTTCTAATTTTACGGAATGCAAACTTGCAACAATGGTTTGATTTCTGCCAATAACTTTTGCATGTTTTTGGGGATTAAACTTTACATAATTGTTTACATAAGCGGTTCAAATAAAGTTATAAACATATCTTCGACATACACTCTATAACTGAACATTATTATGAACATTTTTACTCATTGTATGTCGTGAACAGAACGTAATATTTATTCACCAAATGAAATAATTATATTGTTTAGCTTACTTCAGCGGCATGCTCTATAAAAAGCAATTACAATGATCCCATTGGTTGACCGATATCTAAGAATTATTGTGCTCTGAAACGTTTCGGAGCCAAGATATTCGGCGAAGATAGGTATAAAATGGTCTATTATAAACATAGCGCGCGGTATATTTGTGCTAATATACATTTATCAATTAGCGTGTGGAGAATCAAAAACACGAGAATTTCAATAAATGGGGAATTTATATTTATAAACTTACTGTGCATGTTAATTTATATTTGAATTGAGGTTGTGTTTTCTTAAGAATTATTTATAATTGCACCTTTCTCCAGTAGATGTTATTCAATCTCTAAAAACATCTTTATATCAATAAAATGTGGCGTAAGAAGTCTCGTAATAAGTCGAAATGTTGTTCAAATTACTTTTACTTCATTTTCGTTGCATGAATACACTATTTGGAAAACTAATGACACGAATAGTATGGTATACCATATTTCTGAAGGTTTTCTTTGCTTTTCGGTATTCAATAACTGTGATATCAGAACGCTGACTGGTGGGCGGAGCCTAATATGCATGATTACCATGCAATAAGTAGCGTGCGGTATATTGGAATTTTTATTGTAATTTATACGCACGCTACTTATTGCACTGTAAGTTTCACATTAGGATTGCGCACCAGAAAACTTTAAGGAACTGTTCTGTATTGATTTTTTATTTAAACAAATAAACTCTTAACAGTGAACGGGGTGAACATGTCGAACTCACCAAGTTATAAACAATTAGAAATTGAATGTGCAGCCTGTGAATGACACAGATCCGGAGCTTGATTGTAATGTCCGTTAGAGCATTACTTTTCTCCACTGATACTGATTCCTGTGTTATTATCTTGTCACATTTCACTTTGGCATTAGGATCTAGAGCAGCCGATACCTCCTTGAGAACTGTCTCTCCCGCCCGCGTGTACTTCCGAACGCCGGCTGTAGAGTGATAGCCGGTAAGAGCCATGATCTCCTGCTCGTCCACTCCTTTTCTGTAGAGTTCTGTGGCGCACGAACGCTTTTCGCTATGATTCGTGAACCTGCCCTTAAGACCGCACAGGGCAGCAATGGCCGTCATGAAGTTACCAAGGGTATTGACTCCCACAGGATGCTTGCCGTACCTAAGACCATCACAAGCAAGTGGCCTGCGATAGAACGGTCCAGAATTTCCAAGCGCATCCAAGTAACTCATGAAATGGTCTGCTATCGACCTGGGGCCTGAAAATAGAACAAGAAAAAACTCAATATGGGTCCGAATTAACTTTAAAACAAATTCATTTCCCTACATTTTGCTCTAGCAAATGAAGTAAAAATGTATAAGTTATGTAAAGTGCGTTGTTAAGAACGAGTCGCCCGGTTAGCTTAGATGGTAAAGCGCCGTTTTCCGACGGTCGCGGGTTCGAGAACCACACCGAGTTCGCCTTTCATCCATAATAACGACTATTTAAAATAGAAAGGTCGCGGTGGCGTTGTGGATATGATGTCCGCCTAGCGATCGGGAAGTCCCGGGTTCGATCCCCACTCTGGGAGCGTTCTCAAGATCTTCCCCACAGACACCAAATGGTGGTTCTACCCAGGCAACGGACTCGCGAGTGTCTCAATAAGCCTGAGGCTTTCGATGCATTCGAGTTAAAATAAATACCGTAGGTTTAATCTAAAAATAGAAAGAAATAATTCGCTTACCTTCTGTACAGTAGTGTTTTATATCTTTTCGTTGCAGATGTCGATGCCCGAGTCCTCCTTTGAATGTCTTGTTATCCCTTCCGAGGAATCGAACGTACTTCCCGATCTCATCATCCCCAATTGCAAATTGTTCGCAGACCAGGTTGCGGTGCTCGTCGCGTCCGCGTAGACCGATGAGTTTGCACACGTAAAAGAATACTGTGTATTGCAACCGTTTAGCATCGCCTGTTCCAAAAACGCCCAAATTCCACAATTTCTCTTCAGCGTCTTCTGGAATCGGATCTGCTATTTTGACATCTGCACCAACTCCCTTCTCTAATAAATCCTTAAATCCTTCATTTGACTGTCAATTGTATTTCTTAACGGGCAGAAGTCAGGATCCTTTTCATCGAGGAATTTTTTGTCGTACAAATTTCTGTCCCGAATGTAACGCAAAAGTCGACACAGAATCAAATAAAGCGTGTTGCTTGTGTAGTAATCCCCTGTTTGATTAAGCACTTCCAACACAAAACCTCTGCAACCAGTGGTTCATCTCTTCTTTGCTCATAGAAACTAGGTCGGGAATATCACCTCCCCGTTTTTTCCTCTATTCGTCGCGTGCTTTTCTCAGTGTTTTTGTTAATTTTGGAAGCATTGATGTTATCCATGTCTTCATTGGTCACCGGCTTTGCAAATCTGGTTGCAGTACTGGAGGGCGGTTTCTGATGGAGGACCGTGGCGGCACTTCCGGCTTCAACAGCATTTTCGGTTGCTCCACCACCACTTCCGGCTGCTTCAGCACCGCTTGCGAGTCGCCCTCGATCTCTTCTGTCTTTTTTTAAGTCCAAAACCCCAATACCACTTTCGGTTGCTCCAAGACCACTTCCGGTTGCTCCAAGACCACTTCCGGTCGCTCCCGAGTCATTCTCGGCCTCTTGTGTCTTTATTAAGTCCAAAAAACCCAACATCAAAAGACACGTTTGCATCATAATCATACTGTCCATTAGGATTTTCTATTTCATCCACAGCTTGTAAAAGAATGAGATCTTCATGCGAATTATCTAAAGATGTCATTTCACGGTAGTCAAACTCCATATTAGCAATTCGACTCAAAATTAAATTATCTGAATCTAAAGCATCCATAATAAAGTGTTTATCCCTTGAAATCCTAGACTATAATGACTGCACTGAATGGAAACCTGGCGACAGCGCTAAAATTTGAAAACGACACTCATGATTCCAGACATCACGTGACTAAAGATGTCATTTCACGGTAGTCAAACTCCATATTAGCAATTCGACCCAAATTAAATTATCTGAATCTAAAGCATCCATAATAAAGTGTTTATCCCTTGAAATCCTAGACTATAATGACTGCACTGAATGGAAACCTGGCGACAGCGCTAAAATTTGAAAACGACACTCATGATTCCAGACATCACGTGACCTAATGACAGCGCTAAATTTGGAAACGAAACACGTGTTAGACATCACGTGACGTCTAGGAAACACCCATGGGATCGGCATCGTGGAAAGTTGCGATTTTATAGGTTAATATGGTATAAAACACTTGTAGCACCCTTTGACTTCAATATGTTAATTATTTAATCTCGCCCTGCGGGCTAGTTAAATAACTAACATATTTCGGTCAAAGAGTGCTACAACTATTACTTATTTAACTACGTAACGTGACTCGTCTGATATATAATAATTTTCATTCATTCCCGCAATTATTTTCTGACAATGCTAATTTGTTAAATTTGCCTGACAAATTCATATAACAATTATAGTAACGTAAATGACTAGCATTTAGGTTATTCATTTATCAACGATTTCAACATTGAAGGTATGATCGGTTTATTCACGGTACACATATTGATTATGTTTTTAGTTTATCTCAAAGAATTTTGGGTCCGATAAGTTTTCTTATGGTGTCCGAAAAATCTACAGTCCGAGAAGTCTCCTTTGTGGGGACTAAAAAAAGTGGGGTCCAAGAAGTCACGTAACCTATCATCTTGTCCCTCTTGTGTAATGTTTTGGTTAAAAAAAAAGACATCTCAATATTAATTTCAACGCCGATTGTCTTTTTTTAAAAAAGACATTTCTTGTTTATGTTTACATAACAACACATCTTCGCATAACGTTTCAAATATAACTGCGTACAATACCATGGCACTCTACTAACTTAGAAAAAAAACAAAACTAAGCACAGTCGGTCTGTGCGACTGTCGACGCTCATCCAATATTTCGTCAGCAATATCGTAGCTTTCAGTCACACCATGTGTTAAATTACATTTAGACACCATATACTGAGTTTAAACTCTCGCGACTGAAAATTATGCTACTTTCACGCAAAGGTGGTTAGCAATGACAATAATTTGTGAACACATCATGTTTAATGACAAATAATCAAGAAATGACAAAAAACTACTATTCTGAAAAAAATCACTATCAGATATATATTATAAACATGATATGTTCACTAATTATTATCATTCGCTAACCACCTGTGCTTTACCGTGTCGGGTTTGTGTTTTACCTTCTACGATATGTATATATGCACGTGTTGAAGAATTTGATGGATTGACGGCAGAAGATCTCATAACGTATCAGACTTGTTTTAAAATAACGTAATAACAATACACGTATGATTTTAACACCACAATTTACTTGTTTATAACATGAAGTGGCTTTAAATTTATATTCAACTCTTAACAGCTACCGCGTCTGAAAGATCCTGTTTATGGATATACATCCTGTTATCCCTGCGTCCCCTGCCCCATTGGGCAATATCGGGAGGCGGGGTCGCATCCCGTGTGTAACCTGTGCGTGAAATCGTGTGCCGCAGTGAACAGGTTCGAGTCCCAACCCTGCGGCGGATCTTCCCCCGGCCATTGCGGAGAGTGCTTTGACAGGTAGGTGTCTGCTGATGCTGACGATGTGGTGATAATAGTGACGATGATGATGATTTTATGACACTTGCGATTATATTGATGCTGATGCTGAAGCTTCAGCTGCTAATTCTGGTGGTGGTAGTGGTGGTGATGATGATCAGGTTGAGGATGAAGATAATGACAGAATAATAGAATTTTCAGATACTTCGACGTAAGTTTAATCATGATTTTATTTTATAGTCGTGATTTAATTCTGACGTTGCTATTTTTCAGGTATGTTAGGTTAACAAATGCTGCGGAGGGTGTATGCGAGAAGAAACCAGAGACTTCCTCTACTCAGGGTTCGACAGACAAATTGCCTTCCCAGGGCTCGACAGAAAGATCCCCTCCAGGGCAGTCTACGGACAAGGCGGCAATAGAGATCAATTCCAAAGCCGAGGCCAGTGTCAACATTGATGGGGGTACTGTAGTGGGGAGTCTTGCTGCCATTATTGCTATAGTGACAGTTTCTGTCATTGGGTTGGCAAAACTTTGTGGCAAAAAATCGCAAGAAGGTATATTGTTTAATGAGCCCTAAAATAATTGTAAGCGTGTGTGTTGGGAACATAGATTTGTATTTTGTTGCAACATGACAATTACTGCTAGCATATTATATTTTAACACATACGCCAGTTTCATCTTGATACATTTTTGTACAATTATTGCTCCATTTCTCTTAGATAGTTTATTACCATCTAAGTCTTTAATGTCACAATCACTTTAAATGTGTATATACTTATGCATAGTCATGTTTTAGATATTCATGTACGCAACGTTTGCAAAAATCAAAATGCTGTGGATGTGCATGTGCTCTGTCAGTTATTGTAATCTTTTCGTTCTAGGATTGGGACCAAGGACCGAAACCTCGGCCATTGAGAACGAAGCTTTTATAAAAGCAGCCCCTGCCAGTAAGGTGACACTGGAGAACACCTCCCTGAGTAGCCAGGTGGAGCCTGATGCGCGACCAGATGTGCGCGGTGAGATACCGAAAATGGTGTCTGTTAGTGAGCAACAAGGTAGGTGTACGATCGACGTCGACAATAGCAGCGAGAACAGCAACAGAAACACTAATTTCAACGCCACTATAACCATCTACAAACAAAACCACCACCAACCACCACCACAACCACCACCGTCCACCAACAAAACCATCGCCGCCAGCAAAACAAAAACTCACCATCATCACCACCATCCCACCAACAAACCCACTCCATCCCATCAACAAACCCACTTACTTCAACATCAACACCCTCACCACCACCAACACCATAGAATACAAAACCACCATCATCACCACCAACACCACTTCCACCAACACTCCACCTCCAGCACCAGTACCAACAACTGCAGAAACACCACATCCAACACCATCACCACAACCAACAATAATAATACAGCTGCAGCGCATTTAAATCAACAACAAAAGCACTAACATCAACAATATTACATTAATATTAGTAATAACGACTAAGGGCATATGTTTTTGAGGCAAAAACATTTGAACGTGTCAATTGGCCAATCTGTGGATTGGTACGTCACCTTTAAGGCCTAGTGTAATCGTTCTTTACCCCCACCCCCACCCCACACACACACTCCCCGCTTGCTGCAATTAAAAGATGTTATGCTGGACCAAATACACAGAGTGGAATGGCCCATGGTTAGGCCAGAGATTCATTAAACTAGGCCTGTAAGACAGTTTACTTTTTTCAGTTCTTCTTCCGCACGGTCGCAGCCACCGATATCCCAGCCATAGGCTCATTCCAGGTGACCATATAACCAAGGAGTGCATCAGTTACATATCCACGAACATCGGAGCGGAAGAGAATCGCACCGACCTATTCCGGGCTCGGCACCTTAAACCGTCAGTCTACGAACCGGAAGTGGAAAAGTGGCTGAAGGAAAAACTCAAATATGCTGACTGTATATACAACGTGCTTCTGCGGTGGATTGAAATGAAAGCGGAGAGCACAGATGCCGATCTTGCTCATCTATGCAGCTGTCTCGAAGATTCCAACATGATGGGCATAGCAAAGGATTTGGCTGATATGTACACTGTTTTGTCCACACAACCTCAACAGACTGGAAGTACCGGTTCAGAACATGGTCACATTGAATCCGCGTCTGTCTTCTCCTAGCGCAGACATAACATTGTAGGTGTTTGTTTTGTTGTCATATTTATAGCATCACCCTAGTCCAATGGGTGCGGTGGGGGCTAAAATGGTAGGATTGCTTGTTTTTGTTAGATGTCATGGTTTTTTCGGGTCTTGCGATCGATAATTCATTGGCTTATCTTTAAAATGAAGTGCCATATCATTTACAGTATTATTTTTGCAATTATACTATTCGTTGTTTATTTGCAAAGCAAGATTGTGTCCGCCTTCATCTATGAAACTGTATCCAGTTAGGAAATTATGTACCGCACTGCACTACAGTAGAGAAAGATAGACGGATGTCCGCGATATTGGATACCACAGATTAAGAAGGAAAATGCGCCTAGATAGCGGATATATACCTATGTTTTGTTGATTTTTTAGTACATTTACAGCACTTAAAGATTTTTTCATTTGCATTTTGTACGTTGATTTTTATACAAAAACAGTTTATGTGAAAGTTATAATTACATGTACATGTGTATTTGTATGAGTGTTTATGTAGATATTGTGAAATTTTTGAATAGCACAGAAATAAGAATACATCCCAAGGGGTTTAAAGTGTGCATGGACAAGTTTCAGTCTTTATTGACGTTATCATTGACGTAGAGGAAATAAGTACTTAGTAATTACATAAATTTAGATTTCACAATTCATTGCTCGTATGTAATGACCCAATTGCATCATTTTTGTTAAAAAACAAAGATTCAGATGCAAAAACATGTACAGAACTAAAACGCTATGACGTTATATGTGTTTCTTCGTGTGTATGTGTTTTAGTTTAATTGCTCAAAGTAGTAGCTAGAAAGTAACATAATAATAAAAGTAATAATAACAAATAAAATAATAATAATAATTATTATTGTTATTATTATTATTATTAAGTTGAATAATTCAGTGCAATGTTTACAAGAGATATGTGTAGTTTTCTTCTTGAAAATATCTGACATTATATGATAACATTAATTTAACACGGTATTGTCTCTGAAAAGATTTTGTATCACTGTAACAATAATTATTGTACTTTCAGAAATGATTTTTTTTTAACTCTATACTGGTATATTAAACTAAAAAGCGAATACTACGAACACATTTAGTATTATTTAGTAAGAGCTTTTACAAGATTGACTTGTTAAGACGACGTGAGACCATACAATAAATGTTTGTCTCCTACAAAAATGTGTATCAGTGAAGATATTCTTTACTTATTTCTGCATTCTGTGATACTCGCCTTTGCTTGTGATCTATTTGTTTATCGTTTTGTAATACATTTATTGCTATGTATCGATTTTGCTCCAGGCTTTCTGTCTTTCAAAATATGTGTCATTTTTCGTTAAAATACAATGTTTGATACTGATGACAGTTATGTACTTTAGTAACTTTCCATTTATTTTAATCCGACAGTCATTAACATATTATATTTTTTATTGTAAATAACGTAATGGTTTATAATTTCAAAATAATCAAATCTTAAAAACATGGTTTCATTTTAATATTATGGGTGCTGCATTTATGCAAACTCCTCGCAGCGGTTACCTCCCCTATCGGTTAACGGTAACCACTGCCATCACAAGTAAAATCCTCCCAGATCTGGAAGGATTACGTGTATGTAACTTTTACTTATTTAATGCAACTCATTGCAATATTCTACATAATTGGACTTTTTATATATGGTTTGCAGTCAATAATGAAAACAGAAAAAGAAAACAACTAATTAAAACCATAAATAATATCTAGAAGATTTAAATCGATCATCATCACGTCGTTTGTTATGACGGCAGGGGTTTGATTAGAGCTATACTCCGAACCAGTCTAATCTCTGCTCGGAGGTTGGCATTTATGTTGTTGGAATTGGGAGCCATTTAATAAAAATCCGAAAATTTAAGATATTAAAACTATTATATAATATTGGTTAAAATAAGGTTCGTATAATTGGAAAAGAGATTTTGCATTGTAAGATAAAAATCAATTTAAAATATGCGTCGTGTTTGTTTGGCCCTTATGATGTTTACATTGTGACGTCAGAATTGTGAGTATTTTGTATAACCATAGTTTTCATTGTGACGTCAGAATTGTGAGCATTTTGTATAACCATAGTTTACACACGTTTCCTTACAAAGCAGAATAGCACAGTTAGTTAAAATGCTGTTTATAGTAATTTCTTCGTACGGCACCTAAGTCGTGTCCATGTGTCGTATGAATACATCTGCACAGAAATGAGTTTTCGAATGGACGACGAGAAGTATTTTAACGGTGTAAAACTCTAATTTCAAGGATTTTCGAATATCATTCTTCGAGTTTGTTATTCATCAACGTTTAATTTAACTTGCAAATGTTTATATAAACATTTGATGAAATCATGTACGATCTCATCAAATTTTTATAGAAACATATGCAAGTAAAATTGAACCGATAAAACGTTGATGAATAACAAACTAGAATAACAGTTCAGAAGAAATGCTATTCGAAAATCCTTAAAATGAGAGCTTTACAAGGTTAAAATACTTTTCGTCTTCCAGTCGAAACATCGTTCATGTACATTAGACATGTACACTATTGGGAAATCCCCAATATTTGTTGCGTCGTGACTTGGGTTTTGTGCAGATTTCTTCATACGACACATGGACACGTTTTTTGCTTCTGTCACAAATACGAATAAACGTGTTGGTATCGACGTAACGCTAGGAATAAATTTTTCGTTATGAAGAAGTTCATAAAAAAACAACACATAACATATGGTACATATTACTGTTTATTTTTATTTTATTTGAACTTTACTCGATCATATTCGTCCTCTCATTTGTGTTGTTCAAAATATGAAAAAAATGTAATGTTTATATTGAAATTGTATATATCCCCTTTAACTAGAGATATATTAACATTGTGCCATATTTGCATAGGATTTTGTGGATATGTTTTATCTCCACCGGCTGAAGGTCACCGAGCTTATGCCATGGCGGTTCGTCCGTCGTGCGTCCGTGCGTGCGCGCGTCCATGCGTGCTTGTGTTAACTTTTTATATAACGACATCTCCGAAACCGATTGGCCGACTTTGATGAAACTTTACAGAAATGTTCCTTGTTTGGTCCTCTACCAAAGTTGCTCAAATGGCCTCTGCTGCTCAATATTAGCGCCAGAGTTATAAATAGACAATCTTTTAACGACATCTCTTAAACCCCTGGGTGGATTTTGAAATAATTTCACAGAAAAGTTTCTCGAGTCGGCCTCCACCAAAGTTGCTCAAATGGTTTCGCTCCGTTGTAAAACATGACTGCTAGGGGGCGGAGCCATTCTTCCTTATATGGCTCTGTTGAAAACTTTGAAAAACGTCTTGCCAGAAACCATTGGTTGGATTTCAAAATTAAGTTGCTCAAATGGTTCCGCTCTGTTGAAAAACATGGCCGACATGGGGCGGTACCATTTATTCTTATATGGTTATATTGAAAACTTCGAAAATCTTCTTGTTATAAACCACAAATTGGATTTCGGAATAATTTTACAGAACTGTTCCTTGGGTGGTTTTCTAAAAAAATGTGCTCAAATCGTTAACCGCCAGGTGGGCGGGGCCATTTTACCTTTATGGCTATATTGAAAAAATTGAAAATCTTTTGGTCAGAAACCACTGGTTTGATTTCAATATAATTTCACAGAAATGTTCCTTAGGTGGTTCTCTACCAAAATACTTTTTATTTTGATTCCTTATATACCATCAGGGTCCTTTTGCTTCTGACACATCTTTCTCAATAAGCCAGTGGAGCGATACAGGCACTCATATGCCTCTTGTTTTCTTATGCCTTGATTCGAGACGTTTTTGATTGGTTTATATTTGCTAGATGGTTTATTGTAAAATGGATCCGATACATTTTTTTTTGTATACATGAGGTTAGAAAGTGTGTGTAAAGTATGTGTGTTTTAAAAGTATGTGATATTTATACTATTTTGTTTTATAAATTCACCTACATGTGAATAAAATACATGTAAAAAAAATGATGCGTATATTTTTGAGCCGTTGGAATTTGATCGTTTTTCGAGCTCTGTAACTTTACTAAATGGACACTAGTAAATGGATATTTTCCTGCGAACAATGTACTTGCATTGTAATCAAAAATTATTTTATGTCGGCCAGAACTATAGCGGTTTCCTTGGATTTACCCAATTTCGCATTGGTTCTCATTGGTTCTACCCAGAACTCAAACTGTAGAGCATCATTTAATAGGTTTAAACGAAATTATGTTTAAATATATGAAAAGCAGTTCGTCTTAACATTAGTCAAGATATTGTACAACATAATACAGGTGCAGGTAGTTCTCAGGCAGTAGAATTGCAATATATTCGTCGATAGATTCACTCGAGTGGTCCATCTTCAAGATCTTGGGCAACTTCACAGATGAAAAGATTAAATATTAGATAAACATGTATAAACACTAAATTGTGTTTCTGCAAATAAAAATGAAAGCTACGTTGAACAACATGTCTGTGATACACTGCAATATCTTTATTTGTGACTTTTTATAACACATTAGACTTTAATTATATGATACGCAGTTCCACTTCTAAATCGCAAATATATCAAAATGTTCCGCTCATGCGAAACCAGTGTTTTTCCACTATCTACTTAATGCTTCCTAAATATTTGTGCGCACGATATAGGTAATTATACTTTCGTGCATTGTGCGTTAGTACTTGGTCACATGATTTCATAGCAAGTGATTCATCACTCTGGGTTCACAGGCGATTCTAAAAATAAATCGCCTCTGGTACATCATGCGACATTTTGGACTACTTTCAATCACATGATCATCAAAAACGACTGCGCCCATAAGCTACAGTATTGAAATTCCTATCAACAAAATGCACACGCAAATGTTGTAAATTATTGGGAATTATTAAAATAAAATGGTCGAAGTAATTACCCAAATAACAGTACGTTAAATAGAATGAAATGCCATTCAGCTGTGGAATAATGGTATATTCAGCTCAATTTGAAGCCAGCTGGAGTTTGGAAATATGCTGAGTTATCTTTAGCATTAATTCTGTGGAAAACTGAAACACACGTACTAGTGTTTCATAGTTATGGTGCTTTTGACATAATTCACTCAAAACCTTGATCGTAATGTAACTTGTCCAGAGGTAAAGATGTTTTAAATTTATGCAGAATGTGTCACTGTGATTTTGCTTTCTTTTTCTTAATAAATGTAGTCTACACTACCAAATTTTGCTTTTGTCAAATATTCTAATTGATGAATCTGTAATATTAAAGTTGTATCCATACTTGTTTATCAACTGTCCTCCACATTTTAAATGTAAAATAAACCTGCCATTTCGGTATGAAATTGTGTGTTGAAAATAAGCTCATATACCGGTATAATATGACTTAAATTTTTGGATTTGCTTAATGATATTAACAACACGCTCCTGATAATATTAATCAAAAGTATTATAAGAAAGCCACTAACTTTGATACTATTATGGACACCCAGTCTTGGATAGGGATTTCAATTGATGCCAAATCCTACTTTTTGATGCAAGCAAATTGCAATTTTCTCATTTCTGACTCCAGCAAATAATGTGCCTTGCATCATTTTGATCCACTTGTTTTTAATAAGCCAACTTCAAAAGCACTAAAAATAATATTTTCATAACACTCATATTTTGTTTTAATTGAAATAAATAATCACAAAACAACTTTGAAACACAAGAAAATACTGAAAAAATATCTACCATAAGATCAATAAAATCATTTACCCCCACTGACCATGTATTCAACTGACAGTAATTATGTCAATCCAGTTTTGGAATTCATTTAAACAGCGTACCACAAAACAAAATAATCACAGTACTTCAATTTGTTTATAAGCATTGCTAATATAAATGCATACAAAAATATAGTTAAATAAACCAGATGAGTACAGGTTGTTATATTTCATATTTTGTGTAAATGTCACTTTCATGTTTGATTTCAGGAGAAAATTGATATTCAATGGTTATAATTTGTTAAAAACAGAACTTGACAACAAATAAGGTGATTTACTTTATCACCATTACACTATATAGATGCATACTGTTTCCTTCAAAGTTAATCATATGTCATTGCAGATACATCGCTAAATACAGTATAATTGGTAATCTTGTGAATAAAAGCATATTTCATGTGTTTCAACGTGCTAGATATAACTGAGTACTATCATAGAAAATGTCCTGTTTGGGTTGTTTACTTGCTTGTAGAAATAACGCTATGTTACTGATTTCATTAATTCCAAAATGTAGCTGCTGGATGTGTCCTTACATTTCAACATAGTCATATTGTCACAGTTCAGGCACATAAAAATATCTGTATTTCTTTCACATCACTTCTCAAGTTTGTAAGTGATTAAGTGTTTTGAAAATAGTCTAATTTCCCTCTGTCGCATTGTTATAATGACGGTTACATTACCGTTATATATTAATATATAAAAATAAATATTTTTTATATTATTATATACATTTTATATGGGAAATATATCAAAGCATTATTCAAAGCTATATAAATGTGTAACCAGTTATAAAATATATGTGCTTCAAATACATCATTAAGGTATTGCAAGTTCAGGACACAGAAGCTGAAAACAGCTTAAAATTGTCACAGTACATGATGGTAAATTCAACCTGTGTTCCTTTCATTTCAATTAACAAATTTTCATAGTATCATTATCATATTTACATAAAACTGGCAGTCTTTCATTATATCCTTGGATAATATTTGGTTGGTCTGCCAGATTTTTTACACTCTAGTCGAGTTTCTAAACTGAAAGTTCTCATTGCGCTCTTTTAGGGATACCAGTCACAGCCAGGTTTGGTATTTTACGGGAGATGACCATATTAATCACAGACTTGCAAAATTTAGTCCGCCTGTAAAAAAGAGACATGTGACTAAATTTTAAGGAACATTTTGTAATTAAGCATGTGATGTAAAGGTAAACATAAACAAAAAGTAAAATGCTATTTAGACTTAAATTAGTTGTACTAGTTAACAAGAATTATGCCAACTATTCATATCTTAAGTAATAATATTAATGCTGCAAAAACTATATAATCAGATTAACTTATGGTAAATTACTAATAAGAAGCCATGGACATTAGATAAAAGTTAATGAATAAAATGAAACAAATGATATAATAATAAGGAGAAGAAAAGAAGAGTGGGAAGAAGAAATGGAAGAGGAACAGAATTGCTATTGAATTGCATATACTTAATTATGGTATACAAATGAACGAACTGGATATACTGAAGAATATCATAATACTTTATGATAATAACATTAACAACATAAAATTTATAAAATAAATACATTAAATTACAAAAAGATAATAAATCAGATATTAAAACATGTTATTTTTCCTGACAAATAAGGCCTTTTCTAAAGCCAGTAGTAAAACCCAATGGCAGCCCGTATTGCGTAGACATTTGCATTATCTTTATTTGATTCTTCCTCAAAACCTTGTTTTTATCAGTGTAATTTAATTAAAGTCTTAACATCTGTTTCACTATTAAGTCTAGTTTCGCTTTCAGTTTGGATAGTTTGTAAATTATATTTGCATAGTAAGCCTTTTGGATAATAGGTGAAGATGCCTGCAAAATATACATCTACCTCTCCTCATTTATCATCGTTTCGACATAAAATGTGGTGCTATTTCAACGCGCGTCGTGTAAAGCCCTATAACACAGGCGGATCACGCGTTGGGTGTATCAAGCCAAGATGGCTCCATGTTAGACACGAGATCTATCTTACGGAGCATTCCGGAGATAGTCGATGTATCACGATTGGTGATTCATTGTGTTTTTGTTCTACAAATAACGATTATTAAGTTTTGTTTACAAAGCCTCACAGGAAGTTAATCTGGTTCCTCAACTTCAAAACTAACCGCAGCGATAGCAGGAAACCAAGCAAAAAACAAAACGTACATGTTAGCTAACGGAATATTCTCCAGAGGTTTGTCAAATAATATTCTATTTTTCCAGTATTAATTTGTTTATAGGAATACGTTGTTACAGCATAAAAATTTCATTTAAACACTTAATACACCTACAGTTACAACAACACAAAACTGGACATTTACAAAAGCAAAGTCAGGACTAACTACGTTCAGCACGTCTAGCATGCCGTCGTAATGGGCACACTGACCCGCATTTAAATATTTCCGAAATTTTGCACGTTTGAAACACAAGCTCCAAACTTATTAAATGAATAAAAAAAATTAACCAAAAAATATTGTTGACAAAAATACAGTGATTCCAAACACTTAGGGCTTAGTCATATAACTTAGTACATAGACTTGAAATAATTACAGGGTGTATTATTGTATCATCACACAATGACGAGCGTTCAAACATGTCTCGTGGAATAACGTCAGCGCATGTGGTATCCGTCTTTCAAGTACGATACATATAGAGACACAACCCCACCCCACTTAGGCGTAAAAAAATATGTTTGTTTCAGGTAACATGACCAAAACATTAGGGTAGGTAGGAAGGGATTTATTAATTATTACTTTTTTATAATTTGCAAATGGCCAACTTTAATATTCTTAAACTGAATAAATATTCAAAACATGTCTGAAATATCCTTAAACATTGTTTTAAAGTGGATTCTATCAAAACTAAACACTCATTTAACTAACAAACATTTAATTATTGAAAAACATAAATATAACAAAAAATATCTGACAACCCCAATAAAATGTTCTAGGGTCGGGGTATTTTTAGTGTAGGTCGGGTAAACTGAAACAAACATATTTTTTTTTACGCCTTAACAACCAGCTTTTGCATAACAAGTGTTTAAACAATGGGAGTTATACTATGCTGAAGGGTTCTTGAATGACTTCTTAAGGACACAACAAACAGAGTGCTTGAACCAGGGTTTGAAATAGTATATTAAACACACTTATAAATTGTACGAGTTCTTTTCGTGTCAACTCGCAAATGAAAAATGTAACGCGAAAAAAATATATGAATTCCAAAACTGGATTGACATTAACCAAATATATACCAGTGTTATATTTTATTTTTCTAACTTTCCAAGAATGACAATTTATTTCCTTTCCCGGTACCAACGTAACCCGTGACACAACTGAAGCTAGATATGGACCATTGAGGACGGATAAGTTGAGCCTTCATATGCGCTATTTCTCTGGCAAAATTTTGCAAATTGAACAAAAATTACTCGCATTTTCTTCTTTTTTTTTTTTTACAAATACTAGCATTTTGCAAGATCGAACCAATTGTAAGGATCTACTATCATATATACGATCTTAAACCATACATAGTGACATGTATACATAAAAATATCAGCTAAGTTTATTCGATATTTAAGTGTTTGTCTGGTTATTATTATGTGCCTTGTTTCATTTCTGTGCGTTTTGTAATTCTCCCGAAATAAGATCTAAAAATAAAGAAAAAAATCGTATACACGCGTACAAACTTTTAAGGAAGTCACACTGTTAACATTATTAAGGAAGTCACAAAACAACATTATTAATTTTCGAGGCAACGCATAAAAAGAACGTCGTTCAGGGGTCGAATGTAGCACTTCCTTGTTGCGCTCGCGTTAACTGCTGTCCGCGTACAGGGTCGCATGAAGAAACGCAGGAAATGCAAGGGCAACTCGCGGTACGTCCCCTCCGTCGGGGCCGCGGAGGAGAGGGGGCGTTGTGAGAAGTGTCCGTCATGCAACGGGGGTGGATTCGTCCTCAATAGGACAGTAAGTGTTTCAGAACAAAATGTTTCAAGTATAATTTTAAGAACGTTGTTAACAAAATTCCTTGTGATATACAATACGTATTTATTTTATGTTATTGTTTAGTAAATACATTTCAAGTCTTACCCTCACAATGTTGAAAACGAAACTTATAATATTTGAGATATTTTAAAATCTGTCGTTTAATTATATGCTTACAATTTATAGACGTCGACTTTGCTAATATAAGACGTTATTCTTATTTAACTAGTTTCACGTATGGAGTTATGTCGCCCTCATGCCACGTCCCAATGCTATTATGCCCCACCACCGGGACGCTATGCCCCCCCCCCCGACCCCTGGACAGTTTCCCCAGTATCCCGGACGTCGATGCCTTATCAAGGGTTGTATGCAAACAGCAAAATTATTGTAAAGTTCACCAGCTGGACATTTTGTGTTTCATCTCAGATGCGCGTCGAATAGACGCTAGCCGATTTTTTTTCCTTTTAGTCAAGTGTCGAATATGAGGTATTTCGAACAAATGCTGTTCAGTTAGAACGTGCACAATTTTAGAGTTCTTGACATACCAGTATCGTTGTGACACTTAAAACATAAGGCCATACCAATTTGATTCTATGTTTAGCGTTCTCGGGCTGGCAGGTTTTTGGATGCCTGAACGAAAAAACAACACAATTTTGAATCGAAATGGAAAGCATATACAAATTGGAAAAAATGACTTTCAGGTGTTTTACCAATATTTTTAGAAATAGTGTGCAACTAGTCAATTTACAAGGCTAATATACTGTGTTAAAGTAGATTCCCAATATGAAGATGATATGATAACAGTTTTGCAGGTAAACATTTGCTTAAGCTTGTACCACTGCCATGAATAAGTTGTGAATGAAACATGTTTTTTTTATCGACTCATTTTGTTTTTCTACCTGGTTGGTAGGTTTCGAAAATTCATGGGGACGCCAAACATAGTATAACATTTGTATGGCCTAATTTAGCTGCTACTTGTCTTAGAGGATGGAAGGTAATGTGTTTGTCAATTTAACATCAACATCTGACTCAGCGTTGTCGAGGCTTTAAAATGGAAATAGATCCGTTTTAAAGGTAAATACTTAGAACGAAATATCGCCTGCTGTCTAATAGTCAGTTACGAAAAGGAACAATCGTTTTTATTGTAAATACCATGAAATTTCATGACACAATCTTTGTTTATAGTTGGTTAAAATGTTGATAATGAGGGGATCAACCATTTATTATAAATAAATGTATTGTAAATCCCCCAATCATGATGTTCTGTTTACAAACACGCTGTAAGCGTCTGCATTTTAAATCGTTTTTTTTTTATACCTGTATCGATTAGTTCATGTTTATAACGGTTCTCACTTGCATTTTTACGGACTGTACATGCAGCATGATGGAAAAGCACCGTTCGCCAAGCACATTGATATATAGGTCATGGGATCTGCGTCAAACACAATCTAGTCATCCATAAAGCGCACATATATACATGTAGTTGCATTAAATATTTTCATCGTTATCGAAGTGCTTTCGATTTACTCCATAATTGTGCATACTTGGTTACTAAACAGCAATTAAAAATCAGCACGGGACTGAAAATATTTGATTGTTACTTGTTTTGTGTTATTAAACAAGGGACTATTTTCACTAGCGTACCGATATCATAATGAACGTTCGCACCGGAACACATCGCTTGTATTGTGCGATTTGATTGACCTGGCACTCATGAACATTCCGTGTATTTTCGTAAATCTATTTTAAGCTACTAACCCAGATTAGAGACTCAGACATGAATATGTATTTATTAAATCATTACTATGTAACAGTTGCTTTTGGAGTGCAGTGGTATGTACGCAAAGTTTGTAAACATGAAGTTTTGGGTTCGATTCCCAGAACAGGTGCTTTTAATTTATTCATTTTTTTATTAAATTATTTTAATTTATTTAATTGACCATTTTGCTGACGTCATGACACGGAATCTCATCATCAACCTCGATTCTGACACAGAAGAGAGCTGCATTGATACCGCGAGCGAAACAGAGTCTTTGTGTATGCATTTTTATGAAGATAAAATTAAACTAAGAAAAATAAAAAAAGGAAAGAAAACAAAATAAAGAACAAATGTCACGAGAATAAGTGATGTTGAAGTAAAAGAATTTTTTTTTAATTTTGCCTGGATTTGAACCACAGTCATTGTGATTCAAAGTCTAAAACACTATCTACCGCGCTATTCTTCCTGACACTTATTGATGAGGGTTCTTGTTATATGACTATGAAATCCGTGCTTTGCACGCTAGATAAACATTAAACCGATCTAAATAGAACAGCCGAGCGCTACCGGAGATTAATGAGTGCCAGGTCAATAAAATCGTACAATACGGGCATGATATCACACAAATACCCATCTGGGTCAAAGCGTCTAGTGTATGTTACAACTACTCAAGTACAGAAGTACATGTTATTACCGTCATATGATTTGTAAGTATTGCATCATCAAATAAAACACGTTGTTTGTTTGAAACGGGCTAGTTTAAACCGGTTTGCAAAGCTGAACTTTAACCGAAGGGGAATCTCATGAAAAGTCCGATTTATTATTTGTAAACATTTATACATAAAATTTTATCAGATTGATATAGAAACAGTACAACTAACAAAAACCGAACACGATTATCGTAATATGGAGATCTTTTACATAAGAAATACTTTTCGATTCATCGTTGTTTATCGGCCAATAAAAAACGATTTGGAGTTCTGATGCGTAGGAGTGGTTCAATAGCCACGTATCAGAACGACAAAGAGTAGTTTATTGGCCGATAAACAGCGATAATGCGAAAATTATTTCGATTCTAACATGATTTGACAAATATTTGTGCAATTGTAATGAGAACTACATTTTACTTTACTGCGCACGGAATTGGGACTATTTTCATGTTAGAATTCTGTATTGATGCTTTCTTGTGGATAAAGAATACTAGCAAATGGCAGTGTTCAGAATTATAGATAAAACTGTCCTCATGCTTTACATCTGCTCTGATTAATTGTGATAAAAACCTATCAAAAAATAAATAAATAAACGTGATTTGTTTTCCCGTACATGTTTGTCAACACAGAGCCTGTTTACATATCTGAAAAGTGATGAGCCATAAACTGTCCAAATCGGCAAACAAATGTATTGCTCATAAGTAATGGGTACTGACGCTACAAACCTCGATGAGCATCGATGTTAGCGCCAACGCACGCGCGAATCTTGGACTCGTGCTCGGAATACCTGTGCTTGCGATTCTGGTGCTGTGCATTGTCGCAACCGTGATTGCGTTCCGATGGTATCGGACACGTCCAAGTATAAACAGCAGAGCGACACAAGGTATATACGAATGCATGTATACATTTACTGTTAACTAGACTTATTGTATAATGTATCAATCATGTGAATATTATGGATCGATGGACAATCGTTTTGTTCCCATGCAATATTACCAACACTTGATAATTGTAACACGTAGCAGGGCTGGTATTCACAAAGCATCTTAAGTTATTTCTTAAATATCTTCACTTAAAGTGAATGTATTATATTTCTTTACTTAATAAACAGACGCATATGATGTTGATATTGCTCAAATAACGCTTTCATAATGATGCTATTTGAAAGTGTTACTTAATGCTAAGCTGTTTCTATATGGAATTATACGGTTGAGGAAATTTCCAAATTTGAGGATAAAATTTAACTTAAGATGCTTCGTGAATACCGGCCCTGAACTATCATACACTTGATACGAATGCATTTAAGCAGAACAAGCAAGAGATGATCAACTCGAAGTGGCGAATAGCGGCACAACACTGCTCTCTAGAAATGTGACAGTTGATGGTTCGGTGGGCTGCCCTGGCGAATACCGTGTGCCGGACTGCCCTGGCGAATACCGTGTGCCGAGAGAGATGCCTGTTGTATATTCGGTAGAGCAGCTCCAACAAGAATTCACTAGTAGGTTTATTCTTCTTTTGGCACGATTGCTGCAGCGTTACTGTTTTTTGCTTCTTTTGAAATCTAAACAGTTACTAATGGCCGACCTGTTATGATGCGCTTTTAGGGAATATGTTAAGCCTTAGTTAGTTCTTTGTTGAATTGTTTTGTATTTTTAGTATGTCGCTGTCAATAGGTTTTTGAACTATTTTACTATATTCATTGATACTACATCGAATGTGATAGAATGCATTAATATGTTTATTGCAAAAGTTTTTTTTGGGCCAGACTTACAAGTACTGAAATTAATAAACTACACAAATCATATATTAAATTTTGTTTAGTGTGAATTAATAAATAATTTGTGTCTTTCAGGTTTGAATCACAGCTTACCGGAATACGTAAGTTGTACACCGGATTGGAAGCTCGATCCTGACGATGAATTTACCAAAGTGTGTTTCGTCGAAGACCTCAGACCAAAACAAACGAAGAACATTTTTCAAGTTCTTAGGGATTGATGAAAGCGTCTACTTATCCTAGGAAGAACTTTGGAAAGACAGAAGACAAATACATTCTGAGTTGGTTTATGAGGTGCTGATGAAATGGGTGAAGCAAGATCATGGCAGTTCTTTCTGTCTGAAGCTCTGTGAAGCAGTCAGTCAAGCGGGTTGTTGCAATATATGCTTGATTTAGCCGACATATGTTTAGCGTATCCTAAAGTAGATAACGTAGGTTCAAACATTATTCTAACATGATACTCGCTATTTTTCTATAGAAAAAGCATAAAATTATCGTTGTTAAACTATCCATAAACAACGCAAAAAAGAAATCCCGATTCTGGGCGGAGCATAGTGAAAAGTATTGCCAACAACAAAATATATGTCAAATCAAGTTCGAATCGGAATAATCTTCGCAATATCGTTGTTTATCGGCCAATAAACAACTATTTGTCGTTCTGATGCGTGGGTATTAAACAACTCGAGCTAACGTCCTCTTGTTTTAATTCCTTAGCATCAGAACTCCAAATCGTTGTTCATTGGCCGATAAACAACGATAAATCAACAAATGTTTCTTAATTATAAAATTATTATCGTGTCTTCATGGAAATATGTTTTTGTAATCATTGCATTAAATCATCTGCCGGTGTCACGACCCGTATTCACAAAGCTTTGTAGGAACATACTTTTCACAAATCATATTTGTTCACATCTGTAAAAAAATACTGGTTCGCGATTAGTATCCGTGATTTTTTAGTAGTTTTTCTTTATTTTCAATCGCGTAAGTAATACTTTTAAAGAAAAAATTGCTGCAGTACAAAGTTCGGCTCCTTCTGTTTACGAGGATGTAAATATCTTGTCATGACGTCATATGTTTTTTTTTCATATAAGGGGCTCGAAAGGGGTAATAAATAAGCAATAAAACTAGTAGTATCCGTGATCGTTCATTTTAGTTGAAAATGCGAATTTTGTGGTACACACCTCAAGATTTTAATTGCTTTATGCTGTTCTACATTATATTACCTACATCACAATGATGTAATAATTTTAAATTATATGCCAGATTAGCGACGATAATGCGATTACGAACATAAGTGCATACCGGAAAATGGTCTTTTGATGCCCCCTTTTGCGCCCCTTACAAAATATGCTGATGGTAAACGGGAGATAACCATGGTATTATCGAAGTATACATCGCTCCTGCATTGAAATTCTGTCAAAATCGTCCCGAAACTAGCCGTATAATTGAGTAAACATTTTAAAATTGCAATTCTTTATTAATATTTGCTTTTAGTAAACATATTTCAATTGCAATTCATCTTTTTTTTAGAAAATTATTTCACGAAAAATGCGCGTTGAATATATGGATGGTGGTGTTTGAATACTAAAATTGCTGCTTTATGTTAATAACCAAGCTATCTCTCATGGTAAAGCGAAAACAGGGAAGTGCAAGATAAAAATAGGGGTTCAATTATATATTTAAGCGCATGCGCAAAGGCGTGCGCGTGAATGCCCCGCGAGGAGTAAAGTTGTTTTGAGATTTTTTTTTAACAAAAATGTTAATATCTTGAAAAATATGAAGTTCTGCAGACTTAATTAATTCTGCGTTTAGAACAGTTGCTAGGTGATGTGTGTAAACACAACATGCAATGCTGCAGAGCTTTAACACCTTTTAATATACAAATCACGGATACTGCTACTTCATGGATGCTACTGCTATTTTCTGTGAAGTTTGTGTTTGCATCCAGTTTTCAATATGCAATGAAATAATATTCTTCTGTGATAACACGCATGCCCCGTTTTGGGCCAATCGCATTCTTCACACGTAAAAATGTGACAAATGAGATCCTATTCTTCAGAGTTGTGTGAAAAATATGATTTGTGAAAATATGATCCTACAAAGCTTCTTAGTGAAGAAACTTCTTAAATTTCATAAAGTATGTGACTGTCTTTGTGTAGATCCTTTTGGATTAAAATGTTTCTACTGCTATATTTTTCGTGACAGATAATTCGTATTTAGTATTTTTGAATAGATATCATTGCATTTAACATATAAAAAATGTATATGAACATTTTACTAAAGAAAAAATAATGTACACGATTTATTTACGAGCTTTGAAAATACTGCCCAAGTTTATGTTATGTAAGTTATAGGTGTAGCTTTCTTTGACCGAAATATGTAAGTTATTTAACGAGCCCGCATGGCGTAATCAAATATTTAACATATTGAGGTCAAAGGGTGCTGCAAGTGTTTAATACCATATTTACCAATCACATGGTAACTTTCCACAATGCCGATCCCAATAAGCAGTATTTAGACGTCACGTGATGTCTGACATCCGTGTCGTTTCCAAATTTAGAGCTGTCGCAAGGTCACATGATGCGATCCGAATGTGCAGGTTTACTGTACAATAAGTAGCGTGCGATTAAATTATAATAAAATTGCAATATACCACACGGTAGTTATTGCACGATAAGATCGCATATTAGGCTCGTCCCACCAGTTACCGTTTTGATATCCCAGTTATTGAATACAGAAAAACATAGAAAACTTAAATGATATTAATTATGTCTGAGGCAGAAGACTTTTCTTTGTAACGGTAGTCGTTAAATCGTTAACTGTGTTCTTTTAAATAACCAGTTACACAGTTATTGATGATTAATTATAATCGTAAATCATTAATGCACGTTAGTATTTTCGAACGGTTCACTGCAGTTCGTATGTCGGAGTTTGTTTTGACTCGAAAGCACTGTAACATGATGTTTGGGACATACATGTGCACAGACAATGTTGTTTTGGTCTAGGTTTTTATGTTGTAAACCACTAGATAAAAACCGTTGTTTACACTTTGTTTTCTAGAAACTTATTCGTTGCTTATAATTGCCATATTGCTTATAATTGCTGTCTCGATATATATCATCTAAGTGTAAATGTATTTCAGATATTGTATATAAAATGGATCTTGTAATTATTATTAATTTTAATTATTATACCTATATTTATTGAAGTTTGTTCAACTCAATGTACATGGAAGAAATAAAGGTATATATACATTTATACATGTTCCTTCAAAACTAGTCAAATTGCGAAAAAATGTAAATAAATCAATAAATTAGCAAACATAGGTTATGACTAAGTATACAATGTCCAATAATGTATAAAGATATAATGTATATGTAGTACAACCAAGTTGTATTATTATCTAGTATATGGAAAACTAACTTTAAAAATGTAGGGTCGCCTTTTTAACGTATGTTTACATTTAGAATACTATATGATAAATACATACTAGTTCGTAGTGCAAGTATCAATCAGAAAAATAATTCAAATGAGTGACCTCAAATAATGCAGTAAGTTGCAAGAAAAAACAATATTTAATTATGAATTTCACCATATACACACCTTTAAAAGTCGGATATCATGATTGGGATTGTTTTTTATTTCCATGTGTTAAGCAGGCATTTGCAATTGTGTGAGTACATATACACCCAGAGTTTGTTTGATGTGCGTATCTCAAGATTTTGCATGTGTTAATTACGCGTGTACGCACGTTATCTGATCGTTTTTTAAATGTATGAATTATTATAATGTATTTTTACTTTATATGAACAAGTACAATTCTGCATTTGCTTGCTTATTTTCGAATATTCATTCTTTAGAGTTATGTCCCTTGTATGTCTTGAAAGTGTGACAAAGTTCAAATATAGAATTTTCTGGGTTTCCAGCGTACATGTATACACCACCGCCGTGGTTAGCCAACGTCGTCCACCACCGTGGTCCACCGCCGTCGTCCACCACCGTGGTCCACCGCCGCAGTCCACCACTGTGGTCCACCACCGTCGTCCACCACCGTGGTCCATGGTCCACCGCCGTCGTCCACCACCGTGGTCCACCGCTGTGGCGCCATGGAAGCGAGACCACCTATATTTGTCAGCCAATCATAGTCGAGCTAGTGTTCGGTAAAATCCGGTATAAAACCAATCCGTGCATAAGCATGTCATTTGTTTGTCAACATTGAAAGGATAAGGTTTTCTCAAGTCAAAGGTATGTTACTTAACTTTAATCGATAATAATTATGTATTATTTTCAGCTTTTTGGTAACAGCACTGAATAACAGGTTCCAGATGATATAAAATGCCTTCTTATAGTGTATTGTTTATTTTTTGCTCGAGTTTAAACATAAATCTTAAACTGCGTAGATCAATAAGGCTAGCTTGAGTAAGTCACGAGTGTTATCAGTAGTAAAGAAAATATTACTGAACAAGCACAACGTTATAAACCTAATTTAGTGTTACTTTTATATGAGTTTCATCAAAGGATGTTGACACGTTGTTTGATAATAATTCATACAAACTTCATTCTTAACTACAAACAGTTATAAAACGACGTACTTTTTGTTAAATGCCAAATAACCTTCTTAAAACAACAACTGGATAGTGTTTTTGAGAAAAGTTTTGTTTTCGTCATATATGAATTTTTCGATTAAAATTGATGTTTATATGAGTTATTATAGCAATTCGCCAAATACGTGTGAGTTTAATTCTTTATAAATGAAGTCCTTGTTTTTTTTCTGAACAGAACAGTAGTCAAATACGAGAAGTTAATAACGCTAGGCCATATGAAACGAAACGTAATGGAATAGTCTATTTATGTACACTTATGTACATTATGACCTTGACCTTAGGTTTAAAGACATCGGTATTGCATTCACCGTTTGTTTAATCGTATCATAATAACAATGACCTTTGAGTGAAGCGTATCATTATTACCTTAACCTTGGTTTAAACATACTGTTATGACGTTGACCTTCAGTTTAAACATTTTTGTCGTATACAAGTATTTCGATTTGGACGGAAAGTGAAAAAATTAAGTAAATCAGAAATTTAGAATGTAGAGTATAATGCAGAGTGTTATGCAAGATATTTGGATCGTTCAAGAAAGAGAATTATAAGAAAGAAAGAATCTTGACCTTTAACATAAGCTCACCTTAATTCGAGCAGGGTACTCCACTTATATCTACTTTTATTTTGTCTAAGTTCACTTGGTCAGTCGCAAAGAGGTCAATGTGGGTCATCTGGATTGCCCTGGCACTGTTTGTTTGCCCAGTTCAGAACGGACCATTACAATGCAAGGGCAACATGCGGTACGTCGCCCAACCCGGGGCCGCAGAGGGGCAGGAGAGGGGGCGCTGTGAGGAGTGTCCGTCATGCAACGGGGGCGGATTCGTCCTCAATAGGACAGTAAGTCTTTTAGAACAAAATCTTTCAAGTATAATTTTAAGTACGTTGTTAACAAAATTCCTTGTCATATACAATACGTATATATGTTATGTTAAGTATGTTGTTAATAAATTTAAGCGAAGTCTTACACTCTCAATATAGAACATGAATGGCGATCAAGCTTATAATGTTCGAGAGATTGTACAATCTGTCATATAACCAAACAGATATGTGCTTACAATTTATAGACTTACTTGTGACTTTGACTTTGCAAATATAAGACGTTATTCTGAGGACGTATAGTTATTTAACTATTTTCACGTATGGAGTTATGTCGCCCTCATGCCACGTCCCAATGCTATTATGCCCCACTACCGGGACGCTATGCCCCTCCCCCCCTGACCCCTGGACAGTTTTCCCAGTATCCCGGACGTCGATGCCTTATCAAGGGTTGTATGCAAACAGCAAAATTAATGTAAAGTTCACCAGCTGGACATTTTGTGATTCATCTCAGATACGCGTCGAATAGACGCTAGTCGATTTTTTTCCCCTTTAAGTCAAGTGTCGAATATAAGGTATTTTAAACAAGACAGTATGAATTATCATTACGAGTCCCATGTCCCGGTGTACACTTTGTAATGCACCTATCGAGATTTTCCCGAGGGGCGGGGGGGGGGGGATCATACGGGACTTTATGTTACCGACATGAGCGTTATCGGGTTCTTTCGACAACAACAACGAAGTCAGGATACAGTTTCTATAAATGGATTATATTTACGATGAAATATCATAAATATACAATGTTAACTTCTCGAATCAAATGTAACGAATCATTTTTAAACAATTGCAACAATATTTCAAGACAATGTGTTCCGACGATAAAATAATTAACTAAAAATATTATAACAAAACAAATACAAAATACAAACGACATATATCAATGGAAAAATATATATAATGTTATAGTTACCTATAAATGGATTATATTTACGATGAAATATCATAAATATATAATGTTAACTTCTCGAATCAAATGTAACGAATGACATTTGACCAAGAAGTTCATGTACTAAGATACAGTTGAGTGAATGTCATGCGTGAAATGTCAATTAAAGTATTATTATGTTAGTAAAAACAGTTCAACTTTCTACTCTACGTATCGACTACTAATCAAAATACTAATCTCTATATAAATTTACAGTTAACTAAAGTCTACATTGCCCAATTTATGAATGACAATTATGATTAACATAAAATTATGATATAAATAATTAAAAAACACATTTCCAATTACTCAATAAATATTTTTATTTTATAAATATATTTAATACATTATTATACACCTACAACATTTAGACAGAAAGCGATTGCACACAACAAGCATCTCCCACCTTTTCACTTAGAAAAAAGTGATTGGCTCTAGGGTGGGAAATAGAAACACGCTGTTTATATTTAGACATATTCATTAAGCAATGGCGTAAAGTCAAAGTGTTGGAAACTATGGACAAGGATAATTACTAGTATGTTGAAAACAACAACATCAACAACTAAAAATAAACATCTGATGTTTTGTGAAAAACTTTAAAATGTTAAATTACACGCACATACAAGCCAATACGGTCACCGTTCTATGTGAACATGTTCACCCCATTGAATCTCCATAAAAGGGCTTAAGCCATGCCAATCCTTTACCAAAGCATGAAAGGTGAGAATGGAAAAATAGTTAACGACTCATCACCTTCTTACTTTTAAAGTTAATTATAAGTCCTCATCGCCAGCTTGATTGAGTTATTCTTGGCAAGATTTGGACTGAACTAGTTCTTGTTGTTTTTGAAATCAGGTCGACAGGGAAATTCCCTTACTGGTAACAACGGGTTACTTTCTAGAACATGATTCATGGAGGTGTCCTAGATCGACCTTACAATTGCGATAATAATTTACATAGATGATGGTATTGCAGGTCTTGTTTGGAAATGTTTTTTATTTTCGTTTGTTGTTTTTATTCGCAATTTAAACAGTAGTACAATAAAAAACAATAACAACTCTAACAGGTGACATGTGGTCGATTATCTCTTGTTAAGAAATTTTGTACAAATAAATGTGGCCAATCTGCTTGAAATTCAATATAAACACAGAAAGAATGCGTGCTGGCAATGTTCCGTTCAATAATCGTTATATAAAATGCACCTGTAATTATTTCTTCTAATGTCAATCAGTTCATTGTTAACGTTGGGTACATTACACTTGGCAAACGAACGGTTGTAAACATTGTTATTTTTATATCACTTTAAGAAAATAATATCGGGCGTTGAATACTTTACGAATACTAGGTAAGTATTGAATGAAGGTAAAATAAGCGAGGCGTAGTGAAATCGGTATCTAGATCTCTTGAGATTGGTGCATTTTATTTCAGGCCGGGCAAATAAATAACGGGTTTCGAACGCTAACCTATAATTGTATTTATTCCATTTTATGGGATTATTTTGGCTTACGTGAATAAGCACAAAGCGATGCAAATATACAAAATCTTGAATATGAATAACAGTCTTAGCTTAGAAAATGTACCTGCTTTACGTAGAATACATTTTAAAAGGTATTTACTGTGTATTAAATCCTGAAGTTTGACCCCCAATTATAAGTTATACATGTACATGTAGAAGTATAATTTTGCCATTTAAAGTGTTTTATTGACTGAATATTTACCTATAATGATTAACGGGACTTATTCGCGGATTTTCGTATTACAAACAATGTCATACAATTTCAACGATCTACAGTTAAAAATATGTTCGATGGCTACCCGGTTAAACGGACCTTCGTAAATTACTGTGTGTTTTAATAAATAATAATTTGCTAGGTCCCCCGTGAAAAAGACGGTCGGTACGGCTTTTTGTCCTGTTGGCCCTGTGAACCATGTCGGCCAGGCACCTTCCGGGAGGCGTTCTCATCTCCGGTATGCAACATGTGCTCCAAAAACTGTTTCGCAGTGAACCGGTACGAGTCGCAGCCGTGCGGTGGGTCCTCGCCCGGCCACTGCGGGGAATGCAAGCCGGAGTAGGTATTGCACTGTCATATGGGTCGGTACTGTTGTTATTTATGTTGGCTAGTCAACATAATATGTTGTGGGAAAACCGGGCTTAATGACTGTGCAGTTCGGACAGGATAATCCGGGACGACACTTTCCGCCTTCAGCGGATTTATGTTTAGAAGAGACTTCCTTGAAAGAGAAAATACCATTAAAGTGGAAATAACTGCAAAGGCTAATCCTGGACAACACTTAACGCACATGCATCGATCTCAGTTTTCCGATGACACGCCTCATTTTTTCATTTAATTTTGGGATCAGAAACGTTTCCAAAAAAAACCTGGGCCTGAGAAGTCTCCTTGTTTAAGTGGAGACCGAAAAATCTGGGGTCCGAAAAGCCACGTAACCGATAATCTTGACCCTCTTGTATCATTTGTTTAGGGTAAAACTGATATCTCGGTATATTAATGTCAATGCCGATTGTCTTTCTTAAAGACATTTCTTGTTTTTATTTTATTTTAACTTAGTTCGATCATATTCGTCCTCTCATTTGTGTTGTTCAAATATGAAAACATGAAATGTTGATATTGAAATCGTATATATCCGTTGTTCGCTAAGTAGTTCTGGAGGCATGACGATATTTATGGCTGGTGCCTAGAAAGACCACGCAGACTGCAGTATTAGGTGTCTTTTAGAAGTACCCATTGAACGGTACTGTAATAGGCGTAAAAACGGTCCACGTATCTATTGCACACTGGCAACTATTCGATAACAAGATGTCGGACTTTATTAAAGAGTGGGCATACATTCGCATACATACAAAACAGTGCAAACATACTTCTTTTAATGATACTATTTTTATTGAGCCATTGTACATGTCTGTATTTAATGTCAATTAAATGAATCATATTTAACAAATCAAATCCAATATAAATACAATGTGCATTACTCGGACTAAGGCGATGTCGATCATAATGTCCCTAATATCTTTATGGTATAATGTCAACTTAACTATTTCTGTTTGTCTTTTTATTTGCAAATGTTTTCACTTAAAAACCTGACAACTAAAATGTCTTAATTACCGCCATATCTCCATCCTTTACAGATTTAAGGCAATGTCGAGTTCCGCAGATGGAATGTGCGTAAAAACACTGGTTCCAGAAATACCGGAAGTCAAGTCAACACCATCGACAGATAATATACAGGACGTATCCACTGGGTCTGGGAATTTGCACTTCAACGTAAGCGCCCATGCCCGTACACCGGTTCCAGAAATACCGGAAGTCAAGTCAACACCATCGACAGATAATATACAGGACGTATCCACTGGGTCTGGGAATTTGCACTTCAACGTCAGCCCCCATGCCCGTATAGACGGGGGGCTTATTTCAATAATAGTGGGAGGAGTCTTTATCGTGGCTTGCATTGCGATGATTGTCTGGTACCTGAAGTATAGGAAACATCCGCAAAGGAACAGGCGACCACAGGCAGGTACCGTACATAGTTACTTCATTACAAACATCCGTTAAAGCTAATACGTTTCTGCGTGCGAAATAAACCTCGTTTATTCATATAATATTTATTTAATGTAGTTTTTATTTATATAATATCAAATTTCACAAAATCAAAGACCTTTTGAAAGTGTTGGTAATGTGATTGTTTTAATCTTGGTAGAAGACTACGGTTCTTTTGATAATACATGCCATGGAAATACATGCTAAATCCCCATTTCCGATACTTTTGCTGATGACTGGTAATTTTAGTTTAACATTTTAAAGATGTGAGCTCCAATGTTGGGTACACGCCGAGTAGTGCGTCTAAACAGATTGACGACGTCGACACATCGGATGGCAGTGTTAAAGTGGACGGCCATGTGGACAAAAAGGTCAGCAGGGAGTTAGAAGAAGTGCATTCCATTGACAAACTAACAGGTATATAAAATTTATCATGAAAGATCACTGGAATATACAACATTTGCAGTGATAAAATCAATTGCTTTTTTATTGAAAGTTCTTTCTCATACTAATTTGGGATCTAATACTATTAGTTTACTAAAATTGTATAGGAACCTTGTTCGGTCAGAGTTGGATTATGGTTAAATTGTTTACGGATCTGCAAGTAAATCCTACTTGCGAATGCTTGATACTATTCACAACCAGGGTCTGTGTATAGCCCTTGGCGCTTTCCGATCATTGCCAGTTGAAAGTATTTACGTTGAAGCAGGTGAACCATCTTTAAATCTACGTCGAAAAAAAGCTTTCACTTCAATATGCAGCCAGGATCGCCGCCGATAAAAGAAATCAAAATTTTGCCGAAAAATTTGGAAAGAAACAGAAATAAATTAAACCTATCATTTAAAAAATAACTTGGAACAGTTAAATAATAATCCTGAATCTGTTTCACAAAATATCGTGGAGAATATCCCTCCATGGAATTACAACTGTCCAAAAAGTTAATATAAGTTTGTCTAGGTTAAACAAATTCACTGACAGTACTGAAACTTTCATCGGAAAATTAGCTAATATTTTAGAAGAACACAATAATTTTATCCATTTATACACCGACGGGTCGAAGGACGCAGACCGTGTTGGTTGTGCTACGTTTTCAAACAAATTTTCAAGTAAAATCAGACTTTCAGACAAAACATCTATATTTTCTGCTGAAGTCACAGCCATTGACTTAGCTCTTTCTTACATTTCAAATCACGCTAGTGATAAGTTCGTTATACTCTCCGATTCACTTTCTGTGCTATTATATATCAAAAACCGCAAATTAGATAATATTCTGATTAAAAAACTAGTGTTAAAATTACATGATATTTTACAAACCAAAACTGTCACGTTTGTTGGATATCAAGCCATATAGGGGATACGTGGAAATGAGAAAGCTGATACGTTAGCAAGTTAGTGGGGAGTCTTGCTGCCATTATAACTGTGGTAACACTTACTGCCATTGCGTTGGCAAAACTTTGTGGCAAAACATCGCAAGAAGGTTTATTGTTTAAAATAACCTTAATTAATTGCGAGTTTGTGTATTGGAAACATAACATTTGTATTTTGTTGCAACTTGACATTAACTACTAGCATATTGTATTTTAATATGAACACATACGCCAGTTTCATCCTGAAACATGTTTGTGCAATAATTTCTCCATTTTCCTTAGACAGTTTGAATTTTCTTACCATCTTAGTCTTTAATGTCACGATCATTTTCAATGTTCATGTACCTGTGCACATTAAAGTCTTTAAATATATTTATACGCAACATTTACATAAACCAAGATCTTGAGCATGTGCTTCTGATAGCCCTGTCAGTTATTGTAATATTTTCGAACAAGGAATGGGACCAATGACCGGAACCTCGGCCCGTGAGAACGAAGCCTTTATAAAAACAGCCCCTGTCAGCAAGATGACACTGGAGAACAGCACCACCTCCCTGAGTAGCCAGGTGGAGTCGGATGCGCAGTCAAATGTGCGCCGTGAGATGCCGGAAGTGGTGTCCATCAATGAGCTTGAAGGTAGGTTGACCACAAGAGCGAAAACGTCAGCGATGCAATAACCAAGACCGACAACAACAGCAACAACAACAATAAAACAGCATAATCAGCAGCAAAACAAAGACAAATAATCCACAACATGTGACAACAACAATTACAGCTGTTCATTCATAATAACAATAATGTTTTTGACGATGGGTAGAGGCATCTCATTTTATGATTTTGGAACGTATCAATTTTAATTTGCCAATCCGTGAATAGTTAGGTTATCTTCTGATTATTTTCTTTTTACTTCAGCTCTACTTCCGCACGCGCAAGGCCAGCGCTATCCCAGCTGTACACTAACTCCCGATGACCCATTCACCATCGAATGTATCACCCACATCGCGAGAAACATCGGCGGGGAACTAAACCGCCGCGATCTGTTCCGAGCTCTAAAGATCAAGCCGGCGGTCTACGAACCGGAAGAGGAAAAGTGGCTCAAGGACAAACACAGTTATTCTAATTTCGTTTACACTGTTTTGAGGACTTGGCTATTCCGGAATGCAGAGAACGAAGACGCTGATTTATCTCATCTATGCAGCTGCCTTGACCAGTCAAATTTGAGTGACATTTCTGAAGCATTGGTTACCATGTACAATACTCAAGCCACACAACTTCAACACACCGGAAGTACCGGTTCAGAACATGACCACGTGGAATCAGTGTCTGGAAGTTCCTAACGCAGACCCAACATTGTAGGAATTGTTTCGTTGTAATGTTCATATCATTATCCTTGTCCCCGATAAACTACTATTATGTTTGCCTGTTTTAGTAAATGACGTTTCGCGGGCTTAGCGCAAAACGGTCGTAACTGACTTTTGAAAAGTTTTCAGGAGAACAGAAAAACGAATAAAAACTTGTTTTCATCAATACAGACATAAACTTTTGCATGAAGTATGGTTTTTGTACTATTTTGAAGTAAACATCAGTTTAGATTTTTTGTTATTATTGTTTACTGAGATATTTAAAAAAATATCCAGTTACAACCGTTTTGCGCTAAAACTTGTTAAATGTTGGAATTATATGTTTGTGCAAAACGGTCGTATCTGAAAAATGAATTAGATTTGTTCCATCAGAGATCAAATCATTGACGTTTTTATTATTATTTCTTTATGGTTTATATTGAAAATATAATATATGTATGTTTTTATTGAATTTAGTGGAAAAAATACATGGTATATGAACATACTCCGATGAGCATTTATGACTTTCATCAATATACAGCTGTTACATGCAATTATGTACAAATTTTGCATCTCTTGAAACAACATTTTAACTATTTTAAACATAATATGAATATTGATCAGTGAGCAGTAACATATATAATTTCAGAATGACACAATATGACATTATTATATGATTATTTAAAACTGAAAAGCAATTCCAATGATCTGTTTAGTACCTCCGCCAAAGGGGTTATAATTTGCCATTGTTGGTTTGTTGGACTGTTTGTAATTGGAATTTTTCATGAAAGGTTGGATATGGGCAAGTGCACAAATGATTACATTTATTGGTGATCTGGATCCCTGTATTGATACAGAATTTAAAGGATCCTTTATTATAGGGACAAATTCCCTCTTCATGCTGTATCCGTTTGTTGCACTTGTGGGGGGATTAATCTGTCATGGCAAAGGTCCGTGCTCTCAGAGTGCTTTCTAGCTTATTTTTGTATTAATTTTGTATTTTTATCATTGGGAATTAAAGCATGTTTCCTTAATTTTGTATAATCTGTTGTTGGTACAATCTGCATATACTCAATGGTTGATCAAGGTTATTTGAAATACAGTGATTGGTTGTGCTTGACAAAACAGTTGATAATGTAATACCAAGAACATGCCAGCCTGGCATCACGATCAATTAGTCGCTAGAAATTATTCATCACTGTCACTTCCACCACCATCTTCATCATCATTATCAGCATCATTTACAGTTACATCATCCTTATTATCTATTATATTGCTACCATAAACATCATTAACATCATTGACTCATCAATGATTATTGTCACTCAAACCTACAACATTATTATTTGATCATCGTCAGCAACATACTTCTCACTACCAACATTTACACCCTTATCAGCATCAAATCATCTACATCTTTATCATAAGCAGCATCACCAATATCACCATATATAGACTTCTCATCACATGGTACCTTTATTATCTTGATCAGCTAAACAGTATTATGACTGAAATACTGTTAAAAACGGCGAACAATCCAAACAAACAAACAAATATTGTCGCCAACATCTACACACTTCTCATCACCAACATCTACACACTTCTTATCATCTGAACTATAATAATCACCAACATCTTCATTCTAATTTTCAACAAAATCTATATACATTCTTATAATCTCCAACATGTACATGCATATCATCGCCAACAACTTCACAACGCTCATTACCTGCATTTAACCATTATCATCACTGAATTCTACACACTTATCATCACCAACACCTATTCATCATCATCATCAACATCTACACACATATCATTATAATCAAAATCTACACACTTGTCATCACTAACATTTACACACTTCTCATTACTTAAATCTACATACTTCTCATCACTTAAAATCTACATACTTATCATCACTAACATCTACACGCTTCTCATCACTAACATTTACACATTTCCCATTACTAACATCTACACACTTCCATTACTAACATCTACACACTTCCCATTACTAACATCTACACACTTCCCATTACTAACATCTACACACTTCCCATCACTAACATCTACACACTTCTCATCACTAACATCTACACACTTCCATTACTAACATCTACACACTTCCCATTACTAACATCTACACACTTCCATTACTAACATCTACACACTTCCATTACTAACATCTACACACTTCCATTACTAACATCTACACACTTCCCATTACTAACATCTACACACTTCTCATCACTAACATCTACACACTTCCCATCACTAACATCTACACACTTCTCATCACTAACATCTACACACTTCCATTACTAACATCTACACGCTTCCCATTACTAACCTCGTACATGCTTCTCATCACTAACATCTACACACTTTCCATTACGAACATCTACACACTTCCCATAACTAACATCTACACGCTTCTCATCACTAACATCTACACACTTCCCATTACTAACATCTACACACTCCCCATAACTAACATCTACACGCTTCTCATCACTAACATTTACACACTTCCCATTACTAACATCTACACACTCCCCATTACTAACATCTACACGCTTCCCATTACTAACCTCGTACATGCTTCTCATCACTAACATCTACACACTTTCCATTACGAACATCTACACACTCCCCATAACTAACATCTACACGCTTCTCATCACTAACATCTACACACTTCCCATTACTAACATCTACACACTCCCCGTAACTAACATCTACACGCTTCTCATCACTAACATTTACACACTTCCCATTACTAACATCTACACATTTCCCTTAACTAACATCTACACGCTTCTCATCACTAACATCTACACACATCACTAAAGGCCCTGTCACACTGTGGCAAATTTGAGCTTCGAGTTTTGTACGAGTTCTGGCAAGTTATAACTTGCCGTAAAGTGGACAAATTGGTTACGGAATTGTTCAAGACGACATTTGTTTGAGTTCTCGTCAACATATTAATACGATATGCGTACAATATCTTTTCGACGATCAAAGGCTTGTCTTTGAGAATGTAAAAGGCTATACGACTTTTGACGACATGTGCACAAGCAGATGTTGTAACAAGTCTCCCAAACTCGCAGCAAACTATGGAAACGTTAATTGGTTTCCATAGCAAACTCGTGTTAAGTCATGGAGCGATAATATACAGCAAACTCAACAACAAGGGAAGACATGTTTATGGAATGTGTTCGAGAGTGCGCGAGATTCCTTCGACATGTCTTCCAAACATGTACGAGAAAAAAGTTGCAGAGGTGCGGCAACAATTTTAAATGGTTTAAAATTCTCGCAGTTACTTGCCGAGTTCTGGCAACATAAGAAGACGTAAAAAGACATCACTGCGACATAAATGGTCATGTGTACAAGATCCACACAACTACAGATAATTTGTGTCGAGCTCGTAGCTCAAATTCGCCACAGTGTTTAATTTTAAATACATCCTTGTGTAAAGTTAAACACTAAACAATAGTTCTGTTCGCTTTTATTTTCAACTGAAGTCATATTTTGCATTTTTAAAAACCTTTCAAAATGAAAAATATGCATTTTTAACATTGTTTAATTTTAAATGCAGATCTGATAAAGTTTGTAAACATAGTATGTATGAACTTTGGGATGTATTATTAAGTTGGCGTCCCAATGTAGCGTCCCAATGTTATTTTACAATTGTTAACCATTTTTTTTAATGTTAGATATTTTTGTATTACACAACAAATGTTGGTATTTTATCAAATATTTCTGTTCAATTGAATTTGTACAGCTAAGCTAAGACCATTATATTTAGCAAAATACTGACAAAATACTGACAAAATCACCAATATTCAAATAAAATTTGTATCAGTAATAAATACCATACAGCTTTTTTTGCACTAACACATATCTCACAATAAAAGAGGACGTGTTCATGCATGCACGGTGACAAGATTTTTTTTTAAAGAAAATTTAAAGTAAAAAATGCATAAAATATTAGAATTATCATCTGGATTTAACAAACATGCCTAAACTTCATAAATCACCAAGCAATGTCGGCCAAGAAACAGAACAGGTCGAATCTATGTTTTGATGTCTTATTATATCGTCGCATAATAGAATGTTATAATAAATAACCCTCTACATTAGTTTTTTTATTTTATACCACTCAGTTATGAGTATAAAGTTTATAAAACACATATAAAATTATGTATTCTGTTATATCATATAATTACTCATATGAAACCACATTCTTACAGATTGTTAATGTTATTATTTATGTGCAAAACAGTCGTAACTGCAGTTAAGACCGTTTTGCGCTATAAAACACAGATAAAATTATGTCTTCTGTTATATCCTATAATTACGCATATAAAATAACCACCTTCTTACAGATTGTTTATGTTATTATTTATGTGCGAAACAGTCGTAACTGCAGTTACGACCGTTTTGCACTAAAAATATTACATTTTCAGATACGACCTTATGCCAATTAATGTTTTTCTTATAGTTAAAGGTAGATTATTGGGCTAATATTTTCACAGGTTATAAATTTTGGTAAATCAATACAAAATATGCAATAAAGTCATTTTTGTAAAAAATGTCAGTTACGACCGTTTTGCGTTGAGCCCGCGGTTTGTTTTCTGTGGGTTTTGCTTTTGAGAATTCCTGTTAAATTTGTTATCCATACCTAGAAACGCGGCTTAAATGCTTGTTGTTCTATTACTAGTATACCTCAGTCATAGTGTCAGGTTTTCGTCGCCTCGTTTAGCTACGTTGCGCAACGTGGCAGGTACGTTGTTCAACATGGCCGTAGCGCTCCTCAACGTGGCACAAGTTGGCAGTTACGTAGTTGAACGTAAACGACAAATCTGAGTTTTGAACGTGTTGAAAATACTGCTACGTTATATCACAACGTTCTAATACGTATTGGTACACGTGGCATTACGTAGAATAACGTGGCTTTTACGTACCACATCGTGAACAGAACCAGCGTCCTGTCAATTGCTACGTTATGCTGCGCTATTCGCTAAGCTTTAACTACGATACATTACGCACCACCTCGTTATTGGTACACTTAGTTGTGCTATGTACTGCGTTTTTCCACGCAACGCTACGTAATGACACGTTGTGGTACGTTGTCAAATGTAACGAAGCGTAGCGATAACGCAGTAACTTTGAAGTGCATCGAGGCGCAGCGTAGTAAAAATTCATTACAACTTGGCAGAACGTGAGTGCTAAATACGTACTAAAACGGCGCGTAATAACGTGACACTAGGACTGGGCCATGATGTTAGAAACCCATGTAAATAATGTTGTGTGAATTTTGGAAATGTTCAAAACTTATGGTTCATGTTTCTTTCTACGCATTATACACTGCACATTTCACACGTGCACATGTGTAATGGCCCAATTTCGTCATTTGTTTGTAAATGTAATAGATTTTGCGCATCAAAATTTATTCAGGAACAAAAACATGTAGAAAACCACTTTATCTTTATGAAACTTTGTATGTTCCTTTTTTACTTTTGTATGCTTTGCAGTTAGCTTGTGACATATATATATATATACATGTAGTTAGCTTGTGACATATATATACATGTAGTATCGTAATGCTAGTATGTTATTGAGAAAACTACTACAAATTGATTAAAGTAATACTTCTATTCTAACATGATACTCGCTTAGTTTTCTACAGACAAAGAACACAATTATCGTTGTTAAACTACACAATAAACAACGCAGAAAGAAGTCCCGATTCTGTGCTAAGCATATTAAAAAGTAGTTTTAATTACAATTGCAAAAAGACATGTCAAATCATATTAGAATCGAAATAATTTTCGATGTATCCTTGTTTATTAACCAATATGCAACGAGTTGGAGTTCTGATACGTAGGAATTAAACCACGAGGGCGTTAGAACGACAAAGAGATATTTATTGTTCTAACATGACACGCGCAATATTCCCGTTGTTAAATTACTTATTAACACCTCGAAAAAGTAGTTCCACAACTGTAAAATATAGTTCGCGTTATACATAAGTGAAGAATATGTTGTGAGGTTATGTTAGAATCGAAATAATGTTCGCTTTATCGTTACTTATCTGTAAATACACGACGATTTTTCGTTCTGATGCGTTTATATTAAATCACTCGGGCTAACGTCCTCGTGGTTTAATTCATACGCATCAGAACTCTTAATCGTTGTTTATTTACAGATAAACAACACAAAATCGAAAATTATTTCTTAAGTGATGAATAAAAGATAATGAAACTTGTTAAGGTCTGATGTTCCAAAGATAAACCAAGACATCTCAGTTAAATTTCTCAAAGTATTAACTTGAAAGTAACATTATTGTTATTATTTTTGAAGTTGTTGTTGTGTCTATTATTATTATTTTGTTGCAATGTGTTAGTGCAATTTTTACAATAAATATGTGTAGTTGTGTACTCGAAAATATCTGAATATCTGACAGCTTATTATAACATTAATATTTCAAACTGTGCAGTATCTGAAAATATCAAATTATAAATGAGGCGCGTCGTGGGCAAATCGGTATTAATGCATGTGCGTAAAGTGTCGTCCTGGATTAGCCTGTGCAGTCCGCACAGGCTAATCCAGGACGGCACTTTCCGACTACAGTGGATTTATGTTTAGAAGAGACTTCCTTGAAACAGAAAATACCATAAAAGCGGAAAGTGCCGTCCTGGATTAGCCTGTGTGGACTGCACAGGCTAATCCGGGACGACACTTTACGCACATGCATTAAGTCCGGTTTTCTCACGACGCGCCACAAATGCTTTTAAGTGACATATTGAAATAATAGCCGTTAAAAAAAGCCGTGTCTTATAAATCATGCAGTTTTTGAAACCCAAAGGTCACTTTGACGATGTCGGAAACAATAATTAGTGTACTTTCAAAAATAAATTTGTTTTGCAAACGCTTTACTTGTATAAACAATTATTAAAAGCTAAAACTACGAACACATAAATATTTAGTAAGAGTTTTTACAAGAATGGCTTATCAAGTCGACTTGGGTAAAAAAACAATAATGGCTGTCTTCTACTGACTTGAGTAACATCGAGGAGATTCTTTACTTATTTCCGAATTCTGTGATAATCTACTTTGCTTGTGATATATATGTGAACTGGTCTTCTTCTAATACATTTATTGTTATGTCTCGATTTTGCTCCAGGATTTCTGTCTTTCAAAATATGTTGTATACGTCATACATAGTCTATAAAGTGTTCATTTTCGTCAAAATATATGAAAGTTTTTATACTGATGACAGTTAGTTTTCGTCAAATGAAAACAGCGTAATTAAAATAATATATAACATGCTAAAGAACGATGCGAATAACGGTCATACATATAACAATCAAAACTGGGCTTGTCACGTGAAAACCATTCTCGAAAACATTGGCTTGTCTGACCTATGGATTAACCAAAACATAACCGAAGCGCAGTTAATACAATGCAAACAAAGAATACTAGACAGTTATACACAAACCTGGCATAGCGAGGTAAACAATTCTCCACGCCTATCTTCTTATTGCTTATTTAAACAAATCTTAACACTAGAAACGCAATAGAAAATGAGTATCATTTCATGTTAGTCTGTCCAATATATACACACATTAGAAAAAAACTCCTAAAACAACATTTTTGCAGGTGGCCAACAATTTCAAAGTTTAAAAGATTAATGTCCAGCGAAAATAAAAATGAAATAATAAGTGTAGCGAAGTTCATTTATGAAGCAACTAATTTAAAACGCCAATTAGAACGTAATTAAAACATCGTTTACCAGTAAAATGTTAAGTATCCTAGTCATAAACTACGAAACTACTGATTTTTATTTCACGCAAACATGTTTGATTTTTTATCATTAAATACTTCATCCTATTAGTATTTAAATAATATATGAGCAATAATGTTTGTTTCTCTCCAATTATAGATTTATTCTCTTTACTTCTTGTCAATAAAAATATAATTGTGTTTAACCATTTTATAAGACAATTATACGTTCCACTTCTGCCATTACTTGTAAATATTTATACTTATTCATATTATGTAGGCTATGAGCTTGTATAAGCTTTGTTGCTGAATAAATGTTGTTGTTGTTGTTGTTGTAGTTATTTTAGTAATTGGATGTCTGGAATATGTCAAATGGACTGATTATCGGGTATGTTTACATTTCGGACAGTTTTGACCAGCGGTTTGTCTTCGATTTCTTACTTCTAATATCCACACATATAAGTTGTTTTTGACATGTCCATTTTATAAATTCAACATACCTGTTTGGTGTACATTTTGTTCAGCTTTTATATATTAAGGTACATTTAACAGGGCAAGCCAATTCATTATGTTAGTTATTAATTTCAATTTATTTATGGATACATTTTTTAACATTTTGCAGATATTTTAAGAGTTTATGTTTACATAAAACATAATTATCCAAGTTTACTGCAATACACAATTAACAAAAATGTTAATATAAAAATCTAAATATTAAAGTAATTATTGAATTCCACAAAGACAGACCTTAAATATTAATTTGAGGGTCAGAGGGACAGGAACTTACGCCACTAGTAAAGGCACGTCTTGCTTAGACGGAAGCTGATTCGGAACTCCTTGTGTAGGACCCGCAGATTACATAAAACCCATACTCACCATACCACACCGTACTATACCGGGACGTTTCACAACAATATACTAATGCTTTTGTTAATGCCATAATGCAATTAATATACAGCACCGTGAAGTATAATTTTATAACAATTAATAAGATATAACCATTCCTCGACATGGAAACACGCAACGATGATAAATAAATTGGCTCAAGATAAATAAGAGCCAGTGTGAGCGATTAAACGTGTCGGTATCGGCGTGGCGAAAGGAATGAATTTGTCGTTATGAAGAAATTCATTTTAAAAAAAACATGACATATGGTACATATTACTGTTTATTTTAATTTTATTTGAACTTTCCTCGATCATATTCGTCCTCTCATTTGTATTGTTCAAAATATGAAAAAAATGAAATGTTTATATTTTGAAATTGTATATATCCCTTTTAACTAGAGATATATTAACATTGTGCCATATTTGCATAGGATTTTGTGGATATGTTTTATCTCCACTGGCTGAAGGTCAGCGAGCTTATGCCATGGCGGTTCGTCCGTCGTGCGTGCGTGCGTCCGTGCGTGCGCGCGTCCATGCGTGCTTGTGCTAACTTTTTATTTAAACGACATCTCCGAAACCGATTGGCCGACTTTGATGAAACTTTACAGAAATGTTCCTTGTTTGGTCCTCTACCAAAGTTGCTCAAATGGCCTCTGCTGCTCAAGATAAACGCCAGAGTTATAAATAGACAAATCTTTTAACGACATCTCTTAAACCCCTGGGTGGATTTTGAAATAATTTCACAGAAAAGTTTCTCGAGGCTGCCTCCACCAAAGTTGCTCAAATGGTTTCGCTCCGTTGTAAAACATGACTGCTAGGGGGCGGAGCCATTCTTCCTTATATGGCTCTGTTGAAAAGTTTGAAAAACGTCTTGCCAGAAACCAATGGTTGGATTTCAAAATTATTCGAGAGAAATGTTTGTTGGGTGGTTATCTACCAAAGTTGCTCAAATGGTTCCGCTCTGTTGAAAAACATGGCCGACATGGGGCGGTACCATTTTTTCTTATATGGTTATATTGAAAACTTCGAAAATCTTCTTGTTATAAACCACAAATTGGATTTCGGAATAATTTTACAGAACTGTTCCTTGGGTGGTTCTCTAAAAAAGGTGCTCAAATCGTTAACCGCCAGGTGGGTGGGGCCATTTTACCCTTATGGCTATATTGAAAAAATTGAAAATCTTTTGGTCAGAAACCACTGGTTCGATTTCAAAATAATTTCACAGAAATGTTCCTTAGGTGGTTCTCTACCAAAATACTTTTTATTTTGATTCGTTAAAAATGGCCGCCAGAGGGCGAGGCCTTTCTTCCTTATATACCATCAGGGTCCTTTTGCTTCTGACACTTCTTTCTCAATAAGCCAGTGGAGCGATACAGGCACTCATATGCCTCTTGTTTTCTTATGCCTTGATTCGAGACGTTTTTGATTGGTTTATATTTGTTAGATGGTTTATTGTAAAATGGACCCGATACATTTTTTGTTGTATACATGAGGTTAGAAAGTGTGTGTAAAGTATGTTTGTTTTAAAAGTATGTGATATTTATACTATTTTGTTTTATAAATTCACCTACATGTAAATAAAATACATGTAAAAAAATGATGCGTATAGTTTTGAGCCGTTGGAATTTGATCGTTTTTCGAGCTCTGTAACTTTACTCAATGGACTCTAGTAAGTGGATTTTTTCCTGCGAACAATGTACTTACATTGTAATCAAAAATTATTTTGTGTCGGCCAGAACTATAGCGGTTTCCTTGGATTTACCCAATTTCGCATTGGTTCTCATTGGTTCTACCCAGAACTCAAACTGTAGAGCATCATTTAATAGGTTTTAACGAAATTATGTTTAAATATATGAAAAGCAGTTAGTCTTAACATTAGTCAAGATATTGTACAACATAATACAGGTGCATGTAGTTCACAGGCAGTAGAATTGCAATATATTCGTCGATAGATTCACTCGAGTGGTCCATCTTCAAGATCTTGGGCAACTTCACAGATTAAAAGATTAAATATTATATGTATAAACACTAAATTGTATTTCTGTCAATAAAAATGAAAGCTACGTTGAACAACATGTCTGTGATACACTGCAATATCTTTATTTGTGACTTTTTATAACACATTAGACTTTAATTATATGATACGCAGTTCCGCTTCTAAACAGCAAATATATCAAAATGTTCCGCTCCTGCGAATCCAGTGTTTTTCCACTATCTACTTAATGCTTCCTAAATATTTGTGCGCGCGATATAGGTAATTATACTCTCGTGCATTGTGCGTTAGTACTTAGTCACATGATTTCATAGCAAGTGATTCATCACTCTGGGTACACAGGCGATTCTAAAAATAAATCGCCTCTGGTACATCATGCGACATTTTGGACTACTTTCAATCACATGATCATCAAAAACGACTGCGCCCATAAGCTACAGTATTGAAATTCCGATCAACAAAATGCACACGCAAATGTTGTAAATTATTGGGAATTATTATAAATAAAATGGTCGGAGTAATTACCCAAATAACAGTACGTTAAATAGTATGAAATGCCATTCAGCTGTGGAATAGTGATATATTCAGCTCCATTTGAAGCCAGCTGGAGTTTGGAAATATGCTGAGTTATCTTTAGCATCACTTCTGTGGTACACTGAAACACACGTACTAGTGTTTCACTGTTATGGTGCTGTTGACATAATTCACTCAAAACCTTGATCGTAATGTAACTTGTCAAGAGGTAAGGATGTTTTAAATTTATGCAGAATGTGTCACTGTGATTTTTTCTTAATAAATGTAGTCTACACTACCAAATTTTGCTTTTGTCAAATATTCTAATTGATGAATCTGTAATATTAAAGTTGTATCCATACTTGTTTATCAACTGTCCTCCACATTTTAAATGTAAAATAAACCTGCCATTTCGGTATGAAATTGTGTGTTGAAAATAAGCTCATATACCGGTATAATATGACTTAAATTTTTGGATTTGCTTAATGATATTAACAACACGCTCCTGATCATATTAATCAAAAGTATTATAAGAAAGCCACTAACTTTGATACTATTATGGACACCCAGTCTTGGATAGGGATTTCATTTGATGCCAAATCCTGCTTTTTGATGCACGCAAATTGCAATTTTCTCATATCTGACTCAAGCAAAAATGTGCCTTGCATCATTTTGATCCACTTGTTTTCAATAAGCCAACTTCAAAAGCACTAAAAATCATATTTTCATAACACTCATATTTTGTTTTAATTGAAAAAAATAATCACACAACAACTTCTAAACACAAGAAAATACTAAAAAAATATCTACCATAAGATCAATAAAATCATTTACCCCCACTGACCATGTATTCAACTGACAGTAATTATGTCAATCCAGTTTTGGAATTCATTTAAACAGCGTACCACAAAACAAAATAATCACAGTACTTCAATTTGTTTATAAGCATTGCTCATATAAATGCATACACAAATATAGTTAAATAAACCAGATGAGTACAGGTTGTTATATTTCATATTTTGTGTAAATGTCACTTTCATGTTTGATTTCAGGAGAAAATTGATATTCAATGGTTATAATTTGTTAAAAACTGAACTTAACAACAAATAAGGTGATTTACTTTATCACCATTACACTATATAGATGCATACTGTTTCCTTCAAAGTTAATCATAAGTCATTGCAGATACATCACTAAATACAGTATAATTGATAATCTTGTGAATAAAAGCATATTTCATGTGTTTCAACGTGCTAGATATAACTGAGTACTATCATAGAAAATGTCCTGTTTGGGTTGTTTACTTGCTTGTAGAAATAACGCTATGTTACTGATTTCATTAATTCCAAAAAGTAGCTGTATTTCTTTCACATCACTTCTCAAGTTTGTAAGTGATTAAGTGTTTTGAAAATAGTCTAATTTCCCTCTATCGCATTGTCATAATGACGGTTACATTACCATTATATATTAATATATAAAAATAAATATTTTTAATATTATTATATACATTTTATATGGGAAATATATCAAAGCATTATTCAAAGCTATATAAATGTGTAACCAGTTATAAAATATATGTGCTTCAAATACATCATTAAGGTATTGCAAGTTCAGGACACAGAAGCTGAAAACAGCTTAAAATTGGCACAGTACATGATGGTAAATTCAACCTGTGTTCCTTTCATTTCAATTAACAAATTTTCATAGTATCATTATCATATTTACATAAAACTGGCAGTCTTTCATTATATCCTTGGATAATATTTGGTTGGTCTGCCAGATTTTTTACACTCTAGTCGAGTTTCTAAACTGAAAGTTCTCATTGAGCTCTTGTAGGGATACCAGTCACAGCCAGGTTTGGTATTTTTCGGGAGCTGACCATATTAATCACAGACTTGCAAAATTTAGTTCACCTGTAAAAAAGAGACATGTGACTTAATTTTAAGGAACATTTTGTAAGTAAGCATGTGATGTAAAGGTTAACATAAACAAAAAGTAAAATTCTATTTAGACTTAAATTAGTTGTACTAGTTAACAAGAATTATGCCAACTATTCATAGCTAAAGTAATAATATTAATGCTGCAAAAGCTATATAATCAGATTAACTTATGGTAAATTACTAATAAGAAACCATGGACATTAGATAAAAGTTAATGAATAAAATGAAACAAATGATATAATAATAATAAGAAGAAAAGAAGAAGAGGAAGAAGAAATGGAAGAGGAACAGAATTGCTATTTAATTGCATATACTTAATTATTGTATACAAATGAACGAACTGGATATACTGAAGAATATCATAATACTTTATGATAATAACATTAACAACATCAAATTTATCAAATAAATACATTAAATTACAAAACAATAATAAATTAAATATTAAAACATGTTATTTTACCTGACAAATAAGGCCTTTTCTAAAGCCAGTAGTAAAACGCAATGGCAGCCCGTATTGTGTAGACATTTTCATTGTCTTTATTTGATTCTTCCTCAAAACCTTGTTTTTATCAGTGTAATTTAATTAAAGTCTTAACATCTGTTTCACTATTAAGTCTAGTTTCGCTTTCAGTTTGGATAGTTTGTAAATTATATTTGCATAGTAAGCCTTTTGGATAATAGGTGAAGATGCCTGCAAAATATACATCTACCTCTCCTCATTTATCATCGTTTCGACATAAAATGTGGTGCTATTTCAACGCGCGTCGTGTAAAGCCCTATAACACAGGCGGATCACGCGTTCGGTGTATCAAGCCAAGATGGCTCCATGTTAGACACGAGATCTATCTTACGGAGCATTCCGGAGTTGGTCGATGTATCACGATTGGTGATTAATTGTGTTTTTGTTCTACAAATAACGATTACTAAGTTTTGTTTACAAAGCCTCACAGGAAGTTAATCTGGTTCCTCAACTTCAAAACTAACCGCAGCGATAGCAGGAAACCAAGCAAAAAACAAAACGTACATGTTAGCTATCGGAATATTCTCCAGAGGTTTGTCAAATAATATTCTATTTTTCCAGTATTAATTTGTTTATTTTATCATCACAATTTTTATAATAATGATAGGCAACGCGTTTTCATTGTTAAACGCACATGCTTCATTCAGTTTACGAAGTGTTCTTTATTAAAAGCTTTGACAGAAACACTTGTAGTATTCGTGACGTGAATTGGTCACGTGGTTTGTTAAATTTTGTGGGAAGCACTTAACTACAGGCTATTGTGGGTGTAATATAAAAGGCAAAATTGGGTTTCAGAAGAAAGAAATAATGCTTAAATATTAAAAATGCATTTAAAAAATGAAAATACAAATATATTAAGGATGTTTCATATCTGAATTGTCTGTAGTGGATGAAAGTCTTGAACAAATCTTATTGGCTATATAGGAATACGTTGTTACAGCATAAAAATTTCATGTAAGCACTTAATACACCTACAGTTACAACAACCCAAAACTGGACATTTACAAAAGCACTGAGTCAGGACTAACTACGTTCAGCACGTCTAGCATGCCCTCGTAATGGGCACACTGACCCGCATTTAAATATTTCCGAAATTTTGCACTTTAGAAACACAAGCTCCAAACTTATTAAATGAATTAAAAAAATAAACCAAAAAATATTGTTGACAAAAATACAGTGATTGCAAACACTTAGGGCTTAGTCATATAACTTAGTACATAGACTTGAAATAATTACAGGGTGTATTATTGTATCATCAAACAATGACGAGCGTTCAAACATGTCACGTGGAATAACGTCAGCGCATGTGGTATCCGTCTTTCAAGTACGATACATATAGAGACACAACCCCACCCCACTTAGGCGTAAAAAAATATGTTTGTTTCAGGTAACATGACCAAAACATTAGGGTAGGTAGGAATGGATTTAGTAATTATTACTTTTTTTTTATAGTTTGTAAATGGCCAACTTTAATATTCTTAAACTGAATAAATATTCAAAACATGTCTGAAATATCCTTAAACATTGTTTTAAAGTGGATTCTATCAAAACTAAACACTCATTGAACTAAAAAACATTTAATTATTGAAAAACATAAATATAACAAAAAATATCTGACAACCCGAATAAAATGTTCTAGGGTCGGGGTATTTTTAGTGTAGGTCGGGTAAATTGAAACAAACATATTTTTTTACGCCTTAACAACCAGCTTTTGCATTGCAGGTGTTTAAACAATTGGATTTATACTATGCTGAAGGGTTCTTGAATGACTTCTTAAGAACACAACAAACAGAGTGCTTGAACCAGGGTTATAAATAGTATATTAAACACACTTATAAATTGTGCGAGTTCTGTTCGTGTCAACGCGCAAATGAAAAATTTAACGCGAAAAAAACAACAAATTTATTTAAGTGGAATGATAAATATATTACCCAAATATATACCAGTGTTGTATTTTATTGTTCTAACTTTCCAAGAATGACAATTTATTTCCTTTCCCCGTAACAACGTAACCCGTGACACAACTGAAGCTAGATATGGACCATTGAGGACGGATAAGTTGAGCCTGCATATGTGCTATTTCACTGGCAAAATTTTTCAAATTGAACAAAAATTACTCGCATTTTCTATTTTTTTATTTTTTTACATATACTAGCATTTTGCAAGATCGAACCAATTGTAAGGATCTACTATCATATATACGATCTTAAACCATACATAGTGACATGTATACATAAAAATATCAGCTAAGTTTATTCGATATTTAAGTGTTTGTCTGGTTATTATTATGTGCCTTGTCTCATTTCAGTGCGTTTTGTAATGTTCCGAAATAAGATCTAAAAATAAAGAAAAAAAATCGTGTGCACGCGTACAAACTTTTAAGGAAGTCACACTGTTAACATTATTAAGGAAGTCACAAAACAACATTATTAATTTTCGAGGCAACGCATAAAAAGAACGTCGTTCAGGGGTGGAATATGGCACTTCCTTGTTGCGCTCGCGTTAACTGCTGTCCGCGTACAGGGTCGCAGGAAGACACGCAGGAAATGCAAGGGCAACTCGCGATACGTCCCCTCCGTCGGGGCCGCGGAGGGGGAGGAGAGGGGGCGTTGTGAGAAGTGTCCGTCATGCAACGGGGGTGGATTCGTACTCAATAGGACAGTAAGTCGTTTAGAACAAAATGTTTCAAGTATAATTTTAAGAACGTTGTTAACAAAATTCCTTGTGATATACAATACGTATTTATTTTATGTTAATTGTTTAGTAAATAAATTTTAAGTGAAGTCTTACCCTCACAATGTTGAAAACGAAACTTATAATGTTTGAGAGATTTTAAAATCTGTCGTTTAACCAAAGAGATAATTATATGCTTACAATGTATAGACTTCGACTTTGCTAATATAAGACGTTATTCTGATGATATATAGTTATTTAACTATTTTCACGTATGGAGTTATGTCGCCCTCATGCCACGTCCCAATGCTATTATGCCCCACTACCGGGACGCTATGCCCCTCCCCCCCTGACCCCTGGACAGTTTCCCCAGTATCCCGGACGTCGATGCCTTATCAAGGGTTGTATGCAAACAGCAAAATTAATGTAAAGTTTACCAGCCGGACATTTTGTGTTTCATATCCGATACGCGTCGAATAGACGCTAGGCGATTTTTTTCGGCGTAGCTGTCTAAGATCACTTTTGACCTAGATTTCTTGCGATAATTATGCAGCGGGAAAATCGAATGCCAATAGAATCGGGCAAATTTTCTTATTTTAGGGAATTCAAACTTCAAACAATGGTTTAACGTATACCAATGCCTGTTGCATACTTTGAAGGATGAAAAATTTACATAATTGTTTACATAAGCGGTTAAATTAAAGTTATAAACATATCTTCGACATACAATCTAGAAATGAACATAATTATAAACAATTTTACTCATAATATGTCATGATCAGAATGTTACATTCATTTACATAATGAAATAACTATATTGTTTAGCCTACATAATCGGCGCGCTCTATAAATAGCAATTACAATGCTACAATTCACGGGTACGACAGTCGGTCACAACGTACAATGTTGCCTGTTGAGCTCGCAAGTACAAAATATAAAGTGGTAAATTTCTGGTATATTTCTTATAAATAAACAAACAAATATTAGCAAATGTGATTGAGCTTATATTTCCTATTATTTTATCATTGTGTAAAAATATTGTTGTACGCTGTAACCGACTGTCGTCCCCGTGAATTAATTCTAGCCAGTACAACTCCAGCAGGTGAATCATTCTAAAAATAGCGCGAGGGTAAAGCTGTGTTAATACACAAGCATCAATTAGCGTCTGGAGAATCCTAAACCCGAGAATTGCAATAAATGGGGAATTCATAAACTTACTGCTCATTAATTCCCGCTATTATTTTCAGACAATGTTAATTTGTTAAATTCACCTGACAAATTCATGCATCAATTATGTTTACGTGAATTATTAGTATTTAGCTTATTCATGTATCACCGGTGAAAACATGCGGCGGCATATGATCGGTTTATTCATGGTACTGATATTAATAATTATTGAGTTTATCTCAAATTAATTTTCGGGGCCGATACGTTTTCTTATAGTGTCCGAAAAATCTAGTGTCCGAGAAGTCTACTAAATAGGGACCGAACAATCTGGGGTCCGAGAAGTCTCCTTAGTAGGGAACGAAAAAATGGGGTCCGTGAAGTCACAGCTGGTTGGTCCTCTTGTATTATATTAAGGGCAAAGAAATGACATCTCAACATTAATTTCTACGCCGATTGTCTTTTTTAAAGACATTTCTTGTTTCCTTTTAGTCAAGTGTATAATATGAGGTATTTCAAACAAATGCTGTTCAGTTAGAACGTGCACAGTTTCACAGTTCTTGACATACCAGTATCGTTTAGACACTTAAAACATAAGGCCATACCAATTTGATTCTATGTTTAGCGTCCTCGGGCTGGTAGGTTTTTGGATGCTTGAACGAAAAAACAACACAATTTTGACAATGTGAAAAATCGATTTGGAAAGCATATACAAATTGGGAAAAATGACTTTGAGGTGTTTTACCAATATTTGTAGAAATAGTGTGCAACTAGTCAATTTACAAGGCTAATATACTGTGTTAAAGTAGATTCCCAATATGAAGATGATATGATAACAGTTTTGCAGGTAAACATTTGCTTTTGCTTGTACCATTGCCATGAATAAGTTGTGAATGAAACATGTTTTTTTTTATCGACTCATTTTTTTTCTGCCTGGTTGGTAGGTTTCGGGGACGCCAAACATAGAATAACATTTGTATGGCCTAATTTAGCTGCTACTTGTCCTAGAGGATGGAAGGTAACGTGTTTGTCAATTTAACACCAACATTTGACTCAGCGTTGTCGAGGCTTTAAAATCGAAATAGATCCGTTTTAAAGGTAAATACTTAGAACGAAATTTCGCCTACTGTCTAATAGTCAGTTACGAAAAGGAACAACCGTTTTTATTGTAAATACCATGAAATTTCATGACACAATCCTTGTTTATAGTCGGTTAAAATTTTGTTGATAATGAGGGGATCAACCATTTATTGTAAATAGGGGGAATCATGATGTTCTGTTTACAAACACGCTGTAATCGTCTGCAATTTAAATCGTTTTTTTTTACCTGTATCGATTAGTCCATGTTTATAACGGTTCTCACTTGCATTTTTACGGACTGTACATGCAGCCTGATGGAAAAATACCGTTTGCCAAGCACATCGATATATAGGTCATGGGAACTGTGTCAAACACAATCTAGTCATCCATAAAACGCACCTATATACATGTAGTTGCGTTAAATATTTTCATCGTTATCGAAGTGCTTTCGATTTAAGCCATAATTGTGTATACTTGGTTACTAAACAGCAATTAAAAATCAGCACGGGGCTGAACATATTTGATTGTTACTTGTTTTGTGTTATTAAACAAGGGAATATTTTCACTAGCGTACCGATATCATAATGAACGTTCGCACGGGAGCACATCGCTTGTATTGTGCAATTTTATTGACCTGGCACTCATGAACATTCCGTGTATTTTCGTAAATCTATTTTAAGCTACTAACCCAGATAGGAGACTCAGACATGAATATGTATTTATTAAATCATTACTATGTAACAGTTGCTTTTGGAGTGCAGTGGTAAGTACGCAAAGTTTGTAAACATGATGTTTTGGGTTCGATTCCCAGAACAGGCACTTTTAATTTATTCATTTTTTTATTAAATTATTTTAATTTATTTAATTGATCATTTGGCTGACGTCCTGACAAGGAATCTCATCATCAACCTCGATTCTGACACAGAAGAGAGCTGCATTGATACCGCGAGCGAAACAGAGTCTTTGTGTATGCATTTTTATGAAGATAAAATTAAACTAAGAAAAATAAAAACAGGAAAGAAAACAAAATAAAGAAAACATGTCACGAGAATAAGTGATGTTGAAGTAAAAGAAAAAAAGATATATTTTGGCTGGATTTGAACCACAGTCATTGTTATTCAAAGTATAAAACACTATCCACCGCGCTATTCTTCCTGACACTTAGTGATGAGGGTTCTTGTTATATGACTATGAAATCCGTGCTTTACACGCTAGATAAACATTAAACCGATATAAATAAAACAGCCGAGCGCTACCGGAGATTAATGAGTGCCAGGGTCAATAAAATCGTACAATACTGGCATGATATCACACAAATACCCGTCTGGATCAAAGCGTCTAGTGTGTTACAACTACTCAAGTACAGAAGTACACGTATTACCGTCACATGATTTGTAAGTATTGCATCATCAAATAAACACGTTGTTTGTTTGAAACGGGCTAGTTTAAACCGGTTTGCAAAGCTGAACTTTAACCGAAGGGGAATCTCATGAAAAGTCCGATTATTATTTGTAAACATTTATACATCAACTTTTATCAGATTGATATAGAAACAGTACAACTAATAAAAACCGAACACGATTATCGTAATATGGAGATCTTTTACATAAGAAATACTTTTCGATTCATCGTTGTTTATCGGCCAATAAACAACGATTTGGAGTTCTGATGCGTAGGAGTGGTTTAATAGCCACGTATCAGAACGACAAAGAGTAGTTTATTGGCCGATAAACAGCGATAATGCGAAAATTATTTCGATTCTAACATGATTTGACAAATATTTGTGCAATTGTAATGAGAACTACATTTTACTTTACTGCGCACGGAATCGGGACTATTTTCATGTTACAATTCTGTATTGATGCTTTCTTGTGGATAAAGAATACTAGCAAATGGCAGTGTTCAGAATTATAGATAAAACTGTCCTCATGCTTTACAACTGCTCTCTGATTAATTGTGATAAAAACATATCAAAAAACTAAATAAATAAACGTGATTTGTTTTCCAGTACATGTTTGTCAACACAGAGCCTGTTTACATATCTGAAAAGTGATGAGCCATAAACTGTCCAAATCGGAAAACAAATGTATTGCTCATAAGTAATGGGTACTGACGCTACAAACCTAACCTATTCTGATATTGTCCACTAAATAGAATTGGATTCCGTTGCAAGGTCGTTCACAAAATATCAACAACTAACCCTTTGAGAAAAAGTAAACATTGTTTTAGAGTATGGCTAGACTTGGGATATGATATTTTTGTAAATATACTTATATTATAAATACATTCAGAATTTTGTTTCGAAATAGTGTAAATTTAAATCGGACCCTGTGCCCTTTAATTGTTTTTCAGTACACAGTATTACGTACTTTGAAATACCCCCAATCATGATACAACCCATACTCTGTCTGGGCCCCGATTGCATACCCCGAAAGTGAAGAGAGACCCTGCAGTAAAATGATTTTTACTTCAAATATATACATGCATGGATTTGTCAGTACTCATAACCCTTTGATTTAATAAACTGGCCCCTTCTTCGTTCTTCAGCTCAGTTCTTTGACAAGATAGCCTATAGTTCGCCCACTCAATGTGATCAAAATAAAACTGCAGTTTATCTTGTTAAGACGATATCCATACCTCCAAGGAATTTGGGTGGTACGGTGTTTATATGCCTGGTAAACAACGTAAAAATGTTACCTCTCTAAATAAAATAGTAATACGTATTACTCGGTAGTGCTCACGCGACGTTGGGTTTTTATATTTTTGTGTTTTTGTTCCGTTCGTTATAAATCGTGATCTAGGGTTGTCAATGACTTGTAGTTAATTCAGTATTAATTGGCCGTGTGCCAACTGTACTACTGTGTCAGGGCCAGAAAGTTGTCTGGGTGCGACATTTCTTGATCGATTCGTTATAATTAGTAGCCTCAAAGCTGTTATTGTTGTCAGCAGCTCGTATTGCAGCTCGTATTGGACTGCAGCCAACTGTTCGAGATATGTTTCAAATTGAAACTACCCAGATACTCATTTCGAAATGTTATTTGAATGTTTACATCGATAGGCCAGAAATTCCCTATGTGTTGGTGTTTAGTGATGTTATCCACCGACCCGATTTTTGGACATTACAAAAAAAAAATCGAATAAACATTTGAACAAACCCAACATTGTAAAAAAAAAAAAATTCATATCTGGATACAAAATATTTCTTTCCGCTGAGGCAGTATTTTATATGGATGGTAAACGTTTTCAACTCACTGTCTTCGTGTAAAAACAAAGTAAAACATACATTGGAGGCGTGTCGTGGGATAACCGGGCTTAATGCATGTGCGTAAAGTGTCGTCCCGGATTAGCTTGTGCAGTCCGCACAGGCTAATCCGGGACGACACTTTCCGCCTATAGTGGATTTATGTTTAGAAGAGACTTCCTTCAAACAGAAAATAACATAAAATCGGAAAGTGCCGTCCTGGATTAGCACGTGTGGACTGCCCAGGCTAATCTGGGACGACACTTTATGCACATGCATTAAGCCCGGTTTTCCCACGCCACGCCACAAATTTGATTTCATATGCATGTTTAATATAACATAAGTTGCATTTAATTATGATAATTATTGTAAATTGTCATTTTTATTCAAAGTTCTAAAGTTTATTACGAAAACGAATGCGTGTATAGTAAAGTTGTATTTTAATGTTTTTATTTTATTTCTGCCATCGGACTGGACTTTTTTTTCTAAAATGTCCGAGAAACTAAAAACAAAACTATCTGGCCTTAGCTATGCAGCGGGGTGGGAGTGGAGGTGAGGGATTAGCTGTCATTGGGCAAAAAGACAAGTACAACTTTATGGATCGTTACCAAATTATGTATCTGGGGCATGTAGGGAACTGATTTTAGTTTTAGATCTTGTTCGTATGCGAAGTGTCATTATGATTTGTAAACTGTATACAAGGTTGAAAACGTCTTTCTGGCAACATTCCAGCTGTTTGTAAAATAGGTGATTAACCACATTGACATCTACGTCATCGCAGGATTGGACATAATCAAAGCGCTAAAAGTCTCGCGAAGAAGTGTACAACGCATAACGTACAGTTTTGAGTTTACAGTAAATAAAACATTTCTACAAATAATGACCTTAAATGTAGATAACAATTCACTATGATATCACGTAATGTTTTATTTGAATCGTTATAGGTTGCTCAATGACCTACATGTAAACGTGTATATCGTATACAGAACACAAGTTTGTCTTGTCCACTTACATATGCTGCATGCGACGCTACAATCATGATGCTGTGTAGAATATACGTTTAAAGAAATGCCAGTCATATTCAAAGATAACTCGTGGAATACCCCATCGTTGAACATGTACTTGATTTTCACCTGACGTACTGTTAACCAAACAACACGTGCATTGATGAGCTTGTGATGCATTCCCCGAAGCAAAGAATGAACATGAATCATCGAACGAATACAAAATCCATTGAAAGCCAAAATCAGCCTTCTTTGCAAATATTCTCTTGGCAATCAATGGACGATCGATATGTATTGAAAAGCACACTTTTGCAACGCATTATTTCTTTATTTTTAAATTAATTAATTATTTATTTATTTTTGGGGGGTGAGAGGGTCTGGAGTCTTTAAAATGCTAATAAATAGTGGTATCCATATGTCTATTCTGACGCTAGCTTGTGACCATTTATTGGCAATAACTGGAAAAGGTATACAGGTATGTTGCTTTTCCTGCACTATTCTATCCATCTTTAGATAACCCGGACGAAAGACAAAACGTATGGATACCTTACATGTTGGCCGTGTGAACCTTGTCCGTCAGACACCTTCCGGGAGGCGCACGCATTTCCGGTTTGTAACCTGTGTTCCAAAAACTGTTCCACAGTGAACCGGTACGAGTCGCAGCCGTGTGGTGGGTCCTCGCCTGGCCACTGCGGAGAATGCATGCCGGGGTAGGTGTTCAAGTACTTTATATGGAAGCGTCCTGGTGCCAAGTGTAAAAATAAAAATAAATTAATAAATATTAAAAAAACTTATCTCGTAATTACGACTTTTTATCTTGTAATTACGACTTCTTATTTCGTAATTACTATTAAGTAAGTCGTAATTACGACTTGTTATCTCGTAATTACTACCTTTTATCTCGTAATTACGACTTTTAATCTAGTAATTACGAGATAAAACTGTATAAAAGCCAAATGTGATAGAAGCAGTATTTCATAGATTGAAATAATATCGTGACCTTACTTTCATTAGACGAATTGATATGGACCTTCAAATTTCATCGTTGTTCGAATTGGGCTTAAATTATTCCGAAATTCTAGGATGTCTTGCAGTAGGGAATGATCCAGGCCTAAATAGTAGGGTGCAGCACCCTGCTCCTTTTTGGTTCCTCCCTGCTGCCCCTCTGGGCAGGTCAACAGTTGAATATCTTTAGAAATATCATATATGTTTGCCAGTATTCAATGACAAATTCAGAGTCAATGCCTAAAACCTTAATTTACATGTAGAAGCATTAAACTGATAAAATACCTGGATTTACCTAATTACTAGAAATTTTCAAAGAACTGGTTAGGCTTCCCCACTGCCCCTTTTGAGCAGCACCCTGTACGTTTTCTGATCCTGGATCTTTCCCTACTTGCAGTGAATGGCTTACAAATTAGCATAAGTAGTAGTTCTTCTTCTTCTCATCCTCCTACTACTACTATTACTAAAATACTACTACTACTCCTACTACTACTACTACTACTACTACTACTACTACTACTACTACTACTACTACCACTACTACTACTACTACTACTACTACTACTACTACTACTACTACTACTACTTCCACTACTATTACTTCTACTACTACTACTTCTACTACTACTACTACTACTACTACTACTACTACTACTACTACTACTACTACTACTACTACTACTACTACTATTACTACTATGATTACTGCCACTGTTGCTGCTGCTCTGCTGCTACTACTACTACTATTATTATTACTACTACTACTATTATTATAACTACTACTACTACTACTACTACTACTACTACTACTACTACTACTACTACTACTACTACTACTACTACTACTACTACTACTCCTGCTCATACTATTGTTACTGCCACTGCTGCTGCTGCTCTGCTGCTTTTACTACTGCTACTACCACTACTACTACTGCTACTGCTACTACTACTACTACTACTACTACTACTACTACTACTACTACTACTACTACTACTACTACTACTACTCCTGCTCCTACTATTGTTACTGCCACTGTTGCTGCTGCTCTGCTGCTTTACTACTGCTACTACCACTACTACTACTGCTACTGCTACTACTACTACTACTACTACTTCTACTACTACTACTTCTACTACTACTACTACTACTACTACTACTACTACTAATAATAATACAAATACTATTGGTACTACTGCCACTGATACTGCTGCTACTGCTACTTCTGCTGCTGCTGCTGCTATTACTACTACTACTACTACTACTACTACTACTACTACTACTACGACTACGACTACGACTACGACTGCTGCTACTACTACTACTACTTCTACTACTACTACTACTACTAATAATAATAAAAGTAATAATAACAATATGAAAAAAAAATTATTAAATAAAGGTATCAACATTAGAATTATATCTTATTTATTTTTTTCAGACAGACAGACAGGCAAACAGACAGACAGTGTACTATAAGTAATTTTTCAATCTACAATAGCCTGCTTATATCACACTTGGCTTATGCGTCATCACTATTCTATTAAGTCGTAATAACGACTTTTCATCTCGTAATTACGAGATACTAAGTCGTAATTACGAGATACTAAGTCGTAATTACGAGATACAAGTCGTAATTACGAGATAAAGAGTCGTAATTACGAGATAAAGAGTCGTAATTACGAGATAAAAAGTCGTACTTACGACATAAGTTTTCTAATATTGAGTATTTTTTATTATTTTTATTTTTACACCTGGCACCAGGACGCTTCCATATCTTTACGATAGTTTAAAGAGACCTTTTGTATTTGTAAGCGCATACCTTACAGAGTCTCTGTTATTATCTATCTCCGTAATCTGTGCTGTTATTGATATAGTAACAACGAACATAAATAGAACACGCTTGAATAGTTGTTAGAAAGGTGAGCAAACAAGTTCCTATTTCAAGAAAAGGTTTTGTTTCCACATTTCTGTCTGTAAACGTTTGTAAACGAATACTTTTCCAAATCGCACGTAAGTGCATTCCATGTTTGTGTACTACTATTTACAGATATGAAGCCTTGACAAATGATCCGGAAGGAATGTGTGCAAAGATACCGGACTCCACAACACCAAATAAAGCACAACACTTGTATATTTAAAGTCGACACCACTGACCCATTGAGCATGAGCATCGTTGTTAGCGCCAACGCACGCGCGAATCTTGGACTCGTGCTCGGAATACCTGTGCTTGCGATTCGGGTGCTGTGCATTGTCGCAACTGTGATTGCGTTTCGATGGTATCGGACACGTCCAAGTATAAACAGCAGAGCGACACAAGGTATATACGAATGCATGTATACATTTACTGTTAACTAGACTTATTGTATAATGTATCAATCATGTTAATATTATGGATCGATCGACAATCGTTTTTTTTCCCCATGCAATATTAACATCACTTGATAATTGTAACAAGTAGCAGTGCTGGTATTCACAAAGCATCTTAAATATCTTCACTTAAGTGAATGTATTATATTTCTTTACTTACTAAACAGACGCATTGGTGTTGATATTGCTCAAATAACGCTTTCATAATGATGCTATTTGAAAGTGTTACTTAATGCTAAGCTGTTTCTATATGGAATTATACAGTTGAGGAAATTTCCAAATTTGAGGATAAGGATAAAATTTAACTTAAGATGCTTCGTGAATACCAGCCCTGAACTATCATAAACTTGATACGAATGCATTTAAGCAGAGCAAGCAAGAGATGATCTCTACAAATGTGACAGTTGATGGTTGGGTGGACTGCCCTGGCGAATCCCGTGTGCCGAGAGAGATGCCTGTTGTATATTCGGCAGAGCAGCTCCAACAAGAATTCACTAGTAGGTTTATTCTTTTTTTGGCACAATTGCTGCAGCGTTACTGCTTTTTTGCTTCTTTTGCAAACTAAACAGTTACTAATGGCCGACCTGTTTTGATGCGCTTTTAGGGAATATGTTAAGCCTCAGTTAGTTCTTTGTTGACTTGTTTTGTATTTTTAGTATGTCGCTGTCCATAGGTTTTTGAACTATTTTACTGCAGACTTAAATACTGGAAGTTCGCGATGTTCTGTATTCCTTGATACTACATCGAATGTGACAGAATGTATTTATATGTTTCTTGCAAAAGTTTTTTTTGGCCAGACTTACAAGTACTGAAATTAATAAACTACAAAAATCACATATTAAATTTTGTTTAGTGTGAATTAATAATTAATTTGTGTTTTTCTGGTTTGAATCACAGCTTACCGGAATACGTAAGTTGTACACTGGATATGAATCTCGATCCTGACGATGAATTTACCAAAGTGTGTTTCGTCGAAGACCTCAGACCAAAAACAAACGAAGAATCTTGTTCAAGTTCTTAGGGATTGATGAAAGCGTCTACTTGCCCGAGGAAGAACTTTGGAAAGACAGAAGACAAACACATTCTGAGTTGGTTTATGAGGTGCTGATGAAATGGGTGAAGCAAGATTATGGCAATGCCTTCTTTCTGAAGCTCTGTGAAGCAGTCAGTCAAGCGGGTTGTTGTAATATATTGCCTGATTTAGCCGACATATGTATAGCGTATCCTATAGTAGATAACGTATGTTCAAACATTATTCTAACATGATACTCGCTATTTTTCTATAGAAAAAGAATAAAATTATCGTTGTTAAACTATCCATATACAACGCAAAAAGAAATCCCGATTCTGGGTGGAGCATAGTAAAAAGTATTGCCAACAACAATTGCAAAAATATATGTCAAATCAAGTTTGAATCGGAATAATTTTCGCATTATCGTTGTTTATCGGCCAATAAACAACTATTTGTCGTTCTGATGCGTGGGTATTAAACAAATCGAGCTAACGTCCTCGTGTTTTAATTCCTTAGCATCAGAACTCCAAATCGTTGTTCATTGGCCGATAACAACGATAAATCAACAAATGTTTCTTAATAATAAAATTATTATCGTGTTTTCATGGAAGTATGTTTTGGTAATCATTGCATTAAATCATCTGCCGGTGTCAAGACCCGTATTCACAAAGCTTTGTTGGAACATACTTTTCACAAATCATATTTTTTCACATCTGTAAAAAAATACTGGTTCGCGAGTAGTATCCGTTATTTTTTAGTAGTTTTTCTTTATTTTTAATCGCGTTAGTAATACTTTTAAAGAAAAGCTTGCTGCAGTACAAAGTTCGGCTTCTTCTGTTTACGAGGATGTAAATATCTTGTAATGACGTCATATGTTTTTTTTCCATATAAGGGGCTCCAAAGGGGTAATAAATAAGCATTACTTGAAGCAATAAAACTAGTAGTATCCGTGATCTTTCCTTTTAGTTGAAAATGCGAATTTTGTGGTACACACCTCAAGATTTTAATTGCTTTATGCTGTTCTACATTATATTACCTACATCACAATGATGTAATATTATTAAATTCTATGCCAAATTAGCGGTGATAATGCGATTACGAACATAAGTGGATGCCGGAAAATGGTCGTTTGATGCCCCCTTTCGCGCCCCTTAAAAATATGTTGATGGTAAACGGGAGATAACCATGGTATTATCGAAGTAGACATCGCTCCTGCATTTAAATTTTGTCAAAATCGTCCCGAAACTAGCCGTATAATTGAGTAAACATTTTAAAATTGCAATTCTTTGTTAATATTTGCTTTTAGTAAACATATTTCAATTGCAATTCATCTTTTTTTTTGAAAATTATTTCACGAAAAATGCGTGTTGAATGTATGGATGGTGGTGTTTGTATACTAAAATTGCTGCTTTATGTGAATAACCAAGCTATCACTCATGGTAAACCGAAAACAGGGAAGTGCAAGATAAAAATAGGGGTTCAATTATATATTTAAGCGCATGCGCAAAGACGTGCGCGTGAATGCTCCGCGAGGAGTAAAGTTGTTTTGAGATTTTTTTTTAACAAAAATGTTAATATCTTCAAAATATGAAGTTTTGCAGACTTAACTAATTCTGCGTTTGAAACAGTTGCTAGGTGATGTGTGTAAACACAACATGCAATGCTGGAGAGCTTTTACACCTTTTAATATACAAATCACGGATACTGCTAGTTCACGGATGCTACTCGCCAACCAGTAGGATCTCATTTTTCGTGTGAAAGTTGAGATTTCGTTCTTCGCACATCACAGTCTTATTCTTCACATTTTCTTTTGAAGTTTGTGTTTGCATCCAGTTTTCAATATGCAATGAAATAATATTCTTCTGTGATAACACGCATGCCCCGTTTTGGGCCAATCGCATTCTTCACACGTAAAAATGTGACAAATGAGATCCTATTCTTCAGAGTTGTGTGAAAACTGTGATTTGTGAAAATATGATCCTACAAAGCTTCTTAGTCAACACGTTAAGAAACTTCTTAAATTTCATAAAGTATGTGACTGTCTTTGCATAGATCCTTTTGGATTAAAATGTTTCTACTACTAAATTTTTCGTGACAGAAAATTCGTATTTAGTCTTTTTGAACAGGTATCATAGCATTTAACATAGAAAAAATGTATATGAACATTTTACTTAAGAAAGAATAATGTACACGATTTATTTACGAGCTTTGAAAATACCGTCCAAGTTTATGTTATATAAGTTATAGTTGTAGCATACTTTGACCGAAATATGTAAGTTATTTAACGAGCCCGCAGGGCGAAATAAAATAATTAACATATGGAGGTCAAAGGGTGCTGCAAGTGTTTAATACCATATTTACCAATCACATCGTAAGTTTATACAATGCCGACCCCAATAAGCAGTATTTAGACGTCACGTGATGTCTCACATGCTTGACATCCGTGTCGTTTCCAAATTTAGAGCTGTCGCAAGGTCACATGATGCGATCCGAATGTGCATGTTTACTGTACAATAAGTAGCGTGCGAATAAATTATAATAAAATTGCAATATACCACACGGTAGTTCTTGCACGATAAGATTGCGTATTAGGCTCACCCACCAGTTGACGTTTGGATATCCCAGTTATTGAATACAGAAAAACAAAGAAAACTATCTAAAATAAATATTGATATAACTTTCAGCTATTAAATGATATTAATTATGTCTGAGGCAGAAGACGTTTCTTTGTAGCGGTAGTCGTTAAATCGTTATTAATTGTATTTTTGTCTTGTAAAGTTTATTTCCATAAAAAAAACTCGCATCACCCTAAAAGATGACAACACATGGCTGTTGTGTTCGCCATCATCGAATTCAATTGCTATATTTCCTCCAAACCGCCTTACTGCCTGGACCCCTTAACCAAGAAACCTCTAGTCGCTTACGGCATTTTGTACATGTCTGTGAGGTAAGCCAATTTAAATCGGCTTACTTCACTGACATATTTTGTACTAGGAACTGTTTTGCTATTAATTAATGTGATACTTTTAACAAAAGTATTGATTAGATATTCTAATAAGTATGTTCCGATGTGTGCAAATATTACATGGAATACATGTCAAAACGGTTTTAGTGAATAATAGCTATTTGCACAGAAATTCAAACATGAAATAATGATACTGGGGTGCGGCACGTTTTTTTCATAGTTAAGCCCATATCATGGGCGGGTCCAGGATTTCAGGTTGGGGGGGGGGGGGCGTAAACTTTTGATCATACGGGCGGTGGGTCTGCTGTGATCAGCTACAGATGCGTATCAAAGAAGATATAACAAAATTAACAGTAGTGAATTGCAGGAACTTTTTAACAAAAGTGATTTAGTTTTATTAACCGAAACATGGTCGGAAGAGTTCATAGACTATAAGGTGCCAGGCTTCGAATCCTTTGCACTTCACAGAGTAAGACATTCGAGTAGCAAAAGAAGCTCGGGTGGAATAACGATTTATGTTAGAAACAATTTAGTAACGGATGATATAGTTTTTATGAAGGACTCTGATGATCTGTTGTGGCTAAAGATTAGCAAAACTCAGTTAGGTCTAGATGAAGATTTATTTGTTGGTCTATGTTATATAGTTCCAGAATCTAGTTCGAGATATAACTTATATGAAACAAGTCCATTTGATAAAATATTACAATCTATTGTCAAAATTAAAAACGGTTCTAAAAATGTAAAATTAATATTGTGTGGTGACTTTAATAGTCGCACAGCTACAATACCAGATTATGTCCCGTACGATTGTACTAGTGATTTTATACCGTTACCCGATGATTACGAAACAGATATTCCATTTCCTCGATTTTCTCAAGATAGCGGTGTTAACACCAATGGTAATCTCTGAATTGATATGTGTAGGCAGTCAGGTTTACGAATGTTAAATGGTAGAATAGGGGATGATTACGGAATAGGAAATTACACTTATATTGGGAGTAGAGGCAGTAGTTTAATCGATTATGTACTAACGATGTCTGATTGTTTTCAACTGTTTAAAGTTTTTACGGTAGACGACCCCAATGTATTATCAGATCATTGTGCAATATATTTTGAATATGAAAATATTTCGAACTCAAATATATGTAACAACACAAAAATTAATATGAAACATATTGAGATTAAATACAAGTTTACTTGGAATAATGAATATAAAAATGACTATATTGACGCACTTAGATGTGAGGAGGTTCAGAATAATATTGCTTCAGTAGTCGATGCGCTTGAACACGGTGATCAAAACGGAGATAGCCTGAAAACTTGTGTAAATGACTTTGTTAAAATTCTTGACAGAGTTGCTGCTCCTTTTTTCAAGAAAAACGCATCCGTAAATAATAATAATAATAATAATAATAATAATAATAATAATAATAAATGGTATGACGAAAAATGCAGAAATAAAAATTTGAATTTTAACTATATGTTAAACAAGTTCAGACAATGCAAATCAGAAGAGAATAGAATTGATTTAGTTCATGCCAGAAGTGAATACAAAAAAACATTAAGAAGATGCAAATTTGAGTATGATGATAAACAAACAAAACTTTTGATTACTCACCGTTATAAAAATGCAAAAGAATATTGGAAAATGCTGAAACAATCTGCAGGAATATCGGAACCGAACATACCAATGTCTACTTTTGAGCAATATTTTGAGAGTATAAATAACCCAAATGATCACTTTTTTAACCCCAACGAAGACATTTTATATTTTAACGAAAGATTTGTGAACCAAGAATTTCAAATTATGTTTGATGAACTAGAAAGTACAATTAGCCAAGAGGAAATAAATAAAGCAATTAAACAATTAAAATGTGGAAGTAGAGCAGGACCTGATAAAATAATTAATGAATTTTTCATGTATGGTTACCATGAGTTCTCAAATTGTTTGAATTCTATTTTCAATAAGGTTTTCTCACTTGGAATTTTTCCAGAATCATGGTCTGAAGGCTTTATAGTACCTTTACACAAAAAGGGGAGTATCAATAATTGTAACAACTACAGGGGGATTACACTTTTGAGCTCAATGGGAAAACTTTTTACTAGAATTCTCAGTAATCGTATTGACTCATGGGCGGAACATTATTTTGTTTATGTTGAAGCTCAAGCTGGTTTTAGAAAAAATATGAGTACCACGGACAACATTTTTGTTGTACATGGTCTTATTACGCATATGATTAATAATAGAAAACAGTTATATTGTGGTTTTGTAGATTTTAGTAAGGTTTTTGACTATGTGGTCAGGCCAAACTTATGGTCGAAACTTATTCGTCTAGGTGTGCGAGGAAAAATGCTAAACGTCATAAAAAGTATGTATAACTCGATTAAATCTAGAATTAAACTTAACAACACGATAGGCAATGATTTCAGTTGTTTGTTAGGGGTAAGACAAGGGGAATGTTTATCACCACTGTTGTTTTCCCTTTTCCTTAATGATTTAGAAGAAACGCTAATGTTAAATGGGTACGAAGGTGTTGAATCATACATGTTTCAAATATTTATACTATTATATGCTGATGACATTGTATTATTTGCTGACAACCCGCAAAGCCTACAACGTGGTTTTGATATTCTCTATAATTATTGTCAATCGTGGAAATTAAAGGTTAATGTTAATAAAACAAAGGTAACTGTATTTCGAAAATCCGGAACACTGCCAAGAAACATAAAATTTACATATAATAATGAAGTCATTGAAATAGTTAGTAATATGTCTTATTTGGGGATTGTTCTCACCTCTGGGGGATCTTTTAATCAAACGCAAATAACACTGGCAGTCCAAGCACGAAAAGCTATGTTTAAGCTATAACTTTACAAACGTAAGTATTAAACACAGATTAGAACTATTTGACAAACTTGTACATCCAAATTATGGGTGCGAAGTCTGGGGCTTCCATAATGCTAAAAATATTGAATGTGTTCACACACAATACTGTAAAAACATATTAGGTGTAAAGAAAGCAACTCAAAATGATTTTATTTACGGAGAGTTAGGGCGTCATTCATTACTTGTCGATAGACATTTTAAAATTGTAAAATACTGGTTCAAGATCCTCGAAAGTAAAGAAAATAAATTAATAAAAATTATATACAACATGATGAAAAATGACTTTGAATCGACAGCTACTAAGAAAAACTGGGTTAGTTTATTGCATCAGTTATTGTCAACTTTAGGCTTTTACGAGGTCTGGATAACACAAGGTGTTGGTCAAAAAGAAATCTTTCTATCATTACTAAAGCAAGAACCAACGATTGTTTTTACCAAGACATGAATGACAGACTAACATTATCCTCTAGAGCTCTCTTATATAGGGAAATTAACATAAATAATGATTTTAAATGTTACCTTAATATTGTTAGAAATGAACAATATCGCATTGCTTTATGTAAACTCAGAGTCTTCTCTCATCGCCTTTTGGTTGAATCTGGCCGATGGCATAAGCCTACTTCTATTCCATATAATGATAGAAAATGCATACACTGTCAAAAAATCGATGACGAATTTCACTTTGTTATGGAATGCTCTATTTTAACAGAACTCAGAAAGAAATATATTAATAGGTATTATTGGATAAGACCTAACATGCCAAAATTCATCACACTTGAAATCAGAAAATGTAACTACATTGACAAAATTAGCCTGCTATACATATCTCGGCTTTAAAGCTAAAGAGCAAACATTATAACTGTTTTACAACATTCTTTTAAAATCGATAGTTATACCCACTATGTTGCGGTCGTTTTTTATGACCGGGGGATTTGTTTATAAATTGTATTATTGTGTACGGCAATTGTATATATTAAAGGCTTAACTCTATAAAACATTGTTTTCAAACACCTTATGGCTTTATAACTGATTTTAACGTGTGTTGGCATACTATGCCCTGCATACACTTTTCATGTACTTATTTATTACGTTTGCTATTTTTATTGACTAATTTTACAATTTATTTCGACTCATAGTACATTTCAGACTAAACGACAAAGTCTAATTAGGTATAATTATAACCGCGAAAGCCCTATATTTCTTTTTGATAGGGTGTATGGTTCGGTAGACTTTGGCCATAAAACACTATGACAAGATAAAACACAATAAGCCACAATAATATGTGCAAAATCTCTATATTTCGTCTCGATAGGGCGCATATTTCGAGTACTACTTACTATTTGGTACAGATATATTATATAAATGATTATTGTTGTGACTAAAATTCATTTGAGTTTCTTAATTATGAATATACATGTTGTTCAATGACACATTTATATATACGCATGAAAAGATACATATTGCGTGTTGCATCTTAAAGTTTGTATTTTAGTGTTTGCCTGATAAAAATACATATTTAACATGTTGGTATGTTTTTATGCTATATATCTTTATTATACTCGAATATATGTTTAAAATCCTTTTCTCTCATTAAGACTATAAATTATAATTCCTGTTTTTCATGGTATCATTAGACTATACATCGTAATTAACATTTGGTGTGAAAGATCAATGTATTTTAAATTATTTGAACACCACAAACTTATAATTATAGGAATGATATTATTATTAATTTACTTAAATAAAACTTTCTAAATAAAGATTCTTCTCCGCAAGAACGTATGCTCATGAATGTTATGTAAATATATGTATATAGTTTACCATGTCAAGTATGTAAATATGTTGTCCTCATGTGCCACATTTGGCGTATTGGATCTGAATAACTAATGTCTGTCTGTCTATAAAATATTTTTTGCACATCATCATCATCATCACCATCATAATCATCAACATCATCATCACTATCATCATCATCTTCGTCGTCAGATGCACTTTGTTTCACAGAAATAATTAATACTTCACTGCATTATGTTCGAAAGACATGTTGGTTCATCTGTATGGCATGCACCTATGTTGGCAATAAATTGCACGTGTTTGATGTATCTGTCCACTAAATACGTATTTGACATCCAATGTTATATATACCAGGAACATCTTTAAGCATGTAAAATCCGTGGCTTACTATATTCAAACACACACGCAGCAAGAATTATTTGTATTATTTATTCACACGTTCACAGTAATGCTCATCAATTGTATTCAGATGTGCTATGCACTGTGTTTTTTTCATCACAAGGTACTAACGAACAGACAGACGAACTTGTTTTACACGAAATATTGTAAAAGATACTCGTATGATTGCATTGTGAACTAATAAGGCAAGTGATGCCGACTTTGTGTCAATTTCACTGATATATGGTGCCGGGAAAGATATGATCTTGCCAGGAATTGGAGCCAACGTTATGGACGCCCATCTACTTGATGAAAGTTTATCACGCGTTGTACTACGATTACGTAAGAAATCGTAGGTGGGGGTGGGGGGCATGGTTAGGTCTGGTATGTTTGGCTAAAAGAATATGTTTATTTGAAACAAAAATGAGTTAAAAACAAATTAGCATAATTTTTCCAGTTTTGACCTTTGTATATATGCCCATATACGTATGGTCCGGCGCGCGCCGGGTGCGCCCCCCCCCCCCCGATGCGCTAATGCATATCTCCTGTTAAATGTCTTGATAATACCACTACCAGAAAGATGCATCGCAAATGAGATCAATTTTTATTATTTTATGTCAAATTAAGCGAATGTACGTTAACGTAATTGTTGCGTCAGATCTTCAACGCGTGATCATATATGTATGCCATGCATGTGTTAATGTACTCCTTAATGTACATATATTTATGCCATGTATGTGTACATGAACTGCTTATTTACATGTATGAATTACAAAGTTCAATTACTATGAAATCCAGCGTTAAATAATCATGGTTATCATCATCTATTCTTCTGTGCCAAAATATATGTACAGTACATATTTGTAAATGTACCGTGTTTGCACACTACCAATCTGACTTGCCTGTTTTGTTTGTGTACGCTGGTAATATTAATATTGTTTATGTTCAAATGTGTATTATCTCCTTTCGGTTTATAGTCGTAATTATGAAGCGCTTTGCAATAAGCATCACATAGATATTGTTGTACACAAGGTGTAACCAAAGTGGAACTTTATATGCACGTCCGACATTTCCAAGAGAATTTAAAATTTGCGAGGAGTGTTTTTTAATTATTAGTTCTTGGTAACTTTATACTGTGTTGTTTTAAATAACCAGTTACACAGTTATTGATGATTAATAATAATCGTAAATAATTAATGCACGTTAGTATTTTCGAACGGTTCACTGCTTTTCGTATGTCGGGGTTTGTTTTGACTCGAAAGTACTGTAACATGATGTTTGGGACATACATGTGCACAGACAATGTGGTTTCGGTCTATGTTTATCTTTCAAAGGAAGATTATGTTGTAAACCACTAGATAAAGACCGTTGTTTACATTTTGATTCCTAGAAAATTATTCGTTGCTTATAATTGCCATATTGACTGCTGTCTCGATATATATCATCTAAGTGTAAATGTATTTCAGATATTGTGTATACAAAGGATCTTGTAATTATTATTAATTTTAATTATTATACCTATATTTATTAAAGTTTGTTCAACTCAATGTACATGGAAGAAATAAAGGTATATATACATGTATACATGTTCCTTCAAAACTATAATCAAATTACGAAAAAAAGTAAATAAATAAAAAAATTAGCAAACATAGATTAACTGTTATGACTGAGTATACAATGTCCAATAATGTATAAAGATATAATGTATATGTAGTACAACCAAGTTGTATTATTATCTAGTATATGGAAAACTAACTTTAAAAATGTAGGGTCGCCTTTTTAACGTATGTTTACATTTAGAATACTATATGATAAACACATACTAGTTCGTAGTGCAAGTATCAATCAGAAAAATAATGCACAGGAGTGAACTCAAATAATAAAGTAGGTGTCAAGAAAAAACAATATTCAATTATGAATTTCACCATATACACACCTTTAAAAGCCGGATATCATGATTGGTATTGTTTTTTATTTCCATGTGTTATGCAGGCATTTGCAATTGTGTGAGTAATTGAACACACAGTTTGTTTTATGTGCGTATCTGAAGATTTTTCATATGTTAATTACGCGTGTACGTAAGTTATCTGGTCGTTTGTTATGTTTATGAATTACTATAATTTATTTTTACTTTATATGCACAAGTACAATTTTCTGTATTTGCTTGCTTATTTTTATTTTCGAATATTCATTCTGAAGAGTTATGTCCCTTGTATACTTGATTTTTAGCACGGTATAACCCCCGGCTCACCGACTTAATAAAAAACATTAACGGTTACAAAATGAAAAGCGAAACTGGGTAAATGTCTGGAAAGTATGACAGTGTTCAAATATAGAATTTTATGGGTTTCCAGCGTACATGTATACACGAGGAATGATTGGCTGACATGATATATGGCGGCCCCCCGATATGGTGGCTACCGCCGTGGTTAGCCAGCGTCCACCGCCGTGGTTAGCCAACGTCCACCGCCGTGGTTAGCCAACGTCCACCGACGTGGTCCACCGCAGTGGTTAGCCAACGTCAACCGCCGTGGTCCACCGCCGTGGTTAGGCAACGTCCCCCGCAGTGGTTAGCCAACGTCCACCGCCGTGGTCCACCTCCGTGGTCTACCGCCGTGGTTAGCCAATGTCCACCGCCGTGGTTAGCCAACGTCCACCGCCGTGGTCCACCGCCGTGGTTAGGCAACGTCCCCCGCAGTGGTTAGCCAACGTCCACCGCCGTGGTCCACCTCCGTGGTCTACCGCCGTGGTTAGCCAATGTCCACCGCCGTGGTTAGCCAACGTCCACCGCCGTGGTCCACCGCCGTGGTTAGGCAACGTCCATCGCCGTGGTTAGCCAACGTCCACCGCCGTCTTCCACCGCCGTGGTCCTCCGCCGTGGTTAGCCAACGTCTACCGCCGTGGTCCTCCGCCGTGGTCCACCACCGTGGTCCACCGCCGTCGTCCACCGCCGTGGTCCGCCGCCGTGGTCCACCGCCGTGGTCCACCGCAGTGGTCCACCGCCGTGGTCCACCGCCGTGGTCCACCGCCGTGGTTAGCCAACGTCCACCGCCGTGGTTAGCAAACGTCCACCGCCGTGGTCCACCGCCGTGGTTAGCCAACGTCTACCGCCGTGGTCATCCGCCGTGGTCCACCGCCGTCGTCCACCGCCGTGGTCCGCCGCCGTGGTCCACCGCCGTGGTCCGCCGCCGTGGTCCACCGCCGTGGTCCACCGCCGTGGTTAGCCAACGTCCACCGCCGTGGTTAACAAACGTCCACCGCCGTGGTCCACCGCCGTGGTTAGCCAACGTACACCGCCGTGGTCCACCGCCGTGGTTAGCCAACGTCCACCGCCGTTGTCCATCACCGTGGTGAGCCAACGTCCACCGCCTTGGTCCACCGCCGTGGTTAGCCAACATCCAACGCCTTGGTAAGCCAACGTCCACCGCCGTGGTCCAACGCCGTTGTCAACCGCCGTGGTCCACAGCCGTGGTTAGCCAACGTATACCGCCGTGGTCCACCGCCGTGGTCCACCGCCGTGTACACCACCAAAATGTAAAGCGAAACTAGCTAAATGTCTTGAAAGTATGACAGTGTTCAAATATAGACATTTCTGGGTTTCCAGCGTACATGTATACACGAGGAATGATTGGCTGACATGATATATGGCGGCCCCCCGATATGGTGGTCCACCGCCGTGGTTAGCCAACGTCCATCTCCGTGGTCCACCGCCGTGGTCCACCACCGTGGTTAGCACACGTCCACCGCCGTGGTCCACCGCCGTGGTGACCGCCGTGGTCCACCGCCGTGGTTAGGCAACGTCCACCGCCGTGGTCCACCGCCGTGGTGACCGCCGTGGTTAGGCAACGTCCACCGCCGTCGTCCACCGCCGTGGTCCACCGCCGTGGTTAGCCAACGTCCACCGCCGTGGTCCACCGCCGTGGTTAGCCAACGTCCACCGCCGTTGTCCACCGCCGTGGTCAGCCAACGTCCACCGCCGTGGTCCACCACCGTGGTCCACCACTGTTGTCCACCGCCGTGGTTAGCGAACGTCCACCGCCGTGGTCCACCGCCGTGTACACCACCAAAATATAAAGCGAAGCTGGCTAAATGTCTTGAAAGTATGACAGTGTTCAAATATAGACTTTTCTGGGTTTCCAGCGTACATGTATACACGAGGAATGATTGGCTGACATGATATATGGCGGCCCCCCGATATGGTGGTCCACCGCCGTTGTTAGCCAACGTCCACCTCCGTGGTCCACCGCCGTGGCGACCGCCGTGGTCCACCGCCGTGGTGACCGCCGTGGTCCACCGCCGTGGTCCACAGCCGTGGTTAGCCAACGTCCACCGCCGTGGTCCACCGCCGTGGTTAGCCAACGTCCACCGCCGTGGTCCACCGCCGTTGTCCACCGCCGTGGTACACCGCGGTGGTTGGCCAACGTCCACCGCCGTTGTCCACCGCCGTGGTCCACCGCCGTGGTTAGCCTACGTCCACCGCCATGGTCCACCGCCGTGGTCCACCGCCGTTGTCCACCGCCGTGGTCAGCCAACGTCCACCGCCGTGGTCAACCGCCGTGGTTAGCGAACGTCCGCCGTCGTGGTCCACCGCCGTGGTTAGCCAACGTCCACCGCCGTGGTTCACCGCCGTGGTTAGCCAACGTCCACCGCCGTGGTCCACCGCCGTGGTGACCGCCGTGGTCCACCGCCGTGGTTAGCCAACGTCCACCGCCGTGGTCCACCGCCGTCGTCCACCGCCGTGGTCCACCGCCGTGGTTAGCCAACGTCCACCGCCGTGGCTAGCCAACGTCCACCGCCGTGGCTAGCCAAAGTCCACCGCCGTGGTCCACCGCCGTGGTCCACCGCCGTATACACCACCAAAATAAAAAGCGAAACTGGTTAAATGTCTTGAAAGTATGACAGTGTTCAAATATAGACTTTTCTGGGTTTCCAGCGTACATGTATACACGAGGAATGATTGGCTGACATGATATATGGCGGCCCCCCGATATGGTGGTCCACCGCCGTGGTTAGCCAACGTCCACCGCTGTGGTCCACCGCCGTGGTTAGCCAACGTACACCGCCGTGGTCCACCGCCGTGGTGACCGCCGTGGTCCACCGCCGTGGTTAGCCAACGTCCACCGCCGTGGTCCACCGCCGTGGTTAGCCACCGAACACCCTGTGGTGGGCCAACGCTCACCTCTGTGGCGCCATTGAAGCGAGGCCGCCAATATATGTCAGCCAATCATAGCCGAGCTAGTGTTCGGTAGAATCGGTATAAAACCAATCCGTGCAAAGAGCATGTCATTTGTTTGTCAACATTGAAATGATAAGGTTGTATCAAGTTAAAGGTATGTTACTTAACTTTAATCGATAATAATTATGTATCATAATCAACTTGTTGGTAACAGCACTAAATACAACAGGTTCCAGATGATATAAAATGCCTTCTTATAGTGTATTTTGTTATTTTTTGCTCTAGTCTAAACATAAATCTTAAACTGCGTAGATCAATAAGGCTAGCTTGAGTAAGTCACGAGTGTTATCAGTAGTAAAGAAAATATTACTGAACAAGCACAACGTTATAAACATAATTTAGTGTTTTATATGAGTTTCATCAAAGGATTTTGACACGTTGTTTGATAATAATTAATACAATTTTCATTCTTAACTGCAAACAGTTATAAAACGACGTACTAATTGTTAAATGACAAATAACCTTCTAAAAACAACAACTGGATAGTGTTTTTCATAAAAGTTTTGTTTTCGTCATATATGAATTTTTTCGATTAAAATTGATGTTTATATGAGTTATTATAGCAATTCGCCAAATACTTGTGAGTTTAATTCTTTATAAATGAAGTCCTTGTCTTTTTCTGAACAGTACAGTAGACAAATACGAGAAGTTGATAACGCTTGGCCATATAAAACGAAACGTAAAGGCATAGTCTATTTATGTACACTTATGCACATTATGACCTTGACCTTAGGTTTAAACACATCGGTATGACATTCACCGTTTGTTTAATCGTAATCATAATAACATTGACCTTTGAGTTAAGCGTATCATTATTACCTTAACCTTGGTTTAAACATACTGTTATGACATTGACCTTCAGTTTAAACATTTTTGTCGTATAAAAGTATTTCGATTTGGACGGAAAGTGAAAAAATGAAGTAAATCAGAAATTTAGAATGTAGAGTATAATGCAGAGTGTTATGCAAGATATTTGGATCGTTCAAGAAGAGAATTATAAGAAAGAAAGAATCTTGACCTTTAACATAAGCTCACCTTAATTCGAGCAGGGTACTCCACTTATATCTACTTTTATGTTGTCTCAGTTCACTAGGTCATGCCCTGGCACTGTTTGTTTTCCCAGTTCAGAACGGACCAATACAATGCAAGGGCAACATGCGGTACGTCGCCCAACCCGGGGCCGCAGAGGGGCAGGAGAGGGGACGCTGTGAAGAGTGTCCGTCATGCAACGGGGGCGGATTCGTCCTCAATAGGACAGTAAGTCTTTTAGAACAAAATGTTTCAAGTATAATTTTAAGAACGTTGTTAACACAATTCCTTGTCATATACAATACGTGTTTATTTTATGTTAATTGTTTAGTAAACAAATTTTCAGTGAAGTCTTACCGTCACAATGTTGAAAACGAAACTTAAAATATTTGAAAGATTTTAAAATCTGTCGTTTAACCAAAGATATAATTATATGCTTACAATTTATAGACTTCGACTTTGCTAATATAAGACGTTATTCTGATGACCTATAGTTATTTAACTAGTTTCACGTATGGAGTTATGTCGCCCTCATGCCACGTCCCAATGCTATTATGCCCCACCACCGGGACGCTATGCCCCTCCCCTCCCCCTGACCCCTGGACAGTTTCCCCAGTATCCCGGACGTCGATGCCTTATCAAGAGTTGTATGCAAACAGCAAAATTTATGTAAAGTTCACCAGCTGGACATTTTGTGTTTCATCTCAGATGCGCGTAGAATAGACGCTAGCCGTTTTTTTGTCCTTTTAGTCAAGTGTCGAATATGAGGTACTTCAAACAAGACAGTAAGAAGTATCATTACGAGTCCCTTGTCCCGGTGTAAACTTTGTGTGTGTGTGTGTGTGGGGGGGGGGGTCAAACTGGACTTTAGACAGAAAGCGATTGCACACAACAAGCATCTCCCGCCTTTTCACTTAGAAAAAAGTGATTGGCTCTAGCGTGGGAAATAGAAACACGCTGTTTATATTGTTTATATTTAGACATATTCATTAAGCAATGGCGAAAAGTCCAAGTGTTGGAAACTATAGACAAGGATAATTACTAGTATGTTGAAAACAACAACATCAACAGCTTAAAATAAACATCTGATGTTTTGTGAAAAACTTTAAAATGTTAAATTACATGCACATACAAGCAAATACGGTCACCGTTCTATGTGAACATGTTCACCCCATTGAATCTCCATAAAAGGGCTTAAGTCATGCCCGTCCTTTACCAACGCATGAAAGGTAAGAATGGAAAAATAGTTTACGACTCATCACCTTCTTACTTTGAAAGTTAATTACAAGTCCTCATCGCCAGCTTGACTGAGTTATTCTTGACAAGATTTGGATTGAACTAGTTCTTGTTGTTTTTGAAATCAGCTCGACAGGGAATTTCCCTTACTGGTAACAACGGGTTACTTTCTAGAACATGATTCATGGAGGCGACCTAGATCGACCTTACAATTGCGATAATAATTTACATTGATATTGGTATTGCAGGTCTTGTTTGAAAATGTTTTTTATTTTCGTTTGTTGTTTTTATTCGCTCGGAAGTTCAGCAATTTAAACAGTAGTACAATATAAAACAATACAACTCTAACATGTCACATGTGGTCGATTATCTCTTGTTAAGAAATGTTGTACAAATAAATGTGGTCAATCTGTTTGAAATTCAATATAAACACAGAAAGAATGCGTGCTGGCAATGTTTCATTCAATAATCATTATATAAAAATACACCTGTAATTATTTCTTCTAATGTCAATCAGTTCATACTTAACGTTGGGTTAATTACACTTGGCAAATGAACGGTTGTAAACATTGTAGTTTTATATCACTTTAAGAAAATAACATCGGGCGTTCAATACTTTACGAATACTAGATAAGTATTGAATGAAGGTAAAATAAGCGAGGCGTAGTGAAATCGGTATCTAGATCTCTCGAGATTGATGCATTTTATTTCAGGCCGAGCAAATAAATAACGGGTTTCGAACGCTAACCTATAATTGTATTTATTCCATTTTATGGGATTATTTTGGCTAACGTGAATAAGCACAAAGCGATGCAAATATACAAAATCTTGAATATGAAAAACAGTATAAGCTTAGAATATGTGCATGCTTTACGTGGAATACATTTTAAAAGGTATTTAATCTGTATTAAATGCTGAAGTTTGACCCCCAATTATAATTTATACATGTACTCGTAGAAGTATAATTTTGCCATTGAAAGTTTTTTATTGACTGAATATTTACCTATAATTATTAACGGGATTTATTCGCGGATTTTCGTATTACAAACAATGTCATAAAATTTCAACGATCTACAGTTAAAAATATGTTCGATGGCTACCCGGTTAAACGGACCTTGGTAAATTATTGTGTGTTTTAATAAATAATAATTTGTTAGGTCCCCCGTGAAAAAGACGGTCGGTACGGATTTTTGTCCTGTTGGCCCTGTGAACCATGTCGGCCAGGCACCTTCCGGGAGGCGTTCTCATCTCCGGTATGCAATATGTGCTCCAAAAACTGTTTCGCAGTGAACCGGTACGAGTCGCAGCCGTGCGGTGGGTCCTCGCCCGGCCACTGCGGGGAATGCAAGCCGGGGTAGGTATTGCACTGTCATATGGTTCGGTACTGTTGTTATTTATGTTGGCTAGTCAACATAATATGTCGTGGGAAAACCGGGCTTAATGAATGTGCAGTTCGCACAGGATAATCCGGGACGACACTTTCCGCCTACAGCGGATTTATGTTTCGAAGAGACTTCCTTGAAACAGAAAATACCATTAAAGTGGAAATGACTGCAAAGGCTAATCCGGGACGACACTTAACGCACATGCATTGATCTCAGTTTTCCGACGACACGCCTCATTTCTTAAAGAGGGTATGTACGATCTCATCAAATTGTTATAGAAACGTACAATATTGGGAAATCCCCAATAATTGTTGCGTGTTGACTCAAGTTCTGTGCAGATTTATTCCTACGACACATGGACACGTTTTTTATGCTTCCGCTACTAGGAATAAATTTGTCGTTATGACGAAGTTCATTAATTCAACATAACTTATGGTACAGATTGCTGTTTATTCTTCGTAGCTGTCTAAGATCACTTTGACCTAGATTTCTTGCGATAATTATGCAGAGGGAAAATTGAATGCCAATAGAATTTGGCAAATTTGCTAATTTTAGGGAATGCAAACTTCAAACAATGGTTTAACGTATACCAATAACTGTTGCATACTTTTGGGGATTAAAAATTTACATAATTGTTTACATAAGCGGTTAAATAAAGTTATAAACATATTCTCGTTATACACTCTAGAACTGAGCATAAGTATGAACATATTTTCTCATTGTATGTCATGAACATCATAATTATTATGTTCACTCTCAGAATTGATCAACTATTTTGTTTAGCCTAGCGGTACGCTCTATAAATAACAATTAATTCTAGCGAGTTCAACACACTCACGATCATTCTTAAAATAGCTCTCTTTTAGCTGCCGGTGTATAGCTGTTATAATATACATTCATCATTTAGCGTCCAGAGAATCATAAGAACAAATAGTTCAATAAAGGTGGAATTAATTTTATTTAACTGACTGTGTATGTTTATTGAAATTGAACTGTAGTTGCGTTCTGTTAATAATTAATGTGAATTACACATTTCTATCAACTTCTCCAGGAGATGTTAATCAACCCATAAAAAGATAACTTTCAATAAATAAAATGTGGTGAAATAAGTCTCTGAATACGTCCAAATGCTATTCGTGTTACTTTTACTTCATTTGCATGAATACATGATTTGCAAAACCAATTATACGCAGAAACCCTTGATACATCACTTTTCAATCGCCATAGTCTTATACAATTTTATTTTTGTGCTATCAAAATGGAAGTCATAATTATTTCAGATGCGCTGAATGTTCTCTGAAGATTGCTTTTCATTAGGATACACTTTATAAGGCTAAAGAAAAATAATGAATTGTTTCTCAGGCACTTTTTCCAAAACATCAGGCGGGAGGGCGATTTTTTTTTGAAGTAGTTTTTTCTCCTATTATTTTCTATTGGCTTAGTAAAACAAGTAATTAAGTGCAGATTAAAGACAATTTTAAGTTTTAATAACAACATAAGCATTCCTTTTTAAATTCTAAATATAGATTTATTAATCACACACCGTCATTTATGAAAGCTGATGTAAAAAGGCAATCAATTCGAATGTTCATAATTAACAAAGTGCCTTTAAATTGATACACCAATAGCATTAACATACTTATATTTATTTATAGAATTTAACATTTCGTAATTCATATTTTTTATAAATGTCAAAAATAGAAATTATTGTTGCAGTAAATCACCAATAATCTTTTGGAAAGTAAAAGCAACACTTATCAATGCAGCTGGCATTAATGATTGTTTGCATAGGACTTATATTGACACAGATTTTCTTAAAAAAAATGGAATTAATTATGAAATATTATACAAGCAAAAGTATCTACGAAATAAAATTTTAAATCATGAATTAGAACATATTTATAAAGGTTTCCAATCGAGTATGCTTTTTTTTTTCAAAATTTACACAGTATTTCAGACAGGAAGAAAGTTACTGAAAATACCGAAATATCTACCGGGTTACTCTTCTTCCGCCATGTTCGTTTAATTTTAAGCCGCTGTCCATCAATACATCGTAATTTAAGTAATAGTTCTTATGAACGTTTATGGTGTTTATTCGTCCGAAATATGTTTCTTATTTACCAGAGGCATTGTTCAAAAGCGCTTGGTACAAACGAAATACTATAATGTGCATACTGGTTTACTCCAGAGTCATCACCAGTTTCCAGAGTCATCACCAGTTATAGCATGCAAAAAATAGACGACAGCAAGTTACCAAAATGTTAATAATTCACGGATTTCAAATGCGTAGTTTTGTTATTTTGTTCGGTAACATGCCCATAACAAACATACCCGATCGCGATTGTCAAAAAAAAGTAAAAAATATTTTTTTTGTTTGCATTTAATCAAATTCGTGGCGGGCCATAAAATACGTTGCGACGCTGCCTGGGAAAAAAATCATTGACACTTTAAGCCTATAAATGATTAATTGACTTCGAAATGTGTATGTATTATGCATAGATAACTTTCAAGATATAGGTAGGGTATATTTCTTAATACGCGTCTGCTAAAAATAATTTTAATTCATTACCGCAATTATTTTCGTAGGTTGTTACGTTAATTTGTTAAATTTGGCTGACACATTTATATAATAATGATGTTTACGTAAATTATTTAGGTTATTCATGTATCACTGGTGAAGACATGGGGCGGTATGTTCGGTATGTTCGGTTATTTACCGTACAAATATAAATAATTATTGAATTAATCACACATTAATTTTGGGATCAGAAACATTTCCAAAAAAAACCTGGGTCTGAGAAGTCTCCTTGTATAAGTGGAGACCGAAAAATCTGGGGTCCGAGAAGCCACGTAACCGATCATCTTGGACCTCTTGTATCATTTGTTTAGGGTAAAACTGATATCTAGGTATATTAATGTCAACGCCGATTGTCTTTTTTAAAGACATTTCTTGTTTTTATTTTATTTTAACTTAGTTCGATCATATTCGTCCTCTCATTTGTGTTGTTCAAATATGAAAACATGAAATGTTGATATTGAAATCGTATATATTCCCTTTACGCTAAGTAGTACTGGAGGCATGACGATATTTTAGGCTGGTCCTTAGAAAGAACACGCAGACTGCAGTATTAGGTGTCTTTTAGAAGTACCCATTGAACGGTACTGTAATAGGCATAAAAACGGTCCACGTATCTATTGCACACTGGCAACTACTTGATAACAAGATGTCGGACTTTATTAAAGAGTGGGCATACATTCGCATACATACAAAACACTGCAAACATACTTCTTTTAATGAAACTATTTTTACTGAGCCATTGTACATGTCTGTATTTAATGTCAATTAAATAAATCATATTTGACAAATCAAATCCAATATAAATACAATGTACATTACTCGGACTAAGGCGATGCCGATCATAATGTCCCTAATATCTTTATGTCATAATGTCATGTTAACTATTTCTGTTGGTCTTTTTATTTGCAAATGTTTTCACTTAAAAACCTGACAACTAAAATGTCTTAATTACCGCCATATCTTCATCCTTTACAGATTTAAGGCAATGTCGAGTTCCGCAGATGGAATGTGCGTAAAAACACTGGTTCCAGAAATACCGGAAGTCAAGTCAACACCATCGACAGATAATATACAGGACGTATCCACTGGGTCTGGGAATTCGCTTATCAACGTAAGCGCCCATGCCCGTACACCGGTTCCAGAAATACCGGAAGTCAAGTCAACACCATCGACATATAATATACAGGACGTATCCACTGGGTCTGGGAATTTGCACATCAACGTAAGCGCCCATGCCTATATAGACGGGGGGCTTATTACAATAATAGTGGGAGGAGTCTTTATCGTGACTATCATTGCGATGCTGGTCTGGTACCTGAAGTATAGGAAACATCCGCAAAGGAACAGGCGACCACAGACAGGTACCGTGCATAGTTACTTCATTACAAACAGATCCGTTAAAGCTAATACGTTGCTGCGTGCGAAATAAACCTCGTTTATTGATATTATATTTATTAATTTTAATTTTTATTTATATAATATCAAATTTCACAAAATCAAAGACCTTTTGACAGTGTTGGTAATGTGATTGTTTTAATCTTGGTAGAAGAGTAAGGATCATTTGATGTTACATGCCATGGAAATACATGCTAATACATGCCATGGAAATACATGCTAATACATGCCATGGAAATACATGCTAATACATGCCATGGAAATACATGCTAAATCCCTATTTCCGACACTTGCTGATGACTAGTAATTTTAGTTTAACATTTTAAAGATGTGAGCTCCAATCTTGGTGACACGCTGAACAGTGCGTCTAAACTGATTCACGACGTCGACACATTGGATGGCATTGTTGAAGTGGACGGCCCTGTGGACAAAAAGGTCCGCAGGGAGTTAGAAGAAGTGTATTCCATTGACAAACTGACAGGTATATAAAATTTATCATGACGGATAACTGGAATATACAACAATTGCAGTGATAAAACCAATTGCTCTTTTTACTGAAAGTTCTTTCTCATACTAATTGGGGATCTGATACTATTACTTTACTAAAATTGTACAGGAACCTTCTCCGCTCAAAGTTGGATTATGGTTCAATTGTTTACGGACCTGGACGTAACTCCTACTTGCAAATGCTTGATACTATTCACAACCAGGGTCTACGTATAGCCCTTGGCGCTTTCCGATCATTGCCAGTTGAAAGTATTTACGTTGAAGCAGGTGAACCATCTTTAAATCTACGTCGAAAAAAGCTTTCACTTCAATATGCAGCCAGGATCGCCGCCGATGAAAGAAATCCTGCCCGTAAAATAATCTTGAAACCAAATTTTGCCGAAGAATTTGGACAGAAACAGAAAAAAAATTAAACCTATCGGCCTTCGTTTGAAAAATAACTTGGAACAGTTAAATATTAATCCTGATTCTGTTTCACAAAATATCGTGGAGAATATCCCTCCATGGAATTACAACTCTCCAAAAGTTAATATATGTTTGTCTAGGTTAAACAAATCCACTGACAGTACTGAAATTTTCAAAGCAAACTTAGCTAATATTTTAGAAGAACACAATGATTTTATCCATTTATACACCGATGGGTCGAAGGACGGAGACCGTGTTGGTTGTGCTACGTTTTCAAACAAATTTTCAAGTAAAATGAGACTTTCAGACAAAACATCTATATTTTCTGCTGAAGCCACAGCCATTGACTTAGCTCTGTCTTACATTTCAAATCACGCTAGTAATAAGTTCGTTATACTCTCCGATTCAATTTCTGTGCTATTATCTATCAAAAACCGCAAAATTAGATAATATTCTGATTAAAGAGCTATAGTTAAAATTACATGATATTTTACAAACCAAAACATTCACCTTTTGTTGGATATCAAGCTATATAGGGATACGTGGAAATGAGAAAGCTGATACGTTAGCAAGTTAGTGGGGAGTCTTGCTGCCATTATAACTGTGGTAAAACTTACTGCCATTGCGTTGGCAAAACTTTGTGGCAAAACATCGCAAGAAGGTATATTGTTTAAAATAACCTTAATTAATTGCGAGTTTGTGTGTTGGAAACATAACATTTGTAATTTGGTGCAACTTGACATTAACTACTAGCATATTGTATTTTAATATGAACACATACGTCAGTTTCATCCTGAAACATGTTTGTGCAATCATTTCTCCATTTTCCTTAGACAGTTTGAATTTTCTTACCATCTTAGTCGTTAATGTCACGATCACTTTCAATGTTCATATACCTGTGCACATTAAAGTCTTTAAATATCTATGTACGCAACATTTGCATAAATCAAGATCTTGAGCATGTGCATCTGATAGCTCTGTCAGTTATTGTAATATTTTCGAACAAGAGATGGGACCAATGACCGGAACCTCGGCCAGTGAGAACGAAGCCTTTATAAAAACAGCCCCTGTCAGCAAGATGACACTGGACAACAGCACCACCTCCCTGAGTAGCCAGGTGGAGCCGGATGCACAGACAAATGTGCGCCGTGAGATGCCGGAAGTGGTGTCCATCAGTGAGCTAGAAGGTAGGTTGACCACAAGAGCGAAAACGTCAGCGATGCAATAACCAAGACCGACAACAACAACAACAACAACAGCAACAATAAAACAGCATCATCAGCAGCAAAACAAAGAAAAATAAACCACAACATGTGACAACAACAATTACAGCAGTTCATTCATAATAACAATAATGATTTTGACGATGGGTAGAGGCATCTCATTTTGTGATTTTGGAACGTATCAATTTTAATTTGCCAATCTGTGAATAGGTAGGTTATCTTCTGATGATTTTCTTTTTACTTCAGCTTTACTTCCGCACGCGCAATGCCAGCGCTATCCCAGCTGTACACTCACTCCCGATGACCCATTCACCATCGAATGTATCACCCACATCGCGAGAAACATCGGCGGGGAACTAAACCGCCGCGATCTGTTCCGAGCTCTAAAGATCAAGCCGGCGGTCTACGAACCGGAAGAGGAAAAGTGGCTCAAGGACAAACACAGTTATTCTAATTGCATTTACACTGTTTTGAGGACTTGGCTATTCCGGAATGCAGAGAACGAAGTCGCTGATTTATCTCATCTATGCAGCTGCCTTGACCAGTCAAATTTGAGTGACATTTCTGAAGCATTGGTTACCATGTACAATACTCGAGCCACACAACTTCAACACACCGGAAGTACCGGTTCAGAACATGACCACGTGGAATCAGCATCTGGAAGTTCCTAACGCAGACCCAACATTGTAGGAATTGTTTCGTTGTAATGTTCATATCATTATCCTTGTCCCCGATACACTAGTATTATGTTTGCCTGTTTTAGTGAATGACGTTTCGCGGGCTAAACGCACAACGGTCGTAACTGACTTTTTGAAAAGTTTTCAGGAGAACAGAAAAACGAATAAAAACTTTTGTTTTCATCAATACAGACATAAACTTTTGCATAAAGTATGGTTTTTGTGCTATTTTGATGTGTAATGGCCCAATTTCGTCATTTGTTTGTAAATGTAATAGATTTTGCGCATCAAAATTTATTCATAAACAAAAACATGTAGAAAACCACTTTATCTTTATGAAACTTTGTATGTTCCATTTGTACTTGTGTATGCTTTGCAGTTAGCTTGTGACATATATATATATATACATGTAGTTAGCTTGTGACATATATATATATACATGTAGTATCGTAGTGCGAGGATGTTATTGAGAAAACTACAACAAATTGATTAAAGTAATACTTCTATTCTAACATGATACTCGCTAATTTTTCTACAGACAAAGAACACAATTATCGTTGTTAAACTACGCAATAAACAACGCAGAAAGAAGTCCCGATTCTGTCCTAAGCATATTAAAAAGTAGTTTTAATTACAATTGCAATAAGACTTGTCAAATCATATTAGAATCGAAATAATCTTCGATGTATCATTGTTTATTAACCAATATGCAACAAGTTGGAGTTCTGATACGTAGGAATTAAACCACGAGGGCGTTAGAACGACAAAGATTTGTTTATTGGTCTAACATGACACGTGCAATATTCCCGTTGTTAAATTACTTATTAACACCTGGAAAAAATAGTTCCACAACTGTAAACTATAGTTCGCGTTGTACATAATTGAAGAATATGTTGTCAGGTTATGTTAGAATCGAAATAATGTTCGCGTTATCGTTATTTATCTGTAAATACAAGACGATTTTTCGTTCTGATGCGTTTATATTAAATCACTCGGGCTAACGTCCTCGTGGTTTAAATCATACGCATCAAAACTCTTAATCGTTGTTTATTTACAGATAAACAACACACAATCGAAAATTATTTCTTAAGTGGTGAATAAAAGATAATGACACTTGTTAAGGTCTGATGTTCCAAAGATAAACCAAGACACTTCAGTTAAATTGCTCAAAGTATTAACTTGAAAGTAACATTATTATTGTTATTATTTTTGAAGTTGTTGTTGTTTCTATTATTATTATTTTGTTGCAATGTGTTAGTGCAATGTTTACAATAAATATATGTAGTTGTGTACTCGAAAATATCTGAATATCTGACAGCTTATTATAACATTAATATTTCAAACTGTGCAGTATCTGAAAATCTCAAATTATAAATGAGGCTCGTCGTGGGAAAATTGGTCTTAATGCATGTGCGTGAAGTGTCGTCCTGGATTAGCCTGCGCAGTCCGCACAGGCTAATCCAGAACGGCACTTTCCGCCTACAGTGGATTTATGTTTAGAAGAGACTTCCTTGAAACAGAAAAAAACATAAAAGCGGAAAGTGCCGTCCTGGATTAGCCTGTGTGGACTGCACAGGCTAATCCGGGACGACACTTTACGCACATGCATTAAGTTCGGTTTTCTAACGACGCGCCACAAATGCTTTTAAGTGACATATTTGTTTTGCAAACGCTATACTTGTATAAACAATTATTAAAAGCTAAAACTACGAACAAATAAATATTTAGTACGAGTTTTTACCAGAATGGCTTATCAAGTCGACTTGGGTAAAAAAAAAAGTAATGGCTGTCTTCTACTGACTTGTGTAACATCGAGGAGATTCTTTACTTATTTCCGAATTCTGTGATAATCTACTTTGCTTGTGATATAAATGTGAACTTGTCTTTTTCTAATACATGTATTGTTATGTCTCGATTTTGCTACAGGATTTCTGTCTTTCAAAATATGTTGTACACGTCATGTATACATAGTCTATACAGTGTTCATTTTCGTCAAAATACATAACAGTTTTTTATACTGATGGCAGTTAGTTTTCGTCAAATGAAAACAGCGTAATTAAAATAATATATAACATGCTAAAAAACGATGCGAATAACAAGTTTACAAGTTTATTTCCATTCGTAAACAAAGGCCTCCGGCCCAAAATACATGTCAATATAATAACATAATACGATAAGTAGGAGAGTTGTGTCACGTTCATGTATAATGCAATACAATCAAAATGTAATAAACAGTTTCAGTTGAATAGGAAAAATAGTAACAAAATATTAAGTATTTTGAGAGTTAACAATTTGTAGGAGATGATATATATAACATGATACTTGTTTTATTTTTGCTTCGTCATTAGAACCCATTATATTAAAAAAATCATGTATCGAATTACCAGCTCTATACCATGAAGATAAATATCTTAATCTTATTTCATTATATTTATTGCAATGAAAAAAGGCATGATATTCGCAATCCAAAACATGATTTTCATCGGTTGAACAGAGGTTGCATATTCTATTTTCTTTTAGTATATTATTATGTCTGCCCAATTCGATTGATAACTTGTGGTTTGAAGATCGAAATTTTGACATAGCAATTTTATATTTTCTTGGTGTATCAATTGTTAGATATTTTTCTGTATTAAGTAAGCTTTTATAATGTTTATAATAATGACATCGACTTGAGTTTGATACATCATCGTGCCATTTTTGTGTACAGCAATCAATTACACGTTGTTTAAAATTTGATAGAAATATGTTTTTATCTCCAACATCCTGGCTAATCCAAACATATCCAAACCCATATATAAATAATAAATGTCGAATTTTCGTTGCCCAACATGTCCGACCAGATTCATCAAGAGATTTAAGTAATAAATAGCAATTTCTAGGATAACGATGAGAGGGCATTTGAAGTAAATTACACCAATATCGTATACAATTTGTATAATAGGTTACACATAGTGGTAATCTACCGCATTCACCCAGAACTATACAATTGTTTGTGGTCTTCTTTAGTTTAAGGTACCGTTTACAAAACATAAGGTGAATAGATTCGACAGTCTGTTCATATTCAAACCCCCATATTTGTGACCCATAACAAAGTATTGGCGTAATCATCGAGTCAAATAATCGAAACATTTCATTTAGTGGAAAATGACCAAATGGCTTTTGAAATTTGTAAATTGAAAAGATACCCTTTTGTGCCTGAACAGCTAACTTATTAAGTGCTAAGGTCCATGATAGGGAGGGAGTAAACAAAAGTCCCATGTATTTATAACAGGATGTTATTTTTACTTGTTTTCCACGAAAATACCAATTTTCAATATTCTTAAGTGGTCCACCATTGCGAAAAACTATTATCTCAGTTTTATCAAAATTAACTTCCATACCAGTGTCCTGACAAAAAATATCAATATAATTTAGCTGCTGTTGCAGCTTTTGTACAGTTTCTGCGCAATTAGCAATATCGTCAGCAAACATTAAACAAATAATATCGGGGATTTCATTTGTAATAAAGATGCCGGTACCACATTTTTCACGTAAAAGGGTAGATAACTCATCGATAAAAAGAGCAAAAATTGTCGAACTTGTCTTATCTCCCTGACGGGTCCCGATGTTACATGGAAACCAACTAGTTACCACGTGCTCACCGTTTTTATTATCACAATCGGACATAATATTTTTGTTAGATAATTTAACACAAGATTTTAAGTTACTATACATTGCTTTTAGAGTACTTAAGAAGTTGCCATGTAGGCCTTTTCTTTCCAAACACTTAAATAATTTAAAGTGGTCAATTTTATCAAATGCTTTACGGAAGTCAACATACAAACAATAAAACCTGCCTTTCTTTTTGGATAGGTATTTTTGTATCATAGCTTGTAGACAGAATATATTATCGATTGCCGAATACCCATGTCGAAAACCTGCTTGCGATTCATCAAATTTATTGTAGTTCTCGGCCCATGTATATAGTCGTTTATTAATAATTTCAGAAAATATTTTGTACATTGTGTTTGTAATTGATATGCCCCTGTAGTTACCTGCGTCGTTAAGTGATCCCGATTTAAATATGGGGCAGATAACACTTGTACCCCATGACTGTGGGAAATATCCACTTTCTAAAATTTTGTTAAATAGTACACAGAAATATGGCGCAATATCTGTAGCAGTATATTTATAAAATTCCGATGGTATTCCATCAATACCACAACTTTTATTATTAAGAAGTTTTAACAATGATTGTTTTATTTCTTGCAAAGTAAAAGGTTCATTTAGTTCTCCAGCAGTTTCGTCGATGAAGTCATTATTGTATTTGATATCAATTCTGGTCGCGTTTTCATCAAACAGTAATTTAGAGAAGTGTGATTGCCACTCATCGGGAGAAATAACTGAATCTAAGCAAGGCTTTACGTTAGCACGTTTAATCATTTTCCAAAAATTCTTAGCATTATTTCTAGTTTCATATAAAGCTTTTCTTTCCCGAATTTGGTAATTTACTATCTTTGTTTTACAAGTGTTTTTAAAATCGTTTCTTTTTTCTTTATACTCACGTAAGTGGTTTTCTATGTTAGATTGTCTAAATTTGCGTAGCGCAACGTATTTAATACTTTTTTTTTCATCACATTCTGAGTCCCACCAGTCGGGTTGTGATGTATTAGATGCGAATGATCTAACTTTCATATGCTCGCCTGCATTCATATACAATGATGTTATGTGTTTTATTGCCTCATCAATATTAGCATTAATATAATTTCTTATAATATCACCATTTGTATACAGCGTACGTTTAAAATTTGACAGGAATTCAGTTATTTTACTTTCGCGCCATTTAAGACGAGTAAAATGGTTGGTACTAATACATGAAATATTTGTGCGTTCTTTGGGACATATTTTTGGTAATTCAAGATTGCAAGTTATAGGAAAATGATCCGATTCATCCCTATCTAGTACAGTGAAGTTCTTTATGATGATATAAAAAAGTTCAGGCGATGCAAGCATATAATCCACTACGCTTGATCCATCATTGGAAAAACATGTAAATTCACCCATTTTATCTGAATCAAATCGACCATTTAATATGTGGAAATCGAATATACTACAGAGATTAGAAAGAGATCGTCCAAAATTATTTCCGATAGTATCTTTATTTTGTCTTAGAATTTCAAAATTGCTTCTTTCATACTCAGTATCCCCATAAATATAATCCAAGTTATCGCATGGTATGTAATCGAGATAATCTTTGGTTCTGCTATTAAAGTCACCGGTCAGAAAAAGTGATGCATTTTGATAATCTAATCTGATTTTTTCTAAATCATCATTAATTTTTGCTATACCGTCGTGATAATCGCTATTTATGTAGATCGGTGACCCTTCAGGAGATACATAGGTAAAATACATAATAACATCGTTCATATTGTACAATCTTGAAAACGAAAAATAAAGTACCACACAATCAATGAATTCGCAGTAAATCTGTTTAACAATGTTAAGCGATTCTGATGTATTACGTATAAACACACTTATACCACCACTATTTCTAATTGAATTGGGTTTACGCTTTCTAACATAATCGTAACAGCTAAATCCATTTAATAAATCTTTAAATTCACCTGAAGAATTACCCCATGTTTCACACAAATTAATAATGTCAAAAGCTTGTAAATAACATCTCAACTCGTTATTGTCTTGGTGTTTATTTAACCCAGCAATGTTCCACGAGAAAATACTGTAGCTTTCAAAACTGTCAGTGTGTTGACCTTGGCCTAATTCCTACCCGAATAGTGATTGGCTCTGCGTGACGTCATTTTCGTAGTTGTCATCGGAGTTGTTCGATTCAAATCCGGACGTTCGGTAGGCGTTTCCATCATTTTCGGTGACGAATAATACTGGCGAATTGTCACTTTCGGAAATACCACGTGCTAATCCATTCTGGTGTACAGCCAATCGATTTCTGTCATCGTTGTTTTGGTCAAACCCACGTGGTTGGTGAGCACGTGGTTGAAAGTTCCTACGTGTACCGATGCGTTCGATAGACTGCGTTTCATCGTTGAATTTATATATGTCACTGTTTATGTATAGCTTGTCAAATCGCATAGATGCATAATTGCCGTTATTCCTTTCAGTAATCATGCGTTCACCAAGCTTTTGTCGATGTCGCTTAACCCTAGTTGAAAAATCCCTCTGCACTGAGAATGGTGAATTTGATGTAAAAACAGATTTAGCTTTGTTGAAAATATGGTCACAGTCCTTGAACCTCGGGAAACGAGCTATTATTGTACATGCACTTGTGTTACGAGACTTGACTCTGTGTGCTCGGTCTATGTCAATGATATCCGCTTGATCGCCGAGACCCAAGTTGATTTTCATAAAATTCCGAAGTTTTTGTTCAGTAATGTCCCACTGTTCATGAATACTTCCAGATATACCGTTAAATCTAAGGTTATTTCGTCGTGATTGATTTTCGATCTGATCTAACTTCTGTTGCATTGAGTTTACTTGCTGTTTTAGGATCACATTATCCTGCATCAGACGTTCGTTGTCAGATTTCAGGTCACTTATAGTAGACATAATAGTGTCCATTTTCGAATTTAAATTTGTGATGTCAGAATAAACTTGGCGAAGTTATTTGTTCATATCGCTTTTTATTGACGACAACATATCAATAATATCAGAATTTACTGACCTATTTTCGTCCCCGGTGGTCATAATTTGTGGGGGGTTAGGTTGATTGGGTGGCGAATTGATGCTTGTGGCGTACGATGATATGCGTCTTTGTTTGGGGTCAGGTGTTAGCTGGTTGGTGGTTCGACTGTGAGCACCATCGACGGGCGCCGCCCCAGAGGCTCCATGTGCACGAGTCATAGGACGACTCGGAATCTCGCCCTCCCGCTCTCCCGCGGATACAACTTGACTGGAGGGATAGGTTTTGCGTCGAACACCTCCGTCTTTTGGCGGACCGGGGTTAGACTCCACGTCGCCGCATGCAAGAATTATGGCGGCAATGCACGTGGCAAGGCGAAAACTAGTTACAATCCCGCATTTTACACTTTTTGGAAGTACAAGCACTTTTATTCTACACGCACATTTCTTTGGTTGGCTAAAACAACCGATTCGCATTCTCCATAGCGCGGTGTCTATTCCCATTGTCAATAAATAGCGATAAATTGCACGAGACTATGAAATACGTCCATGTTGTAAGGGGACACTACTCTCACCGGCCATACATATAACAAAAAAAACTCAGCTTGTCACGTGAAAACCATTCTCGAAAACATTGGCATGTCTGACCTATGGATTAACCAAAACATAACCGAAGCGCAGTTAATACAATGCAAACAAAGAATACTAGACAGTTATACGCAAACCTGGCATAGCGAGGTAAACAATTCTCCACGCCTATCTTCTTATTGCTTATTTAAACAAATCTTAACACTAGAAACATATTTAGACTATGTAAATGGAACAAAATATAGAATCGCCTTAAGTAGGTTCCGGTTATCATCACATAATCTAGAAATAGAAAGAGGACGATATCATAATATTGACCGAGAGAATCGTAAATGTTAATTTTGCAACATGAACGCAATAGAAAATGAGTATCATTTCATGTTAGTCTGTCCATTATATACGCACATTAGAAAAAACTCCTAAAACAAAATTTTTGCAGGTGGCCAACAATTTCAAAGTTTAAAAGATTAATGTCCAGCGAAAATAAAAATGAAATAATACGTGTAGCGAAGTTCATTTATGAAGCAACTAATTTAAAACGCCAATTAGAACGTAAATAAAACATCGTTTACCAGTAAAATTTTAAGTATGCTAGTCATAAACTACGGAACTACTGATTTTTATTTCTCGCAAATATGTTAGATTTTTTGTCATTAAATACTTCCTCCTATTAGTATTTAAATAATATATGAGCAATAATGTTTGTTTCTCTCCAATTATAGATTTATTCTCCTTACTTCTTGTCAATAAAAATATAATTGTGTTTAACCATTTTATAAGACATTTATACGTTCCACGTCTGCCATTACTTGTAAATATTTATACTTATTCATATTATGTAGGCTATGAGCTTGTATAAGCTTTGTTGCTGAATAAATGTTGTTGTTGTTGTTGTTGTTGTTGTAGTTATTTTAGTAACTGGATGTCTGGAATATGTCAAGTGGACTGATTATCGGGTATGTTTACATTTCGGACAGTTTTGATCAGCGGTTTGTCTTCGATTTCTTACTTCTAATATCCACACATATAAGTTGTTTTTGACATGTCCATTTTATAAATTCAACATATCTGTTTGGTGTACATTTTGTTCAGCTTTTATATATTAAGGTACATTTAACAGGGCAAGCCAATTCATTATGTTAGTTATTAATTTCAATTTATTTATGGATACATTTTTTTAACATTTTGCAGATATTTTAAGAGTTTATGTTTACATAAAAAATAATTATCCAAGTTTACTACAATAAACAATAAAAAAAAATGTTAATATAAAAATCTAAATATTAAAGTAATTATTGAATTCCACAAAGACAGACCTGAAACATTAATTTGAGGGTCAGAGGGACAGGAACTTACGCCACTAGTAAAGGCACGTCTTGCCTGGACGGAAGCTGCTTCTGAACTCCTTGTGTAGGACCCGCAGATTACATAAAACCCATACTCACCATACCACACCGTACTATACCGGGACGTTTCACAACAATATACTAATGCTTTTGTTAATGCCATAATGCAATTAATATACAGCACAGTGAAGTATAATTTTATAACAATTAATAAGATATAACCATTCCTCGACATGGAAACACGCAACGATGAGTGGATTAAAAAATTGGCTCAAGACAAATAAGAGCCAGTGTGAGCGATTAAACGTGTCGGTATCGGCGTGGCGAAAGGAATGAAATTGTCGTTATGAAGAAATTCATTTAAAAAAAACATGACATAAGATACATATTACTGTTTATTTGTATTTTCTTTGAACTTTCCTCGATCAAATTCGTCCTCTCATTTGTTTTGTTCAAAATATGAAAAAAATGAAATGTTTATATTGAAATTGTATATATCCCCTTTACCTAGAGATATATTACCATTGTGCCATATTTGCATAGGATTTTGTGGATATGTTTTATCTCCACCGGTTGAAGGTCAGCGAGCTAATGCCATGGCGGTTCGTCCGTCGTGCGCGCGTGCGTCCGTGCGTGCGCGCGTCCATGCGTGCTTGTGTTTACCTTTTATTTAAACGACATCTCCGAAACCGATTGGCCGACTTTGATGAAACTTCACAGAAATGTTCCTTGTTTGGTCCTCTACCAAAGTTGCTCAAATGGCCTCTGCTGCTCAAGATAAACGACAGAGTTATAAATAGACAAATCTTTTAACGACATCTCTAAAACCCCTGGGTGGATTTTGAAATAATTTCACAGAAAAGTTTCTCGAGTCGGCCTCCACCAAAGTTGCTCAAAAGGTTTCGCTCCGTTTTAAAGCATGACTGCTAGGGGGCGGAGCCATTCTTCCTTATATGGCTCTGTTGAAAACTTTGAAAAACGTCTTGCTAGAAACCATTGGTTGGATTTCAAACTTATTCGAGAGAAATGTTCGTTGGGTGGTTCTCTACCAAAGTTGCTCAAATGGTTCCGCTCTGTTGAAAAACATGGCCGACAGGGGGCGGTACCATTTTTTCTTATATGGTTATATTGAAAACTTCGAAGATCTTCTTGTTATAAACCACAAATTGGATTTCGGAATAATTTTACAGAACTGTTCCTTGGGTGGATCTCTAAAAAAGTGATCAAATCGTTAACCGCCAGGTGGGTGGATTTTACCTTTATGGCTTTATTGAAAAAATTGAACATCTTTTGGTCAGAAACCACTGGTTCGATTTCAAAATAATTTCACAGAAATTTTCCTTAGGTGGTTCTCTACCAAAATACATTTTATTTTGATTCGTTAAAAATGGCCGCCAGAGGGCGAGGCCTTTCTTCCTTATATACCATCAGGATCCTTTTGCTTCTGACACTTCTTTCTCAATAAGCCAGTGGAGCGATACAGGCACTCATATGCCTCTTGTTTTCTTATGCCTTGATTCGAGACGTTTTTGATTGGTTTATATTTGTTAGATGGTTTATTGTAAAATGGATCCGATACATTTTTTGTTGTATACATGAGGTTAGAATGTGTGTGTAAAGTATGTGTGTTTTAACATACTATTTTGTTTTATAAATTCACCTACATGTACATAAAATACATGTAAAAAATACAATGAGTATATTTTTTTGAGCCGTTGGAATTTTTTGATCGTTTTTCGAGCTCTGTAACTTTACTCAATGGACACTAGTAAATGGATTTTTTCCTGCGAACAATGTACTTACATTGTAATCAAAAATTATTTTATGTCGGCCAGAACTATAGCGGTTTCCTTGGATTTACCCAATTTCGCATTGGTTCTCATTGGTTCTACCCAGAACTCAAACTGTAGAGCATCATTTAATAGGTTTAAACGAAATTATGTTTAAATATATGAAAAGCAGTTAGTCTTAACATTAGTCACGATATTGTACAACATAATACAGGTGCAGGTAGTTCTCAGGCAGTAGAATTGCAATATATTCGTCAATAGATTCACATCTTCAAGATCTTGGGCAACTTCACAGATGAAAAGATTAAATATTAGATAAACATGTATCAACACTAAATTGTATTTCTGCAAATAAAAATGAAAGCTACGTTGAACAACGTGTCTGTGATACACTGCAAATATCTTTATTTGTGACTTTTTATAACACATTAGACTTTAATTATATGATACGCAGTTCCGCTTCTAAACAGCAAATACATCAAATGTCCCGCTCATGCGAATCCAGTGTTTTTCCACTATCTACTTAATGCTTCCTAAATATCTGTGCGCGCGATATAGGTAATTATACTCTCGTGCATTGTACGTTAGTACTTAGTCACACGATTTCATTGCAAGTGATTCATCACTCTGGGTACACAGGGGATTCTAAAAATAAATCGCCTCTGGTACATCATGCGACATTTGGACTACTTTCAATCACATGATCATCAAAAGCTACAGTATTGAAATTCCGATCAACAAAATGCAAATGTTGTAAATTATTGGGAATTATTATAAATGAAATGGTCGGAGTAATTACCCAAATAACAGTACGTTAAATAGTATGAAATGCCATTCAGCTGTGGAATAATGATATATTCAGCTCAATTTGAAGCCAGCTGGAGCTTGGAAATATGCTGAGTTATCTTTAGCATCACTTCTGTGGAACACTGAAATACACGTACTAGTGTTTCATAGTTATGGTGCTTTTGACATAATTCACTCAAAACCTTGATCGTAATGTAACTTGTCCAGAGGTAAAGATGTTTTAAATTTATGCAGAATGTGTCACTGTGATTTTGCTTTCTTTTTCTTAATAAATGTAGTCTACACTACCAAATTTTGCTTTTGTCAAATATTCTAATTGATGCATCTGTAATATTAAAGGTGTATCCATACTTGTTTATCAACTATCCTCCACATTTTAAATGTAAAATAAACCTGCCATTTCGGTATGAAATTGTGTGTTGAAAATAAGCTCATATACCGGTATAATATGACTTAAATTTTTGGATTTGCTTAATGATATTAACAACACGCTCGTGATAATATTAATCAAAAGTATTATAAGAAAGCCACTAACTTTGATACTATTATGGACACCCAGTCTTGGATAGGGATTTCATTTGATGCCAAATCCTGCTTTTTGATGCAAGCAAATTGCAATTTTCTCATTTCTGACTCAAGCAAATAATGTGCCTTGCATCATTTTGATCCACTTGTTTTCAATAAGCCAACTTCAAAAGCATCAAAAATAATATTTTCATAACACTCATATTTTGTTTTAATTGAAAAAAATAATCACACAACAACTTTGAAACACAAGAAAATACTGAAAAAATATCTTCCACAAGATCAATAAAATCATTTACCCCCACTGACCATGTATTCAACTGACAGTAATTATGTCAATCCAGTTTTGGAATTCATTTAAACAGCGTACCACAAAACAAAATAATAAAAGTACTTCAATTTGTTGATAAGCATTGCTCATATAAATGCATACACAAATATAGTTAAATAAACCAGATGAGTACAGGTTGTTATATTTCATATTTTGTGTCAATGTCACTTTCATGTTTGATTTCAGGAGAAAATTTATATTCAATGGTTATAATTTGTTAAAAACTGAACTTGACAACAAATAAGGTGATTTACTTTATCACCATTACACTGTATAGATGCATACTGATTTCTTCAAAGTTAATCATAAGTCATTGCAGATACATCACTAAATACAGTGTAATTGGTAATCTTGTGAATAAAAGCATATTTCATGTGTTTCAACGTGCTAGATATAACTGAGTACTATCATAGAAAATGTCCTGTTTGGGTTGTTTACTTTCTTGTAGAAATAACGCTATGTTACTGATTTCATTAATTCCAAAATGTAGCTGCTGGATGTGTCCTTACATTTCAACATAGTCATATTGTCACAGTTCAGGCACATAAAAATATCTGTATTTCTTTCACATCACTTGTCAAGTTTGTAAGTGATTAAGTGTTTTGAAAATAGTCTACTTTCCCTCTATCGCATTGTTAGAATGACGGTTACATTAACATTATATATTAATATATAAAAATAAATATTTTTAATATTGTTATATACATTTTATATGGGAAATATATCAAAGCATTATTCAAAGCTATATAAATGTGTAACATAGTTATAAAATATATGTGCTTCAAATACATCATTAAGGTATTGCAAGTTCAGGACACAGAAGCTGAAAACAGCTTAAAATTGTCACAGTACATGATGGTAAATTCAACCTGTGTTCCTTTCATTTCAATTAACAAATTTTCATAGTATCATTATCATATTTACATAAAACTGGCAGTCTTTCATTATATCCTTGGATAATATTTGGTTGGTGGGCCAGATTTTTTACACTCTAGTCGAGTTTCTAAACTGAAAGTTCTCATTGAGCTCTTGTAGGGATACCAGTCACAGCCAGGTTGGTATTTTTCGGGAGATGACCATATTAATCACAGACTTGCAAAATTTAGTTCACCTGTAAAAAAGAGACATGTGACTTAATTTTTAGGAACATTTTGTAATTAAGCATGTTATGTAAAGGTAAACATAAACAAAAAGTAAAATGCTATTTAGACTTAAATTAGTTTTACTAGTTAACAAGAATTATGCCAACTATTCATAGCTTAAGTAATAATATTAATGCTGCAAAAAGTATATAATCAGATTAACTTATGGTAAATTACTAATAAGAAACCATGGACATTAGATAAAAGTTAATGAATAAAATGAAACAAATGATATAATAATAATAAGAAGAAAAGAAGAAGAGGAAGAAGAAATGGAAGAGGAACAGAATTGCTATTGAATTGCATATACTTAATTATTGTATACAAATGAACGAACTGGATATACTGAAGAATATCATAACTTTATGATAATAACATTAACAACATAAAATTTATAAAATAAATACATTAAATTACCAAAAAAAAAAATTAAATATTAAAACATGTTATTTTACCTGACAAATAAGGCCTTTTCTAAAGCCAGTAGTAAAACCGTATTGTGTAGACATTTGCATTATCTTTATTTGATTCTTCCTCAAAACCTTGTTTTTATCAGTGTAATTTAACTTAAATGTTAACATCTGTTTCACTATTAAGTCTAGTTTCGCTTTCAGTTTGGATAGTTTGTAAATTATATTTGCATAGTAAGCCTTTTGGATAATAGGTGAAGATGCCTGCAAAATATACATCTACCTCTCCTCATTTATCATCGTTTCGACATAAAATGTGGTGCTATTTCAACGCGCGTCGTGTAAAGCCCTATAACACAGGCGGATCACGCGTTGGGTGTATCAAGCCAAGATGGCTCCATGTTAGACACGAGATCTATCTTACGGAGCATTCCGGAGATAGTCGATGTATCACGATTGGTGATTAATTGTGTTTTTGTTCTACAAATAACGATTACTAAGTTTTGTACACAAAGCCTCACAGGAAGTTAATCTGGTTCCTCAACTTCAAAACTAACAGCAGCGATAGCAGGAAACCAAGCAAAAAACAAAACGTACATGTTAGCTAACGGAATATTCTCCAGAGGTTTGTCAAATAATATTCTATTTTTCCAGTATTAATTTGTTTATTTAATCATCTTAATTTTTATAATAATGATAGGCAACGCGTTTTCATTGTTAAACGCACATGCTTCATTCAGTTTAGGAAGTGTTCTTTATTAAAAGCTTTGACAGAAACACTTGTAGTATTCGTGACGTGAATTGGTCACGTGGTTTGTTAAATTTTGTGGGAAGCACTTAACTACAGGCTATTGTGGGTGTAATAATAAAAGGCAAAATTGGGTTTCCGAAGAAAGAAATAATGCTTAAATATTAAAAATGCATTTAAAATATGAAAATACAAATATATTAAGGATGTTTCATGTCTGAATTGTCTGTAGTGGATGAAAGTCTTGAACAAATCTTATTGGCTATATAGGAATACGTTGTTACAGCATAAAAATTTCATTTAAACACTTAATACACCTACAGTTACAACAACACAAAACTGGACATTTACAAAAGCAAAGTCAGGACTAACTACGTTCAGCACGTCTAGCATGCCGTCGTAATGGGCACACTGACCCGCATTTAAATATTTCCGAAATTTTGCACGTTGGAAACACAAGCTCCAAACTTATTAAATGAATTAAAAAAATTAACCACAAAATATTGTTGACAAAAATACAGTGATTCCAAACACTTAGGGCTTAGTCATATAACTTAGTACATAGACTTGAAATAATTACAGGGTGTATTATTGTATCATCACACAATGACGAGCGTTCAAACATGTCTCGTGGAATAACGTCAGCGCATGTGGTATCCGTCTTTCAAGTACGATACATATAGAGACACAACCCCACCCCACTTAGGCGTAAAAAAATATGTTTGTTTCAGGTAACATGACCAAAACATTAGGGTAGGTAGGAAGGGATTTATTAATTATTACTTTTTTATAATTTGCAAATGGCCAACTTTAATATTCTTAAACTGAATAAATATTCAAAACATGTCTGAAATATCCTTAAACATTGTTTTAAAGTGGATTCTATCAAAACTAAACACTCATTTAACTAACAAACATTTAATTATTGAAAAACATAAATATAACAAAAAATATCTGACAACCCCAATAAAATGTTCTAGGGTCGGGGTATTTTTAGTGTAGGTCGGGTAAACTGAAACAAACATATTTTTTTTTACGCCTTAACAACCAGCTTTTGCATAACAAGTGTTTAAACAATGGGAGTTATACTATGCTGAAGGGTTCTTGAATGACTTCTTAAGGACACAACAAACAGAGTGCTTGAACCAGGGTTTGAAATAGTATATTAAACACACTTATAAATTGTACGAGTTCTTTTCGTGTCAACTCGCAAATGAAAAATGTAACGCGAAAAAAATATATGAATTCCAAAACTGGATTGACATTAACCAAATATATACCAGTGTTATATTTTATTTTTCTAACTTTCCAAGAATGACAATTTATTTCCTTTCCCGGTACCAACGTAACCCGTGACACAACTGAAGCTAGATATGGACCATTGAGGACGGATAAGTTGAGCCTTCATATGCGCTATTTCTCTGGCAAAATTTTGCAAATTGAACAAAAATTACTCGCATTTTCTTCTTTTTTTTTTTTTACAAATACTAGCATTTTGCAAGATCGAACCAATTGTAAGGATCTACTATCATATATACGATCTTAAACCATACATAGTGACATGTATACATAAAAATATCAGCTAAGTTTATTCGATATTTAAGTGTTTGTCTGGTTATTATTATGTGCCTTGTTTCATTTCTGTGCGTTTTGTAATTCTCCCGAAATAAGATCTAAAAATAAAGAAAAAAATCGTATACACGCGTACAAACTTTTAAGGAAGTCACACTGTTAACATTATTAAGGAAGTCACAAAACAACATTATTAATTTTCGAGGCAACGCATAAAAAGAACGTCGTTCAGGGGTCGAATGTAGCACTTCCTTGTTGCGCTCGCGTTAACTGCTGTCCGCGTACAGGGTCGCATGAAGAAACGCAGGAAATGCAAGGGCAACTCGCGGTACGTCCCCTCCGTCGGGGCCGCGGAGGCGGAGGAGAGGGGGCGTTGTGAGAAGTGTCCGTCATGCAACGGGGGTGGATTCGTCCTCAATAGGACAGTAAGTGTTTCAGAACAAAATGTTTCAAGTATAATTTTAAGAACGTTGTTAACAAAATTCCTTGTGATATACAATACGTATTTATTTTATGTTATTGTTTAGTAAATACATTTCAAGTCTTACCCTCACAATGTTGAAAACGAAACTTATAATATTTGAGATATTTTAAAATCTGTCGTTTAATTATATGCTTACAATTTATAGACGTCGACTTTGCTAATATAAGACGTTATTCTTATTTAACTAGTTTCACGTATGGAGTTATGTCGCCCTCATGCCACGTCCCAATGCTATTATGCCCCACCACCGGGACGCTATGCCCCCCCCCCCCGACCCCTGGACAGTTTCCCCAGTATCCCGGACGTCGATGCCTTATCAAGGGTTGTATGCAAACAGCAAAATTATTGTAAAGTTCACCAGCTGGACATTTTGTGTTTCATCTCAGATGCGCGTCGAATAGACGCTAGCCGATTTTTTTTCCTTTTAGTCAAGTGTCGAATATGAGGTATTTCGAACAAATGCTGTTCAGTTAGAACGTGCACAATTTTAGAGTTCTTGACATACCAGTATCGTTGTGACACTTAAAACATAAGGCCATACCAATTTGATTCTATGTTTAGCGTTCTCGGGCTGGCAGGTTTTTGGATGCCTGAACGAAAAAACAACACAATTTTGAATCGAAATGGAAAGCATATACAAATTGGAAAAAATGGCTTTCAGGTGTTTTACCAATATTTTTAGAAATAGTGTGCAACTAGTCAATTTACAAGGCTAATATACTGTGTTAAAGTAGATTCCCAATATGAAGATGATATGATAACAGTTTTGCAGGTAAACATTTGCTTAAGCTTGTACCACTGCCATGAATAAGTTGTGAATGAAACATGTTTTTTTTATCGACTCATTTTGTTTTTCTACCTGGTTGGTAGGTTTCGAAAATTCATGGGGACGCCAAACATAGTATAACATTTGTATGGCCTAATTTAGCTGCTACTTGTCTTAGAGGATGGAAGGTAATGTGTTTGTCAATTTAACATCAACATCTGACTCAGCGTTGTCGAGGCTTTAAAATGGAAATAGATCCGTTTTAAAGGTAAATACTTAGAACGAAATATCGCCTGCTGTCTAATAGTCAGTTACGAAAAGGAACAATCGTTTTTATTGTAAATACCATGAAATTTCATGACACAATCTTTGTTTATAGTTGGTTAAAATGTTGATAATGAGGGGATCAACCATTTATTATAAATAAATGTATTGTAAATCCCCCAATCATGATGTTCTGTTTACAAACACGCTGTAAGCGTCTGCATTTTAAATCGTTTTTTTTTTATACCTGTATCGATTAGTTCATGTTTATAACGGTTCTCACTTGCATTTTTACGGACTGTACATGCAGCATGATGGAAAAGCACCGTTCGCCAAGCACATTGATATATAGGTCATGGGATCTGCGTCAAACACAATCTAGTCATCCATAAAGCGCACATATATACATGTAGTTGCATTAAATATTTTCATCGTTATCGAAGTGCTTTCGATTTACTCCATAATTGTGCATACTTGGTTACTAAACAGCAATTAAAAATCAGCACGGGACTGAAAATATTTGATTGTTACTTGTTTTGTGTTATTAAACAAGGGACTATTTTCACTAGCGTACCGATATCATAATGAACGTTCGCACCGGAACACATCGCTTGTATTGTGCGATTTGATTGACCTGGCACTCATGAACATTCCGTGTATTTTCGTAAATCTATTTTAAGCTACTAACCCAGATTAGAGACTCAGACATGAATCATTACTATGTAACAGTTGCTTTTGGAGTGCAGTGGTATGTACGCAAAGTTTGTAAACATGAAGTTTTGGGTTCGATTCCCAGAACAGGTGCTTTTAATTTATTCATTTTTTTATTAAATTATTTTAATTTATTTAATTGACCATTTTGCTGACGTCATGACACGGAATCTCATCATCAACCTCGATTCTGACACAGAAGAGAGCTGCATTGATACCGCGAGCGAAACAGAGTCTTTGTGTATGCATTTTTATGAAGATAAAATTAAACTAAGAAAAATAAAAAAAGGAAAGAAAACAAAATAAAGAACAAATGTCACGAGAATAAGTGATGTTGAAGTAAAAGAATTTTTTTTTAATTTTGCCTGGATTTGAACCACAGTCATTGTGATTCAAAGTCTAAAACACTATCTACCGCGCTATTCTTCCTGACACTTATTGATGAGGGTTCTTGTTATATGACTATGAAATCCGTGCTTTGCACGCTAGATAAACATTAAACCGATCTAAATAGAACAGCCGAGCGCTACCGGAGATTAATGAGTGCCAGGTCAATAAAATCGTACAATACGGGCATGATATCACACAAATACCCATCTGGGTCAAAGCGTCTAGTGTATGTTACAACTACTCAAGTACAGAAGTACATGTTATTACCGTCATATGATTTGTAAGTATTGCATCATCAAATAAAACACGTTGTTTGTTTGAAACGGGCTAGTTTAAACCGGTTTGCAAAGCTGAACTTTAACCGAAGGGGAATCTCATGAAAAGTCCGATTTATTATTTGTAAACATTTATACATAAAATTTTATCAGATTGATATAGAAACAGTACAACTAACAAAAACCGAACACGATTATCGTAATATGGAGATCTTTTACATAAGAAATACTTTTCGATTCATCGTTGTTTATCGGCCAATAAAAAACGATTTGGAGTTCTGATGCGTAGGAGTGGTTCAATAGCCACGTATCAGAACGACAAAGAGTAGTTTATTGGCCGATAAACAGCGATAATGCGAAAATTATTTCGATTCTAACATGATTTGACAAATATTTGTGCAATTGTAATGAGAACTACATTTTACTTTACTGCGCACGGAATTGGGACTATTTTCATGTTAGAATTCTGTATTGATGCTTTCTTGTGGATAAAGAATACTAGCAAATGGCAGTGTTCAGAATTATAGATAAAACTGTCCTCATGCTTTACATCTGCTCTGATTAATTGTGATAAAAACCTATCAAAAAATAAATAAATAAACGTGATTTGTTTTCCCGTACATGTTTGTCAACACAGAGCCTGTTTACATATCTGAAAAGTGATGAGCCATAAACTGTCCAAATCGGCAAACAAATGTATTGCTCATAAGTAATGGGTACTGACGCTACAAACCTCGATGAGCATCGATGTTAGCGCCAACGCACGCGCGAATCTTGGACTCGTGCTCGGAATACCTGTGCTTGCGATTCTGGTGCTGTGCATTGTCGCAACCGTGATTGCGTTCCGATGGTATCGGACACGTCCAAGTATAAACAGCAGAGCGACACAAGGTATATACGAATGCATGTATACATTTACTGTTAACTAGACTTATTGTATAATGTATCAATCATGTGAATATTATGGATCGATGGACAATCGTTTTGTTCCCATGCAATATTACCAACACTTGATAATTGTAACACGTAGCAGGGCTGGTATTCACAAAGCATCTTAAGTTATTTCTTAAATATCTTCACTTAAAGTGAATGTATTATATTTCTTTACTTAATAAACAGACGCATATGATGTTGATATTGCTCAAATAACGCTTTCATAATGATGCTATTTGAAAGTGTTACTTAATGCTAAGCTGTTTCTATATGGAATTATACGGTTGAGGAAATTTCCAAATTTGAGGATAAAATTTAACTTAAGATGCTTCGTGAATACCGGCCCTGAACTATCATACACTTGATACGAATGCATTTAAGCAGAACAAGCAAGAGATGATCAACTCGAAGTGGCGAATAGCGGCACAACACTGCTCTCTAGAAATGTGACAGTTGATGGTTCGGTGGGCTGCCCTGGCGAATACCGTGTGCCGGACTGCCCTGGCGAATACCGTGTGCCGAGAGAGATGCCTGTTGTATATTCGGTAGAGCAGCTCCAACAAGAATTCACTAGTAGGTTTATTCTTCTTTTGGCACGATTGCTGCAGCGTTACTGTTTTTTGCTTCTTTTGAAATCTAAACAGTTACTAATGGCCGACCTGTTATGATGCGCTTTTAGGGAATATGTTAAGCCTTAGTTAGTTCTTTGTTGAATTGTTTTGTATTTTTAGTATGTCGCTGTCAATAGGTTTTTGAACTATTTTACTATATTCATTGATACTACATCGAATGTGATAGAATGCATTAATATGTTTATTGCAAAAGTTTTTTTTGGGCCAGACTTACAAGTACTGAAATTAATAAACTACACAAATCATATATTAAATTTTGTTTAGTGTGAATTAATAAATAATTTGTGTCTTTCAGGTTTGAATCACAGCTTACCGGAATACGTAAGTTGTACACCGGATTGGAAGCTCGATCCTGACGATGAATTTACCAAAGTGTGTTTCGTCGAAGACCTCAGACCAAAACAAACGAAGAACATTTTTCAAGTTCTTAGGGATTGATGAAAGCGTCTACTTATCCTAGGAATAACTTTGGAAAGACAGAAGACAAATACATTCTGAGTTGGTTTATGAGGTGCTGATGAAATGGGTGAAGCAAGATCATGGCAGTTCTTTCTGTCTGAAGCTCTGTGAAGCAGTCAGTCAAGCGGGTTGTTGCAATATATGCTTGATTTAGCCGACATATGTTTAGCGTATCCTAAAGTAGATAACGTAGGTTCAAACATTATTCTAACATGATACTCGCTATTTTTCTATAGAAAAAGCATAAAATTATCGTTGTTAAACTATCCATAAACAACGCAAAAAAGAAATCCCGATTCTGGGCGGAGCATAGTGAAAAGTATTGCCAACAACAAAATATATGTCAAATCAAGTTCGAATCGGAATAATCTTCGCAATATCGTTGTTTATCGGCCAATAAACAACTATTTGTCGTTCTGATGCGTGGGTATTAAACAACTCGAGCTAACGTCCTCTTGTTTTAATTCCTTAGCATCAGAACTCCAAATCGTTGTTCATTGGCCGATAAACAACGATAAATCAACAAATGTTTCTTAATTATAAAATTATTATCGTGTCTTCATGGAAATATGTTTTTGTAATCATTGCATTAAATCATCTGCCGGTGTCACGACCCGTATTCACAAAGCTTTGTAGGAACATACTTTTCACAAATCATATTTGTTCACATCTGTAAAAAAATACTGGTTCGCGATTAGTATCCGTGATTTTTTAGTAGTTTTTCTTTATTTTCAATCGCGTAAGTAATACTTTTAAAGAAAAAATTGCTGCAGTACAAAGTTCGGCTCCTTCTGTTTACGAGGATGTAAATATCTTGTCATGACGTCATATGTTTTTTTTTCATATAAGGGGCTCGAAAGGGGTAATAAATAAGCAATAAAACTAGTAGTATCCGTGATCGTTCATTTTAGTTGAAAATGCGAATTTTGTGGTACACACCTCAAGATTTTAATTGCTTTATGCTGTTCTACATTATATTACCTACATCACAATGATGTAATAATTTTAAATTATATGCCAGATTAGCGACGATAATGCGATTACGAACATAAGTGCATACCGGAAAATGGTCTTTTGATGCCCCCTTTTGCGCCCCTTACAAAATATGCTGATGGTAAACGGGAGATAACCATGGTATTATCGAAGTATACATCGCTCCTGCATTGAAATTCTGTCAAAATCGTCCCGAAACTAGCCGTATAATTGAGTAAACATTTTAAAATTGCAATTCTTTATTAATATTTGCTTTTAGTAAACATATTTCAATTGCAATTCATCTTTTTTTTAGAAAATTATTTCACGAAAAATGCGCGTTGAATATATGGATGGTGGTGTTTGAATACTAAAATTGCTGCTTTATGTTAATAACCAAGCTATCTCTCATGGTAAAGCGAAAACAGGGAAGTGCAAGATAAAAATAGGGGTTCAATTATATATTTAAGCGCATGCGCAAAGGCGTGCGCGTGAATGCCCCGCGAGGAGTAAAGTTGTTTTGAGATTTTTTTTTAACAAAAATGTTAATATCTTGAAAAATATGAAGTTCTGCAGACTTAATTAATTCTGCGTTTAGAACAGTTGCTAGGTGATGTGTGTAAACACAACATGCAATGCTGCAGAGCTTTAACACCTTTTAATATACAAATCACGGATACTGCTACTTCATGGATGCTACTGCTATTTTCTGTGAAGTTTGTGTTTGCATCCAGTTTTCAATATGCAATGAAATAATATTCTTCTGTGATAACACGCATGCCCCGTTTTGGGCCAATCGCATTCTTCACACGTAAAAATGTGACAAATGAGATCCTATTCTTCAGAGTTGTGTGAAAAATATGATTTGTGAAAATATGATCCTACAAAGCTTCTTAGTGAAGAAACTTCTTAAATTTCATAAAGTATGTGACTGTCTTTGTGTAGATCCTTTTGGATTAAAATGTTTCTACTGCTATATTTTTCGTGACAGATAATTCGTATTTAGTATTTTTGAATAGATATCATTGCATTTAACATATAAAAAATGTATATGAACATTTTACTAAAGAAAAAATAATGTACACGATTTATTTACGAGCTTTGAAAATACTGCCCAAGTTTATGTTATGTAAGTTATAGGTGTAGCTTTCTTTGACCGAAATATGTAAGTTATTTAACGAGCCCGCATGGCGTAATCAAATATTTAACATATTGAGGTCAAAGGGTGCTGCAAGTGTTTAATACCATATTTACCAATCACATGGTAACTTTCCACAATGCCGATCCCAATAAGCAGTATTTAGACGTCACGTGATGTCTGACATCCGTGTCGTTTCCAAATTTAGAGCTGTCGCAAGGTCACATGATGCGATCCGAATGTGCAGGTTTACTGTACAATAAGTAGCGTGCGATTAAATTATAATAAAATTGCAATATACCACACGGTAGTTATTGCACGATAAGATCGCATATTAGGCTCGTCCCACCAGTTACCGTTTTGATATCCCAGTTATTGAATACAGAAAAACATAGAAAACTTAAATGATATTAATTATGTCTGAGGCAGAAGACTTTTCTTTGTAACGGTAGTCGTTAAATCGTTAACTGTGTTCTTTTAAATAACCAGTTACACAGTTATTGATGATTAATTATAATCGTAAATCATTAATGCACGTTAGTATTTTCGAACGGTTCACTGCAGTTCGTATGTCGGAGTTTGTTTTGACTCGAAAGCACTGTAACATGATGTTTGGGACATACATGTGCACAGACAATGTTGTTTTGGTCTAGGTTTTTATGTTGTAAACCACTAGATAAAAACCGTTGTTTACACTTTGTTTTCTAGAAACTTATTCGTTGCTTATAATTGCCATATTGCTTATAATTGCTGTCTCGATATATATCATCTAAGTGTAAATGTATTTCAGATATTGTATATAAAATGGATCTTGTAATTATTATTAATTTTAATTATTATACCTATATTTATTGAAGTTTGTTCAACTCAATGTACATGGAAGAAATAAAGGTATATATACATTTATACATGTTCCTTCAAAACTAGTCAAATTACGAAAAAATGTAAATAAATCAATAAATTAGCAAACATAGGTTATGACTAAGTATACAATGTCCAATAATGTATAAAGATATAATGTATATGTAGTACAACCAAGTTGTATTATTATCTAGTATATGGAAAACTAACTTTAAAAATGTAGGGTCGCCTTTTTAACGTATGTTTACATTTAGAATACTATATGATAAATACATACTAGTTCGTAGTGCAAGTATCAATCAGAAAAATAATTCAAATGAGTGACCTCAAATAATGCAGTAAGTTGCAAGAAAAAACAATATTTAATTATGAATTTCACCATATACACACCTTTAAAAGTCGGATATCATGATTGGGATTGTTTTTTATTTCCATGTGTTAAGCAGGCATTTGCAATTGTGTGAGTACATATACACCCAGAGTTTGTTTGATGTGCGTATCTCAAGATTTTGCATGTGTTAATTACGCGTGTACGCACGTTATCTGATCGTTTTTTAAATGTATGAATTATTATAATGTATTTTTACTTTATATGAACAAGTACAATTCTGCATTTGCTTGCTTATTTTCGAATATTCATTCTTTAGAGTTATGTCCCTTGTATGTCTTGAAAGTGTGACAAAGTTCAAATATAGAATTTTCTGGGTTTCCAGCGTACATGTATACACCACCGCCGTGGTTAGCCAACGTCGTCCACCACCGTGGTCCACCGCCGTCGTCCACCACCGTGGTCCACCGCCGCAGTCCACCACTGTGGTCCACCACCGTCGTCCACCACCGTGGTCCATGGTCCACCGCCGTCGTCCACCACCGTGGTCCACCGCTGTGGCGCCATGGAAGCGAGACCACCTATATTTGTCAGCCAATCATAGTCGAGCTAGTGTTCGGTAAAATCCGGTATAAAACCAATCCGTGCATAAGCATGTCATTTGTTTGTCAACATTGAAAGGATAAGGTTTTCTCAAGTCAAAGGTATGTTACTTAACTTTAATCGATAATAATTATGTATTATTTTCAGCTTTTTGGTAACAGCACTGAATAACAGGTTCCAGATGATATAAAATGCCATCTTATAGTGTATTGTTTATTTTTTGCTCGAGTTTAAACATAAATCTTAAACTGCGTAGATCAATAAGGCTAGCTTGAGTAAGTCACGAGTGTTATCAGTAGTAAAGAAAATATTACTGAACAAGCACAACGTTATAAACCTAATTTAGTGTTACTTTTATATGAGTTTCATCAAAGGATGTTGACACGTTGTTTGATAATAATTCATACAAACTTCATTCTTAACTACAAACAGTTATAAAACGACGTACTTTTTGTTAAATGCCAAATAACCTTCTTAAAACAACAACTGGATAGTGTTTTTGAGAAAAGTTTTGTTTTCGTCATATATGAATTTTTCGATTAAAATTGATGTTTATATGAGTTATTATAGCAATTCGCCAAATACGTGTGAGTTTAATTCTTTATAAATGAAGTCCTTGTTTTTTTTCTGAACAGAACAGTAGTCAAATACGAGAAGTTAATAACGCTAGGCCATATGAAACGAAACGTAATGGAATAGTCTATTTATGTACACTTATGTACATTATGACCTTGACCTTAGGTTTAAAGACATCGGTATTGCATTCACCGTTTGTTTAATCGTATCATAATAACAATGACCTTTGAGTGAAGCGTATCATTATTACCTTAACCTTGGTTTAAACATACTGTTATGACGTTGACCTTCAGTTTAAACATTTTTGTCGTATACAAGTATTTCGATTTGGACGGAAAGTGAAAAAATTAAGTAAATCAGAAATTTAGAATGTAGAGTATAATGCAGAGTGTTATGCAAGATATTTGGATCGTTCAAGAAAGAGAATTATAAGAAAGAAAGAATCTTGACCTTTAACATAAGCTCACCTTAATTCGAGCAGGGTACTCCACTTATATCTACTTTTATTTTGTCTAAGTTCACTTGGTCAGTCGCAAAGAGGTCAATGTGGGTCATCTGGATTGCCCTGGCACTGTTTGTTTGCCCAGTTCAGAACGGACCATTACAATGCAAGGGCAACATGCGGTACGTCGCCCAACCCGGGGCCGCAGAGGGGCAGGAGAGGGGGCGCTGTGAGGAGTGTCCGTCATGCAACGGGGGCGGATTCGTCCTCAATAGGACAGTAAGTCTTTTAGAACAAAATCTTTCAAGTATAATTTTAAGTACGTTGTTAACAAAATTCCTTGTCATATACAATACGTATATATGTTATGTTATGTATGTTGTTAATAAATTTAAGCGAAGTCTTACACTCTCAATATAGAACATGAATGGCGATCAAGCTTATAATGTTCGAGAGATTGTACAATCTGTCATATAACCAAACAGATATGTGCTTACAATTTATAGACTTACTTGTGACTTTGACTTTGCAAATATAAGACGTTATTCTGAGGACGTATAGTTATTTAACTATTTTCACGTATGGAGTTATGTCGCCCTCATGCCACGTCCCAATGCTATTATGCCCCACTACCGGGACGCTATGCCCCTCCCCCCCTGACCCCTGGACAGTTTTCCCAGTATCCCGGACGTCGATGCCTTATCAAGGGTTGTATGCAAACAGCAAAATTAATGTAAAGTTCACCAGCTGGACATTTTGTGATTCATCTCAGATACGCGTCGAATAGACGCTAGTCGATTTTTTTCCCCTTTAAGTCAAGTGTCGAATATAAGGTATTTTAAACAAGACAGTATGAATTATCATTACGAGTCCCATGTCCCGGTGTACACTTTGTAATGCACCTATCGAGATTTTCCCGAGGGGCGGGGGGGGGGGGATCATACGGGACTTTATGTTACCGACATGAGCGTTATCGGGTTCTTTCGACAACAACAACGAAGTCAGGATACAGTTTCTATAAATGGATTATATTTACGATGAAATATCATAAATATACAATGTTAACTTCTCGAATCAAATGTAACGAATCATTTTTAAACAATTGCAACAATATTTCAAGACAATGTGTTCCGACGATAAAATAATTAACTAAAAATATTATAACAAAACAAATACAAAATACAAACGACATATATCAATGGAAAAATATATATAATGTTATAGTTACCTATAAATGGATTATATTTACGATGAAATATCATAAATATATAATGTTAACTTCTCGAATCAAATGTAACGAATGACATTTGACCAAGAAGTTCATGTACTAAGATACAGTTGAGTGAATGTCATGCGTGAAATGTCAATTAAAGTATTATTATGTTAGTAAAAACAGTTCAACTTTCTACTCTACGTATCGACTACTAATCAAAATACTAATCTCTATATAAATTTACAGTTAACTAAAGTCTACATTGCCCAATTTATGAATGACAATTATGATTAACATAAAATTATGATATAAATAATTAAAAAACACATTTCCAATTACTCAATAAATATTTTTATTTTATAAATATATTTAATACATTATTATACACCTACAACATTTAGACAGAAAGCGATTGCACACAACAAGCATCTCCCACCTTTTCACTTAGAAAAAAGTGATTGGCTCTAGGGTGGGAAATAGAAACACGCTGTTTATATTTAGACATATTCATTAAGCAATGGCGTAAAGTCAAAGTGTTGGAAACTATGGACAAGGATAATTACTAGTATGTTGAAAACAACAACATCAACAACTAAAAATAAACATCTGATGTTTTGTGAAAAACTTTAAAATGTTAAATTACACGCACATACAAGCCAATACGGTCACCGTTCTATGTGAACATGTTCACCCCATTGAATCTCCATAAAAGGGCTTAAGCCATGCCAATCCTTTACCAAAGCATGAAAGGTGAGAATGGAAAAATAGTTAACGACTCATCACCTTCTTACTTTTAAAGTTAATTATAAGTCCTCATCGCCAGCTTGATTGAGTTATTCTTGGCAAGATTTGGACTGAACTAGTTCTTGTTGTTTTTGAAATCAGGTCGACAGGGAAATTCCCTTACTGGTAACAACGGGTTACTTTCTAGAACATGATTCATGGAGGTGTCCTAGATCGACCTTACAATTGCGATAATAATTTACATAGATGATGGTATTGCAGGTCTTGTTTGGAAATGTTTTTTATTTTCGTTTGTTGTTTTTATTCGCAATTTAAACAGTAGTACAATAAAAAACAATAACAACTCTAACAGGTGACATGTGGTCGATTATCTCTTGTTAAGAAATTTTGTACAAATAAATGTGGCCAATCTGCTTGAAATTCAATATAAACACAGAAAGAATGCGTGCTGGCAATGTTCCGTTCAATAATCGTTATATAAAATGCACCTGTAATTATTTCTTCTAATGTCAATCAGTTCATTGTTAACGTTGGGTACATTACACTTGGCAAACGAACGGTTGTAAACATTGTTATTTTTATATCACTTTAAGAAAATAATATCGGGCGTTGAATACTTTACGAATACTAGGTAAGTATTGAATGAAGGTAAAATAAGCGAGGCGTAGTGAAATCGGTATCTAGATCTCTTGAGATTGGTGCATTTTATTTCAGGCCGGGCAAATAAATAACGGGTTTCGAACGCTAACCTATAATTGTATTTATTCCATTTTATGGGATTATTTTGGCTTACGTGAATAAGCACAAAGCGATGCAAATATACAAAATCTTGAATATGAATAACAGTCTTAGCTTAGAAAATGTACCTGCTTTACGTAGAATACATTTTAAAAGGTATTTACTGTGTATTAAATCCTGAAGTTTGACCCCCAATTATAAGTTATACATGTACATGTAGAAGTATAATTTTGCCATTTAAAGTGTTTTATTGACTGAATATTTACCTATAATGATTAACGGGACTTATTCGCGGATTTTCGTATTACAAACAATGTCATACAATTTCAACGATCTACAGTTAAAAATATGTTCGATGGCTACCCGGTTAAACGGACCTTCGTAAATTACTGTGTGTTTTAATAAATAATAATTTGTTAGGTCCCCCGTGAAAAAGACGGTCGGTACGGCTTTTTGTCCTGTTGGCCCTGTGAACCATGTCGGCCAGGCACCTTCCGGGAGGCGTTCTCATCTCCGGTATGCAACATGTGCTCCAAAAACTGTTCCGCAGTGAACCGGTACGAGTCGCAGCCGTGCGGTGGGTCCTCGCCCGGCCACTGCGGGGAATGCAAGCCGGAGTAGGTATTGCACTGTCATATGGGTCGGTACTGTTGTTATTTATGTTGGCTAGTCAACATAATATGTTGTGGGAAAACCGGGCTTAATGACTGTGCAGTTCGGACAGGATAATCCGGGACGACACTTTCCGCCTTCAGCGGATTTATGTTTAGAAGAGACTTCCTTGAAAGAGAAAATACCATTAAAGTGGAAATAACTGCAAAGGCTAATCCTGGACAACACTTAACGCACATGCATCGATCTCAGTTTTCCGATGACACGCCTCATTTTTTCATTTAATTTTGGGATCAGAAACGTTTCCAAAAAAAACCTGGGCCTGAGAAGTCTCCTTGTTTAAGTGGAGACCGAAAAATCTGGGGTCCGAAAAGCCACGTAACCGATAATCTTGACCCTCTTGTATCATTTGTTTAGGGTAAAACTGATATCTCGGTATATTAATGTCAATGCCGATTGTCTTTCTTAAAGACATTTCTTGTTTTTATTTTATTTTAACTTAGTTCGATCATATTCGTCCTCTCATTTGTGTTGTTCAAATATGAAAACATGAAATGTTGATATTGAAATCGTATATATCCGTTGTTCGCTAAGTAGTTCTGGAGGCATGACGATATTTATGGCTGGTGCCTAGAAAGACCACGCAGACTGCAGTATTAGGTGTCTTTTAGAAGTACCCATTGAACGGTACTGTAATAGGCGTAAAAACGGTCCACGTATCTATTGCACACTGGCAACTATTCGATAACAAGATGTCGGACTTTATTAAAGAGTGGGCATACATTCGCATACATACAAAACAGTGCAAACATACTTCTTTTAATGATACTATTTTTATTGAGCCATTGTACATGTCTGTATTTAATGTCAATTAAATGAATCATATTTAACAAATCAAATCCAATATAAATACAATGTGCATTACTCGGACTAAGGCGATGTCGATCATAATGTCCCTAATATCTTTATGGTATAATGTCAACTTAACTATTTCTGTTTGTCTTTTTATTTGCAAATGTTTTCACTTAAAAACCTGACAACTAAAATGTCTTAATTACCGCCATATCTCCATCCTTTACAGATTTAAGGCAATGTCGAGTTCCGCAGATGGAATGTGCGTAAAAACACTGGTTCCAGAAATACCGGAAGTCAAGTCAACACCATCGACAGATAATATACAGGACGTATCCACTGGGTCTGGGAATTTGCACTTCAACGTAAGCGCCCATGCCCGTACACCGGTTCCAGAAATACCGGAAGTCAAGTCAACACCATCGACAGATAATATACAGGACGTATCCACTGGGTCTGGGAATTTGCACTTCAACGTCAGCCCCCATGCCCGTATAGACGGGGGGCTTATTTCAATAATAGTGGGAGGAGTCTTTATCGTGGCTTGCATTGCGATGATTGTCTGGTACCTGAAGTATAGGAAACATCCGCAAAGGAACAGGCGACCACAGGCAGGTACCGTACATAGTTACTTCATTACAAACATCCGTTAAAGCTAATACGTTTCTGCGTGCGAAATAAACCTCGTTTATTCATATAATATTTATTTAATGTAGTTTTTATTTATATAATATCAAATTTCACAAAATCAAAGACCTTTTGAAAGTGTTGGTAATGTGATTGTTTTAATCTTGGTAGAAGACTACGGTTCTTTTGATAATACATGCCATGGAAATACATGCTAAATCCCCATTTCCGATACTTTTGCTGATGACTGGTAATTTTAGTTTAACATTTTAAAGATGTGAGCTCCAATGTTGGGTACACGCCGAGTAGTGCGTCTAAACAGATTGACGACGTCGACACATCGGATGGCAGTGTTAAAGTGGACGGCCATGTGGACAAAAAGGTCAGCAGGGAGTTAGAAGAAGTGCATTCCATTGACAAACTAACAGGTATATAAAATTTATCATGAAAGATCACTGGAATATACAACATTTGCAGTGATAAAATCAATTGCTTTTTTATTGAAAGTTCTTTCTCATACTAATTTGGGATCTAATACTATTAGTTTACTAAAATTGTATAGGAACCTTGTTCGCTCAGAGTTGGATTATGGTTAAATTGTTTACGGATCTGCAAGTAAATCCTACTTGCGAATGCTTGATACTATTCACAACCAGGGTCTGTGTATAGCCCTTGGCGCTTTCCGATCATTGCCAGTTGAAAGTATTTACGTTGAAGCAGGTGAACCATCTTTAAATCTACGTCGAAAAAAAGCTTTCACTTCAATATGCAGCCAGGATCGCCGCCGATAAAAGAAATCAAAATTTTGCCGAAAAATTTGGAAAGAAACAGAAATAAATTAAACCTATCATTTAAAAAATAACTTGGAACAGTTAAATAATAATCCTGAATCTGTTTCACAAAATATCGTGGAGAATATCCCTCCATGGAATTACAACTGTACAAAAAGTTAATATAAGTTTGTCTAGGTTAAACAAATTCACTGACAGTACTGAAATTTTCATCGGAAAATTAGCTAATATTTTAGAAGAACACAATAATTTTATCCATTTATACACCGACGGGTCGAAGGACGCAGACCGTGTTGGTTGTGCTACGTTTTCAAACAAATTTTCAAGTAAAATCAGACTTTCAGACAAAACATCTATATTTTCTGCTGAAGTCACAGCCATTGACTTAGCTCTTTCTTACATTTCAAATCACGCTAGTGATAAGTTCGTTATACTCTCCGATTCACTTTCTGTGCTATTATATATCAAAAACCGCAAATTAGATAATATTCTGATTAAAAAACTAGTGTTAAAATTACATGATATTTTACAAACCAAAACTGTCACGTTTGTTGGATATCAAGCCATATAGGGGATACGTGGAAATGAGAAAGCTGATACGTTAGCAAGTTAGTGGGGAGTCTTGCTGCCATTATAACTGTGGTAACACTTACTGCCATTGCGTTGGCAAAACTTTGTGGCAAAACATCGCAAGAAGGTTTATTGTTTAAAATAACCTTAATTAATTGCGAGTTTGTGTATTGGAAACATAACATTTGTATTTTGTTGCAACTTGACATTAACTACTAGCATATTGTATTTTAATATGAACACATACGCCAGTTTCATCCTGAAACATGTTTGTGCAATAATTTCTCCATTTTCCTTAGACAGTTTGAATTTTCTTACCATCTTAGTCTTTAATGTCACGATCATTTTCAATGTTCATGTACCTGTGCACATTAAAGTCTTTAAATATATTTATACGCAACATTTACATAAACCAAGATCTTGAGCATGTGCTTCTGATAGCCCTGTCAGTTATTGTAATATTTTCGAACAAGGAATGGGACCAATGACCGGAACCTCGGCCCGTGAGAACGAAGCCTGTATAAAAACAGCCCCTGTCAGCAAGATGACACTGGAGAACAGCACCACCTCCCTGAGTAGCCAGGTGGAGTCGGATGCGCAGTCAAATGTGCGCCGTGAGATGCCGGAAGTGGTGTCCATCAATGAGCTTGAAGGTAGGTTGACCACAAGAGCGAAAACGTCAGCGATGCAATAACCAAGACCGACAACAACAGCAACAACAACAATAAAACAGCATAATCAGCAGCAAAACAAAGACAAATAATCCACAACATGTGACAACAACAATTACAGCTGTTCATTCATAATAACAATAATGTTTTTGACGATGGGTAGAGGCATCTCATTTTATGATTTTGGAACGTATCAATTTTAATTTGCCAATCCGTGAATAGTTAGGTTATCTTCTGATTATTTTCTTTTTACTTCAGCTCTACTTCCGCACGCGCAAGGCCAGCGCTATCCCAGCTGTACACTAACTCCCGATGACCCATTCACCATCGAATGTATCACCCACATCGCGAGAAACATCGGCGGGGAACTAAACCGCCGCGATCTGTTCCGAGCTCTAAAGATCAAGCCGGCGGTCTACGAACCGGAAGAGGAAAAGTGGCTCAAGGACAAACACAGTTATTCTAATTTCGTTTACACTGTTTTGAGGACTTGGCTATTCCGGAATGCAGAGAACGAAGACGCTGATTTATCTCATCTATGCAGCTGCCTTGACCAGTCAAATTTGAGTGACATTTCTGAAGCATTGGTTACCATGTACAATACTCAAGCCACACAACTTCAACACACCGGAAGTACCGGTTCAGAACATGACCACGTGGAATCAGTGTCTGGAAGTTCCTAACGCAGACCCAACATTGTAGGAATTGTTTCGTTGTAATGTTCATATCATTATCCTTGTCCCCGATAAACTACTATTATGTTTGCCTGTTTTAGTAAATGACGTTTCGCGGGCTTAGCGCAAAACGGTCGTAACTGACTTTTGAAAAGTTTTCAGGAGAACAGAAAAACGAATAAAAACTTGTTTTCATCAATACAGACATAAACTTTTGCATGAAGTATGGTTTTTGTACTATTTTGAAGTAAACATCAGTTTAGATTTTTTGTTATTATTGTTTACTGAGATATTTAAAAAAATATCCAGTTACAACCGTTTTGCGCTAAAACTTGTTAAATGTTGGAATTATATGTTTGTGCAAAACGGTCGTATCTGAAAAATGAATTAGATTTGTTCCATCAGAGATCAAATCATTGACGTTTTTATTATTATTTCTTTATGGTTTATATTGAAAATATAATATATGTATGTTTTTATTGAATTTAGTGGAAAAAATACATGGTATATGAACATACTCCGATGAGCATTTATGACTTTCATCAATATACAGCTGTTACATGCAATTATGTACAAATTTTGCATCTCTTGAAACAACATTTTAACTATTTTAAACATAATATGAATATTGATCAGTGAGCAGTAACATATATAATTTCAGAATGACACAATATGACATTATTATATGATTATTTAAAACTGAAAAGCAATTCCAATGATCTGTTTAGTACCTCCGCCAAAGGGGTTATAATTTGCCATTGTTGGTTTGTTGGACTGTTTGTAATTGGAATTTTTCATGAAAGGTTGGATATGGGCAAGTGCACAAATGATTACATTTATTGGTGATCTGGATCCCTGTATTGATACAGAATTTAAAGGATCCTTTATTATAGGGACAAATTCCCTCTTCATGCTGTATCCGTTTGTTGCACTTGTGGGGGGATTAATCTGTCATGGCAAAGGTCCGTGCTCTCAGAGTGCTTTCTAGCTTATTTTTGTATTAATTTTGTATTTTTATCATTGGGAATTAAAGCATGTTTCCTTAATTTTGTATAATCTGTTGTTGGTACAATCTGCATATACTCAATGGTTGATCAAGGTTATTTGAAATACAGTGATTGGTTGTGCTTGACAAAACAGTTGATAATGTAATACCAAGAACATGCCAGCCTGGCATCACGATCAATTAGTCGCTAGAAATTATTCATCACTGTCACTTCCACCACCATCTTCATCATCATTATCAGCATCATTTACAGTTACATCATCCTTATTATCTATTATATTGCTACCATAAACATCATTAACATCATTGACTCATCAATGATTATTGTCACTCAAACCTACAACATTATTATTTGATCATCGTCAGCAACATACTTCTCACTACCAACATTTACACCCTTATCAGCATCAAATCATCTACATCTTTATCATAAGCAGCATCACCAATATCACCATATATAGACTTCTCATCACATGGTACCTTTATTATCTTGATCAGCTAAACAGTATTATGACTGAAATACTGTTAAAAACGGCGAACAATCCAAACAAACAAACAAATATTGTCGCCAACATCTACACACTTCTCATCACCAACATCTACACACTTCTTATCATCTGAACTATAATAATCACCAACATCTTCATTCTAATTTTCAACAAAATCTATATACATTCTTATAATCTCCAACATGTACATGCATATCATCGCCAACAACTTCACAACGCTCATTACCTGCATTTAACCATTATCATCACTGAATTCTACACACTTATCATCACCAACACCTATTCATCATCATCATCAACATCTACACACATATCATTATAATCAAAATCTACACACTTGTCATCACTAACATTTACACACTTCTCATTACTTAAATCTACATACTTCTCATCACTTAAAATCTACATACTTATCATCACTAACATCTACACGCTTCTCATCACTAACATTTACACATTTCCCATTACTAACATCTACACACTTCCATTACTAACATCTACACACTTCCATTACTAACATCTACACGCTTCTCATCACTAACATCTACACACTTCCATTACTAACATCTACACACTTCCCATTACTAACATCTACACACTTCCATTACTAACATCTACACACTTCCATTACTAACATCTACACACTTCCCATTACTAACATCTACACACTTCCCATCACTAACATCTACACACTTCTCATCACTAACATCTACACACTTCCATTACTAACATCTACACACTTCCCATTACTAACATCTACACACTTCCATTACTAACATCTACACACTTCCATTACTAACATCTACACACTTCCATTACTAACATCTACACACTTCCCATTACTAACATCTACACACTTCTCATCACTAACATCTACACACTTCCCATCACTAACATCTACACACTTCTCATCACTAACATCTACACACTTCCATTACTAACATCTACACGCTTCCCATTACTAACCTCGTACATGCTTCTCATCACTAACAACTACACACTTCCCATTACGAACATCTACACACTTCCCATAACTAACATCTACACGCTTCTCATCACTAACATCTACACACTTCCCATTACTAACATCTACACACTCCCCATAACTAACATCTACACGCTTCTCATCACTAACATTTACACACTTCCCATTACTAACATCTACACATTTCCCTTAACTAACATCTACACGCTTCTCATCACTAACATCTACACACATCACTAAAGGCCCTGTCACACTGTGGCAAATTTGAGCTTCGAGTTTTGTACGAGTTCTGGCAAGTTATAACTTGCCGTAAAGTGGACAAATTGGTTACGGAATTGTTCAAGACGACATTTGTTTGAGTTCTCGTCAACATATTAATACGATATGCGTACAATATCTTTTCGACGATCAAAGGCTTGTCTTTGAGAATGTAAAAGGCTATACGACTTTTGACGACATGTGCACAAGCAGATGTTGTAACAAGTCTCCCAAACTCGCAGCAAACTATGGAAACGTTAATTGGTTTCCATAGCAAACTCGTGTTAAGTCATGGAGCGATAATATACAGCAAACTCAACAACAAGGGAAGACATGTTTATGGAATGTGTTCGAGAGTGCGCGAGATTCCTTCGACATGTCTTCCAAACATGTACGAGAAAAAAGTCGCAGAGGTGCGGCAACAATTTTAAATGGTTTAAAATTCTCGCAGTTACTTGCCGAGTTCTGGCAACATAAGAAGACGTAAAAAGACATCACTGCGACATAAATGGTCATGTGTACAAGATCCACACAACTACAGATAATTTGTGTCGAGCTCGTAGCTCAAATTCGCCACAGTGTTTAATTTTAAATACATCCTTGTGTAAAGTTAAACACTAAACAATAGTTCTGTTCGCTTTTATTTTCAACTGAAGTCATATTTTGCATTTTTAAAAACCTTTCAAAATGAAAAATATGCATTTTTAACATTGTTTAATTTTAAATGCAGATCTGATAAAGTTTGTAAACATAGTATGTATGAACTTTGGGATGTATTATTAAGTTGGCGTCCCAATGTAGCGTCCCAATGTTATTTTACAATTGTTAACCATTTTTTTTAATGTTAGATATTTTTGTATTACACAACAAATGTTGGTATTTTATCAAATATTTCTGTTCAATTGAATTTGTACAGCTAAGCTAAGACCATTATATTTAGCAAAATACTGACAAAATACTGACAAAATCACCAATATTCAAATAAAATTTGTATCAGTAATAAATACCATACAGCTTTTTTTGCACTAACACATATCTCACAATAAAAGAGGACGTGTTCATGCATGCACGGTGACAAGATTTTTTTTTAAAGAAAATTTAAAGTAAAAAATGCATAAAATATTAGAATTATCATCTGGATTTAACAAACATGCCTAAACTTCATAAATCACCAAGCAATGTCGGCCAAGAAACAGAACAGGTCGAATCTATGTTTTGATGTCTTATTATATCGTCGCATAATAGAATGTTATAATAAATAACCCTCTACATTAGTTTTTTTATTTTATACCACTCAGTTATGAGTATAAAGTTTATAAAACACATATAAAATTATGTATTCTGTTATATCATATAATTACTCATATGAAACCACATTCTTACAGATTGTTAATGTTATTATTTATGTGCAAAACAGTCGTAACTGCAGTTAAGACCGTTTTGCGCTATAAAACACAGATAAAATTATGTCTTCTGTTATATCCTATAATTACGCATATAAAATAACCACCTTCTTACAGATTGTTTATGTTATTATTTATGTGCGAAACAGTCGTAACTGCAGTTACGACCGTTTTGCACTAAAAATATTACATTTTCAGATACGACCTTATGCCAATTAATGTTTTTCTTATAGTTAAAGGTAGATTATTGGGCTAATATTTTCACAGGTTATAAATTTTGGTAAATCAATACAAAATATGCAATAAAGTCATTTTTGTAAAAAATGTCAGTTACGACCGTTTTGCGTTGAGCCCGCGGTTTGTTTTCTGTGGGTTTTGCTTTTGAGAATTCCTGTTAAATTTGTTATCCATACCTAGAAACGCGGCTTAAATGCTTGTTGTTCTATTACTAGTATACCTCAGTCATAGTGTCAGGTTTTCGTCGCCTCGTTTAGCTACGTTGCGCAACGTGGCAGGTACGTTGTTCAACATGGCCGTAGCGCTCCTCAACGTGGCACAAGTTGGCAGTTACGTAGTTGAACGTAAACGACAAATCTGAGTTTTGAACGTGTTGAAAATACTGCTACGTTATATCACAACGTTCTAATACGTATTGGTACACGTGGCATTACGTAGCATAACGTGGCTTTTACGTACCACATCGTGAACAGAACCAGCGTCCTGTCAATTGCTACGTTATGCTGCGCTATTCGCTAAGCTTTAACTACGATACATTACGCACCACCTCGTTATTGGTACACTTAGTTGTGCTATGTACTGCGTTTTTCCACGCAACGCTACGTAATGACACGTTGTGGTACGTTGTCAAATGTAACGAAGCGTAGCGATAACGCAGTAACTTTGAAGTGCATCGAGGCGCAGCGTAGTAAAAATTCATTACAACTTGGCAGAACGTGAGTGCTAAATACGTACTAAAACGGCGCGTAATAACGTGACACTAGGACTGGGCCATGATGTTAGAAACCCATGTAAATAATGTTGTGTGAATTTTGGAAATGTTCAAAACTTATGGTTCATGTTTCTTTCTACGCATTATACACTGCACATTTCACACGTGCACATGTGTAATGGCCCAATTTCGTCATTTGTTTGTAAATGTAATAGATTTTGCGCATCAAAATTTATTCAGGAACAAAAACATGTAGAAAACCACTTTATCTTTATGAAACTTTGTATGTTCCTTTTTTACTTTTGTATGCTTTGCAGTTAGCTTGTGACATATATATATATATACATGTAGTTAGCTTGTGACATATATATACATGTAGTATCGTAATGCTAGTATGTTATTGAGAAAACTACTACAAATTGATTAAAGTAATACTTCTATTCTAACATGATACTCGCTTAGTTTTCTACAGACAAAGAACACAATTATCGTTGTTAAACTACACAATAAACAACGCAGAAAGAAGTCCCGATTCTGTGCTAAGCATATTAAAAAGTAGTTTTAATTACAATTGCAAAAAGACATGTCAAATCATATTAGAATCGAAATAATTTTCGATGTATCCTTGTTTATTAACCAATATGCAACGAGTTGGAGTTCTGATACGTAGGAATTAAACCACGAGGGCGTTAGAACGACAAAGAGATATTTATTGTTCTAACATGACACGCGCAATATTCCCGTTGTTAAATTACTTATTAACACCTCGAAAAAGTAGTTCCACAACTGTAAAATATAGTTCGCGTTATACATAAGTGAAGAATATGTTGTGAGGTTATGTTAGAATCGAAATAATGTTCGCTTTATCGTTACTTATCTGTAAATACACGACGATTTTTCGTTCTGATGCGTTTATATTAAATCACTCGGGCTAACGTCCTCGTGGTTTAATTCATACGCATCAGAACTCTTAATCGTTGTTTATTTACAGATAAACAACACAAAATCGAAAATTATTTCTTAAGTGATGAATAAAAGATAATGAAACTTGTTAAGGTCTGATGTTCCAAAGATAAACCAAGACATCTCAGTTAAATTTCTCAAAGTATTAACTTGAAAGTAACATTATTGTTATTATTTTTGAAGTTGTTGTTGTGTCTATTATTATTATTTTGTTGCAATGTGTTAGTGCAATTTTTACAATAAATATGTGTAGTTGTGTACTCGAAAATATCTGAATATCTGACAGCTTATTATAACATTAATATTTCAAACTGTGCAGTATCTGAAAATATCAAATTATAAATGAGGCGCGTCGTGGGCAAATCGGTATTAATGCATGTGCGTAAAGTGTCGTCCCGGATTAGCCTGTGCAGTCCGCACAGGCTAATCCAGGACGGCACTTTCCGACTACAGTGGATTTATGTTTAGAAGAGACTTCCTTGAAACAGAAAATACCATAAAAGCGGAAAGTGCCGTCCTGGATTAGCCTGTGTGGACTGCACAGGCTAATCCGGGACGACACTTTACGCACATGCATTAAGTCCGGTTTTCTCACGACGCGCCACAAATGCTTTTAAGTGACATATTGAAATAATAGCCGTTAAAAAAAGCCGTGTCTTATAAATCATGCAGTTCTTGAAACCCAAAGGTCACTTTGACGATGTCGGAAACAATAATTAGTGTACTTTCAAAAATAAATTTGTTTTGCAAACGCTTTACTTGTATAAACAATTATTAAAAGCTAAAACTACGAACACATAAATATTTAGTAAGAGTTTTTACAAGAATGGCTTATCAAGTCGACTTGGGTAAAAAAACAATAATGGCTGTCTTCTACTGACTTGAGTAACATCGAGGAGATTCTTTACTTATTTCCGAATTCTGTGATAATCTACTTTGCTTGTGATATATATGTGAACTGGTCTTCTTCTAATACATTTATTGTTATGTCTCGATTTTGCTCCAGGATTTCTGTCTTTCAAAATATGTTGTATACGTCATACATAGTCTATAAAGTGTTCATTTTCGTCAAAATACATGAAAGTTTTTATACTGATGACAGTTAGTTTTCGTCAAATGAAAACAGCGTAATTAAAATAATATATAACATGCTAAAGAACGATGCGAATAACGGTCATACATATAACAATCAAAACTGGGCTTGTCACGTGAAAACCATTCTCGAAAACATTGGCTTGTCTGACCTATGGATTAACCAAAACATAACCGAAGCGCAGTTAATACAATGCAAACAAAGAATACTAGACAGTTATACACAAACCTGGCATAGCGAGGTAAACAATTCTCCACGCCTATCTTCTTATTGCTTATTTAAACAAATCTTAACACTAGAAACGCAATAGAAAATGAGTATCATTTCATGTTAGTCTGTCCAATATATACACACATTAGAAAAAAACTCCTAAAACAACATTTTTGCAGGTGGCCAACAATTTCAAAGTTTAAAAGATTAATGTCCAGCGAAAATAAAAATGAAATAATAAGTGCAGCGAAGTTCATTTATGAAGCAACTAATTTAAAACGCCAATTAGAACGTAATTAAAACATCGTTTACCAGTAAAATGTTAAGTATCCTAGTCATAAACTACGAAACTACTGATTTTTATTTCACGCAAACATGTTTGATTTTTTTATCATTAAATACTTCATCCTATTAGTATTTAAATAATATATGAGCAATAATGTTTGTTTCTCTCCAATTATAGATTTATTCTCTTTACTTCTTGTCAATAAAAATATAATTGTGTTTAACCATTTTATAAGACAATTATACGTTCCACTTCTGCCATTACTTGTAAATATTTATACTTATTCATATTATGTAGGCTATGAGCTTGTATAAGCTTTGTTGCTGAATAAATGTTGTTGTTGTTGTTGTTGTAGTTATTTTAGTAATTGGATGTCTGGAATATGTCAAATGGACTGATTATCGGGTATGTTTACATTTCGGACAGTTTTGACCAGCGGTTTGTCTTCGATTTCTTACTTCTAATATCCACACATATAAGTTGTTTTTGACATGTCCATTTTATAAATTCAACATACCTGTTTGGTGTACATTTTGTTCAGCTTTTATATATTAAGGTACATTTAACAGGGCAAGCCAATTCATTATGTTAGTTATTAATTTCAATTTATTTATGGATACATTTTTTAACATTTTGCAGATATTTTAAGAGTTTATGTTTACATAAAACATAATTATCCAAGTTTACTGCAATACACAATTAACAAAAATGTTAATATAAAAATCTAAATATTAAAGTAATTATTGAATTCCACAAAGACAGACCTTAAATATTAATTTGAGGGTCAGAGGGACAGGAACTTACGCCACTAGTAAAGGCACGTCTTGCTTAGACGGAAGCTGATTCGGAACTCCTTGTGTAGGACCCGCAGATTACATAAAACCCATACTCACCATACCACACCGTACTATACCGGGACGTTTCACAACAATATACTAATGCTTTTGTTAATGCCATAATGCAATTAATATACAGCACCGTGAAGTATAATTTTATAACAATTAATAAGATATAACCATTCCTCGACATGGAAACACGCAACGATGATAAATAAATTGGCTCAAGATAAATAAGAGCCAGTGTGAGCGATTAAACGTGTCGGTATCGGCGTGGCGAAAGGAATGAATTTGTCGTTATGAAGAAATTCATTTTAAAAAAAACATGACATATGGTACATATTACTGTTTATTTTAATTTTATTTGAACTTTCCTCGATCATATTCGTCCTCTCATTTGTATTGTTCAAAATATGAAAAAAATGAAATGTTTATATTTTGAAATTGTATATATCCCTTTTAACTAGAGATATATTAACATTGTGCCATATTTGCATAGGATTTTGTGGATATGTTTTATCTCCACTGGCTGAAGGTCAGCGAGCTTATGCCATGGCGGTTCGTCCGTCGTGCGTGCGTGCGTCCGTGCGTGCGCGCGTCCATGCGTGCTTGTGCTAACTTTTTATTTAAACGACATCTCCGAAACCGATTGGCCGACTTTGATGAAACTTTACAGAAATGTTCCTTGTTTGGTCCTCTACCAAAGTTGCTCAAATGGCCTCTGCTGCTCAAGATAGACGCCAGAGTTATAAATAGACAAATCTTTTAACGACATCTCTTAAACCCCTGGGTGGATTTTGAAATAATTTCACAGAAAAGTTTCTCGAGGCTGCCTCCACCAAAGTTGCTCAAATGGTTTCGCTCCGTTGTAAAACATGACTGCTAGGGGGCGGAGCCATTCTTCCTTATATGGCTCTGTTGAAAAGTTTGAAAAACGTCTTGCCAGAAACCAATGGTTGGATTTCAAAATTATTCGAGAGAAATGTTTGTTGGGTGGTTATCTACCAAAGTTGCTCAAATGGTTCCGCTCTGTTGAAAAACATGGCCGACATGGGGCGGTACCATTTTTTCTTATATGGTTATATTGAAAACTTCGAAAATCTTCTTGTTATAAACCACAAATTGGATTTCGGAATAATTTTACAGAACTGTTCCTTGGGTGGTTCTCTAAAAAAGGTGCTCAAATCGTTAACCGCCAGGTGGGTGGGGCCATTTTACCCTTATGGCTATATTGAAAAAATTGAAAATCTTTTGGTCAGAAACCACTGGTTCGATTTCCAAATAATTTCACAGAAATGTTCCTTAGGTGGTTCTCTACCAAAATACTTTTTATTTTGATTCGTTAAAAATGGCCGCCAGAGGGCGAGGCCTTTCTTCCTTATATACCATCAGGGTCCTTTTGCTTCTGACACTTCTTTCTCAATAAGCCAGTGGAGCGATACAGGCACTCATATGCCTCTTGTTTTCTTATGCCTTGATTCGAGACGTTTTTGATTGGTTTATATTTGTTAGATGGTTTATTGTAAAATGGACCCGATACATTTTTTGTTGTATACATGAGGTTAGAAAGTGTGTGTAAAGTATGTTTGTTTTAAAAGTATGTGATATTTATACTATTTTGTTTTATAAATTCACCTACATGTAAATAAAATACATGTAAAAAAATGATGCGTATAGTTTTGAGCCGTTGGAATTTGATCGTTTTTCGAGCTCTGTAACTTTACTCAATGGACTCTAGTAAGTGGATTTTTTCCTGCGAACAATGTACTTACATTGTAATCAAAAATTATTTTGTGTCGGCCAGAACTATAGCGGTTTCCTTGGATTTACCCAATTTCGCATTGGTTCTCATTGGTTCTACCCAGAACTCAAACTGTAGAGCATCATTTAATAGGTTTTAACGAAATTATGTTTAAATATATGAAAAGCAGTTAGTCTTAACATTAGTCAAGATATTGTACAACATAATACAGGTGCATGTAGTTCACAGGCAGTAGAATTGCAATATATTCGTCGATAGATTCACTCGAGTGGTCCATCTTCAAGATCTTGGGCAACTTCACAGATTAAAAGATTAAATATTATATGTATAAACACTAAATTGTATTTCTGTCAATAAAAATGAAAGCTACGTTGAACAACATGTCTGTGATACACTGCAATATCTTTATTTGTGACTTTTTATAACACATTAGACTTTAATTATATGATACGCAGTTCCGCTTCTAAACAGCAAATATATCAAAATGTTCCGCTCCTGCGAATCCAGTGTTTTTCCACTATCTACTTAATGCTTCCTAAATATTTGTGCGCGCGATATAGGTAATTATACTCTCGTGCATTGTGCGTTAGTACTTAGTCACATGATTTCATAGCAAGTGATTCATCACTCTGGGTACACAGGCGATTCTAAAAATAAATCGCCTCTGGTACATCATGCGACATTTTGGACTACTTTCAATCACATGATCATCAAAAACGACTGCGCCCATAAGCTACAGTATTGAAATTCCGATCAACAAAATGCACACGCAAATGTTGTAAATTATTGGGAATTATTATAAATAAAATGGTCGGAGTAATTACCCAAATAACAGTACGTTAAATAGTATGAAATGCCATTCAGCTGTGGAATAGTGATATATTCAGCTCCATTTGAAGCCAGCTGGAGTTTGGAAATATGCTGAGTTATCTTTAGCATCACTTCTGTGGTACACTGAAACACACGTACTAGTGTTTCACTGTTATGGTGCTGTTGACATAATTCACTCAAAACCTTGATCGTAATGTAACTTGTCAAGAGGTAAGGATGTTTTAAATTTATGCAGAATGTGTCACTGTGATTTTTTCTTAATAAATGTAGTCTACACTACCAAATTTTGCTTTTGTCAAATATTCTAATTGATGAATCTGTAATATTAAAGTTGTATCCATACTTGTTTATCAACTGTCCTCCACATTTTAAATGTAAAATAAACCTGCCATTTCGGTATGAAATTGTGTGTTGAAAATAAGCTCATATACCGGTATAATATGACTTAAATTTTTGGATTTGCTTAATGATATTAACAACACGCTCCTGATCATATTAATCAAAAGTATTATAAGAAAGCCACTAACTTTGATACTATTATGGACACCCAGTCTTGGATAGGGATTTCATTTGATGCCAAATCCTGCTTTTTGATGCACGCAAATTGCAATTTTCTCATATCTGACTCAAGCAAAAATGTGCCTTGCATCATTTTGATCCACTTGTTTTCAATAAGCCAACTTCAAAAGCACTAAAAATCATATTTTCATAACACTCATATTTTGTTTTAATTGAAAAAAATAATCACACAACAACTTCTAAACACAAGAAAATACTAAAAAAATATCTACCATAAGATCAATAAAATCATTTACCCCCACTGACCATGTATTCAACTGACAGTAATTATGTCAATCCAGTTTTGGAATTCATTTAAACAGCGTACCACAAAACAAAATAATCACAGTACTTCAATTTGTTTATAAGCATTGCTCATATAAATGCATACACAAATATAGTTAAATAAACCAGATGAGTACAGGTTGTTATATTTCATATTTTGTGTAAATGTCACTTTCATGTTTGATTTCAGGAGAAAATTGATATTCAATGGTTATAATTTGTTAAAAACTGAACTTAACAACAAATAAGGTGATTTACTTTATCACCATTACACTATATAGATGCATACTGTTTCCTTCAAAGTTAATCATAAGTCATTGCAGATACATCACTAAATACAGTATAATTGATAATCTTGTGAATAAAAGCATATTTCATGTGTTTCAACGTGCTAGATATAACTGAGTACTATCATAGAAAATGTCCTGTTTGGGTTGTTTACTTGCTTGTAGAAATAACGCTATGTTACTGATTTCATTAATTCCAAAAAGTAGCTGTATTTCTTTCACATCACTTCTCAAGTTTGTAAGTGATTAAGTGTTTTGAAAATAGTCTAATTTCCCTCTATCGCATTGTCATAATGACGGTTACATTACCATTATATATTAATATATAAAAATAAATATTTTTAATATTATTATATACATTTTATATGGGAAATATATCAAAGCATTATTCAAAGCTATATAAATGTGTAACCAGTTATAAAATATATGTGCTTCAAATACATCATTAAGGTATTGCAAGTTCAGGACACAGAAGCTGAAAACAGCTTAAAATTGGCACAGTACATGATGGTAAATTCAACCTGTGTTCCTTTCATTTCAATTAACAAATTTTCATAGTATCATTATCATATTTACATAAAACTGGCAGTCTTTCATTATATCCTTGGATAATATTTGGTTGGTCTGCCAGATTTTTTACACTCTAGTCGAGTTTCTAAACTGAAAGTTCTCATTGAGCTCTTGTAGGGATACCAGTCACAGCCAGGTTTGGTATTTTTCGGGAGCTGACCATATTAATCACAGACTTGCAAAATTTAGTTCACCTGTAAAAAAGAGACATGTGACTTAATTTTAAGGAACATTTTGTAAGTAAGCATGTGATGTAAAGGTTAACATAAACAAAAAGTAAAATTCTATTTAGACTTAAATTAGTTGTACTAGTTAACAAGAATTATGCCAACTATTCATAGCTAAAGTAATAATATTAATGCTGCAAAAGCTATATAATCAGATTAACTTATGGTAAATTACTAATAAGAAACCATGGACATTAGATAAAAGTTAATGAATAAAATGAAACAAATGATATAATAATAATAAGAAGAAAAGAAGAAGAGGAAGAAGAAATGGAAGAGGAACAGAATTGCTATTTAATTGCATATACTTAATTATTGTATACAAATGAACGAACTGGATATACTGAAGAATATCATAATACTTTATGATAATAACATTAACAACATCAAATTTATCAAATAAATACATTAAATTACAAAACAATAATAAATTAAATATTAAAACATGTTATTTTACCTGACAAATAAGGCCTTTTCTAAAGCCAGTAGTAAAACGCAATGGCAGCCCGTATTGCGTAGACATTTGCATTATCTTTATTTGATTCTTCCTCAAAACCTTGTTTTTATCAGTGTAATTTAACTAAAGTCTTAACATCTGTTTCACTATTAAGTCTAGTTTCGCTTTCAGTTTGGATAGTTTGTAAATTATATTTGCATAGTAAGCCTTTTGGATAATAGGTGAAGATGCCTGCAAAATATACATCTACCTCTCCTCATTTATCATCGTTTCGACATAAAATGTGGTGCTATTTCAACGCGCGTCGTGTAAAGCCCTATAACACAGGCGGATCACGCGTTCGGTGTATCAAGCCAAGATGGCTCCATGTTAGACACGAGATCTATCTTACGGAGCATTCCGGAGTTGGTCGATGTATCACGATTGGTGAATCATTGTGTTTTTGTTCTACAAATAACGATTACTAAGTTTTGTACACAAAGCCTCACAGGAAGTTAATCTGGTTCCTCAACTTCAAAACTAACAGCAGCGATAGCAGGAAACCAAGCAAAAAACAAAACGTACATGTTAGCTAACGGAATATTCTCCAGAGGTTTGTCAAATAATATTCTATTTTTCCAGTATTAATTTGTTTATTTAATCATCTTAATTTTTATAATAATGATAGGCAACGCGTTTTCATTGTTAAACGCACATGCTTCATTCAGTTTAGGAAGTGTTCTTTATTAAAAGCTTTGACAGAAACACTTGTAGTATTCGTGACGTGAATTGGTCACGTGGTTTGTTAAATTTTGTGGGAAGCACTTAACTACAGGCTATTGTGGGTGTAATAATAAAAGGCAAAATTGGGTTTCCGAAGAAAGAAATAATGCTTAAATATTAAAAATGCATTTAAAATATGAAAATACAAATATATTAAGGATGTTTCATGTCTGAATTGTCTGTAGTGGATGAAAGTCTTGAACAAATCTTATTGGCTATATAGGAATACGTTGTTACAGCATAAAAATTTCATTTAAACACTTAATACACCTACAGTTACAACAACACAAAACTGGACATTTACAAAAGCAAAGTCAGGACTAACTACGTTCAGCACGTCTAGCATGCCGTCGTAATGGGCACACTGACCCGCATTTAAATATTTCCGAAATTTTGCACGTTGGAAACACAAGCTCCAAACTTATTAAATGAATTAAAAAAATTAACCACAAAATATTGTTGACAAAAATACAGTGATTCCAAACACTTAGGGCTTAGTCATATAACTTAGTACATAGACTTGAAATAATTACAGGGTGTATTATTGTATCATCACACAATGACGAGCGTTCAAACATGTCTCGTGGAATAACGTCAGCGCATGTGGTATCCGTCTTTCAAGTACGATACATATAGAGACACAACCCCACCCCACTTAGGCGTAAAAAAATATGTTTGTTTCAGGTAACATGACCAAAACATTAGGGTAGGTAGGAAGGGATTTATTAATTATTACTTTTTTATAATTTGCAAATGGCCAACTTTAATATTCTTAAACTGAATAAATATTCAAAACATGTCTGAAATATCCTTAAACATTGTTTTAAAGTGGATTCTATCAAAACTAAACACTCATTTAACTAACAAACATTTAATTATTGAAAAACATAAATATAACAAAAAATATCTGACAACCCCAATAAAATGTTCTAGGGTCGGGGTATTTTTAGTGTAGGTCGGGTAAACTGAAACAAACATATTTTTTTTTACGCCTTAACAACCAGCTTTTGCATAACAAGTGTTTAAACAATGGGAGTTATACTATGCTGAAGGGTTCTTGAATGACTTCTTAAGGACACAACAAACAGAGTGCTTGAACCAGGGTTTGAAATAGTATATTAAACACACTTATAAATTGTACGAGTTCTTTTCGTGTCAACTCGCAAATGAAAAATGTAACGCGAAAAAAATATATGAATTCCAAAACTGGATTGACATTAACCATATATATACCAGTGTTATATTTTATTTTTCTAACTTTCCAAGAATGACAATTTATTTCCTTTCCCGGTACCAACGTAACCCGTGACACAACTGAAGCTAGATATGGACCATTGAGGACGGATAAGTTGAGCCTTCATATGCGCTATTTCTCTGGCAAAATTTTGCAAATTGAACAAAAATTACTCGCATTTTCTTCTTTTTTTTTTTTTACAAATACTAGCATTTTGCAAGATCGAACCAATTGTAAGGATCTACTATCATATATACGATCTTAAACCATACATAGTGACATGTATACATAAAAATATCAGCTAAGTTTATTCGATATTTAAGTGTTTGTCTGGTTATTATTATGTGCCTTGTTTCATTTCTGTGCGTTTTGTAATTCTCCCGAAATAAGATCTAAAAATAAAGAAAAAAATCGTATACACGCGTACAAACTTTTAAGGAAGTCACACTGTTAACATTATTAAGGAAGTCACAAAACAACATTATTAATTTTCGAGGCAACGCATAAAAAGAACGTCGTTCAGGGGTCGAATGTAGCACTTCCTTGTTGCGCTCGCGTTAACTGCTGTCCGCGTACAGGGTCGCATGAAGAAACGCAGGAAATGCAAGGGCAACTCGCGGTACGTCCCCTCCGTCGGGGCCGCGGAGGGGGAGGAGAGGGGGCGTTGTGAGAAGTGTCCGTCATGCAACGGGGGTGGATTCGTCCTCAATAGGACAGTAAGTGTTTCAGAACAAAATGTTTCAAGTATAATTTTAAGAACGTTGTTAACAAAATTCCTTGTGATATACAATACGTATTTATTTTATGTTATTGTTTAGTAAATACATTTCAAGTCTTACCCTCACAATGTTGAAAACGAAACTTATAATATTTGAGATATTTTAAAATCTGTCGTTTAATTATATGCTTACAATTTATAGACGTCGACTTTGCTAATATAAGACGTTATTCTTATTTAACTAGTTTCACGTATGGAGTTATGTCGCCCTCATGCCACGTCCCAATGCTATTATGCCCCACCACCGGGACGCTATGCCCCCCCCCCCCCCCCGACCCCTGGACAGTTTCCCCAGTATCCCGGACGTCGATGCCTTATCAAGGGTTGTATGCAAACAGCAAAATTATTGTAAAGTTCACCAGCTGGACATTTTGTGTTTCATCTCAGATGCGCGTCGAATAGACGCTAGCCGATTTTTTTTCCTTTTAGTCAAGTGTCGAATATGAGGTATTTCGAACAAATGCTGTTCAGTTAGAACGTGCACAATTTTAGAGTTCTTGACATACCAGTATCGTTGTGACACTTAAAACATAAGGCCATACCAATTTGATTCTATGTTTAGCGTTCTCGGGCTGGCAGGTTTTTGGATGCCTGAACGAAAAAACAACACAATTTTGAATCGAAATGGAAAGCATATACAAATTGGAAAAAATGGCTTTCAGGTGTTTTACCAATATTTTTAGAAATAGTGTGCAACTAGTCAATTTACAAGGCTAATATACTGTGTTAAAGTAGATTCCCAATATGAAGATGATATGATAACAGTTTTGCAGGTAAACATTTGCTTAAGCTTGTACCACTGCCATGAATAAGTTGTGAATGAAACATGTTTTTTTTATCGACTCATTTTGTTTTTCTACCTGGTTGGTAGGTTTCGAAAATTCATGGGGACGCCAAACATAGTATAACATTTGTATGGCCTAATTTAGCTGCTACTTGTCTTAGAGGATGGAAGGTAATGTGTTTGTCAATTTAACATCAACATCTGACTCAGCGTTGTCGAGGCTTTAAAATGGAAATAGATCCGTTTTAAAGGTAAATACTTAGAACGAAATATCGCCTGCTGTCTAATAGTCAGTTACGAAAAGGAACAATCGTTTTTATTGTAAATACCATGAAATTTCATGACACAATCTTTGTTTATAGTTGGTTAAAATGTTGATAATGAGGGGATCAACCATTTATTATAAATAAATGTATTGTAAATCCCCCAATCATGATGTTCTGTTTACAAACACGCTGTAAGCGTCTGCATTTTAAATCGTTTTTTTTTTATACCTGTATCGATTAGTTCATGTTTATAACGGTTCTCACTTGCATTTTTACGGACTGTACATGCAGCATGATGGAAAAGCACCGTTCGCCAAGCACATTGATATATAGGTCATGGGATCTGCGTCAAACACAATCTAGTCATCCATAAAGCGCACATATATACATGTAGTTGCATTAAATATTTTCATCGTTATCGAAGTGCTTTCGATTTACTCCATAATTGTGCATACTTGGTTACTAAACAGCAATTAAAAATCAGCACGGGACTGAAAATATTTGATTGTTACTTGTTTTGTGTTATTAAACAAGGGACTATTTTCACTAGCGTACCGATATCATAATGAACGTTCGCACCGGAACACATCGCTTGTATTGTGCGATTTGATTGACCTGGCACTCATGAACATTCCGTGTATTTTCGTAAATCTATTTTAAGCTACTAACCCAGATTAGAGACTCAGACATGAATCATTACTATGTAACAGTTGCTTTTGGAGTGCAGTGGTATGTACGCAAAGTTTGTAAACATGAAGTTTTGGGTTCGATTCCCAGAACAGGTGCTTTTAATTTATTCATTTTTTTATTAAATTATTTTAATTTATTTAATTGACCATTTTGCTGACGTCATGACACGGAATCTCATCATCAACCTCGATTCTGACACAGAAGAGAGCTGCATTGATACCGCGAGCGAAACAGAGTCTTTGTGTATGCATTTTTATGAAGATAAAATTAAACTAAGAAAAATAAAAAAAGGAAAGAAAACAAAATAAAGAACAAATGTCACGAGAATAAGTGATGTTGAAGTAAAAGAATTTTTTTTTAATTTTGCCTGGATTTGAACCACAGTCATTGTGATTCAAAGTCTAAAACACTATCTACCGCGCTATTCTTCCTGACACTTATTGATGAGGGTTCTTGTTATATGACTATGAAATCCGTGCTTTGCACGCTAGATAAACATTAAACCGATCTAAATAGAACAGCCGAGCGCTACCGGAGATTAATGAGTGCCAGGTCAATAAAATCGTACAATACGGGCATGATATCACACAAATACCCATCTGGGTCAAAGCGTCTAGTGTATGTTACAACTACTCAAGTACAGAAGTACATGTTATTACCGTCATATGATTTGTAAGTATTGCATCATCAAATAAAACACGTTGTTTGTTTGAAACGGGCTAGTTTAAACCGGTTTGCAAAGCTGAACTTTAACCGAAGGGGAATCTCATGAAAAGTCCGATTTATTATTTGTAAACATTTATACATAAAATTTTATCAGATTGATATAGAAACAGTACAACTAACAAAAACCGAACACGATTATCGTAATATGGAGATCTTTTACATAAGAAATACTTTTCGATTCATCGTTGTTTATCGGCCAATAAAAAACGATTTGGAGTTCTGATGCGTAGGAGTGGTTCAATAGCCACGTATCAGAACGACAAAGAGTAGTTTATTGGCCGATAAACAGCGATAATGCGAAAATTATTTCGATTCTAACATGATTTGACAAATATTTGTGCAATTGTAATGAGAACTACATTTTACTTTACTGCGCACGGAATTGGGACTATTTTCATGTTAGAATTCTGTATTGATGCTTTCTTGTGGATAAAGAATACTAGCAAATGGCAGTGTTCAGAATTATAGATAAAACTGTCCTCATGCTTTACATCTGCTCTGATTAATTGTGATAAAAACCTATCAAAAAATAAATAAATAAACGTGATTTGTTTTCCCGTACATGTTTGTCAACACAGAGCCTGTTTACATATCTGAAAAGTGATGAGCCATAAACTGTCCAAATCGGCAAACAAATGTATTGCTCATAAGTAATGGGTACTGACGCTACAAACCTCGATGAGCATCGATGTTAGCGCCAACGCACGCGCGAATCTTGGACTCGTGCTCGGAATACCTGTGCTTGCGATTCTGGTGCTGTGCATTGTCGCAACCGTGATTGCGTTCCGATGGTATCGGACACGTCCAAGTATAAACAGCAGAGCGACACAAGGTATATACGAATGCATGTATACATTTACTGTTAACTAGACTTATTGTATAATGTATCAATCATGTGAATATTATGGATCGATGGACAATCGTTTTGTTCCCATGCAATATTACCAACACTTGATAATTGTAACACGTAGCAGGGCTGGTATTCACAAAGCATCTTAAGTTATTTCTTAAATATCTTCACTTAAAGTGAATGTATTATATTTCTTTACTTAATAAACAGACGCATATGATGTTGATATTGCTCAAATAACGCTTTCATAATGATGCTATTTGAAAGTGTTACTTAATGCTAAGCTGTTTCTATATGGAATTATACGGTTGAGGAAATTTCCAAATTTGAGGATAAAATTTAACTTAAGATGCTTCGTGAATACCGGCCCTGAACTATCATACACTTGATACGAATGCATTTAAGCAGAACAAGCAAGAGATGATCAACTCGAAGTGGCGAATAGCGGCACAACACTGCTCTCTAGAAATGTGACAGTTGATGGTTCGGTGGGCTGCCCTGGCGAATACCGTGTGCCGGACTGCCCTGGCGAATACCGTGTGCCGAGAGAGATGCCTGTTGTATATTCGGTAGAGCAGCTCCAACAAGAATTCACTAGTAGGTTTATTCTTCTTTTGGCACGATTGCTGCAGCGTTACTGTTTTTTGCTTCTTTTGAAATCTAAACAGTTACTAATGGCCGACCTGTTATGATGCGCTTTTAGGGAATATGTTAAGCCTTAGTTAGTTCTTTGTTGAATTGTTTTGTATTTTTAGTATGTCGCTGTCAATAGGTTTTTGAACTATTTTACTATATTCATTGATACTACATCGAATGTGATAGAATGCATTAATATGTTTATTGCAAAAGTTTTTTTTGGGCCAGACTTACAAGTACTGAAATTAATAAACTACACAAATCATATATTAAATTTTGTTTAGTGTGAATTAATAAATAATTTGTGTCTTTCAGGTTTGAATCACAGCTTACCGGAATACGTAAGTTGTACACCGGATTGGAAGCTCGATCCTGACGATGAATTTACCAAAGTGTGTTTCGTCGAAGACCTCAGACCAAAACAAACGAAGAACATTTTTCAAGTTCTTAGGGATTGATGAAAGCGTCTACTTATCCTAGGAAGAACTTTGGAAAGACAGAAGACAAATACATTCTGAGTTGGTTTATGAGGTGCTGATGAAATGGGTGAAGCAAGATCATGGCAGTTCTTTCTGTCTGAAGCTCTGTGAAGCAGTCAGTCAAGCGGGTTGTTGCAATATATGCTTGATTTAGCCGACATATGTTTAGCGTATCCTAAAGTAGATAACGTAGGTTCAAACATTATTCTAACATGATACTCGCTATTTTTCTATAGAAAAAGCATAAAATTATCGTTGTTAAACTATCCATAAACAACGCAAAAAAGAAATCCCGATTCTGGGCGGAGCATAGTGAAAAGTATTGCCAACAACAAAATATATGTCAAATCAAGTTCGAATCGGAATAATCTTCGCAATATCGTTGTTTATCGGCCAATAAACAACTATTTGTCGTTCTGATGCGTGGGTATTAAACAACTCGAGCTAACGTCCTCTTGTTTTAATTCCTTAGCATCAGAACTCCAAATCGTTGTTCATTGGCCGATAAACAACGATAAATCAACAAATGTTTCTTAATTATAAAATTATTATCGTGTCTTCATGGAAATATGTTTTTGTAATCATTGCATTAAATCATCTGCCGGTGTCACGACCCGTATTCACAAAGCTTTGTAGGAACATACTTTTCACAAATCATATTTGTTCACATCTGTAAAAAAATACTGGTTCGCGATTAGTATCCGTGATTTTTTAGTAGTTTTTCTTTATTTTCAATCGCGTAAGTAATACTTTTAAAGAAAAAATTGCTGCAGTACAAAGTTCGGCTCCTTCTGTTTACGAGGATGTAAATATCTTGTCATGACGTCATATGTTTTTTTTTCATATAAGGGGCTCGAAAGGGGTAATAAATAAGCAATAAAACTAGTAGTATCCGTGATCGTTCATTTTAGTTGAAAATGCGAATTTTGTGGTACACACCTCAAGATTTTAATTGCTTTATGCTGTTCTACATTATATTACCTACATCACAATGATGTAATAATTTTAAATTATATGCCAGATTAGCGACGATAATGCGATTACGAACATAAGTGCATACCGGAAAATGGTCTTTTGATGCCCCCTTTTGCGCCCCTTACAAAATATGCTGATGGTAAACGGGAGATAACCATGGTATTATCGAAGTATACATCGCTCCTGCATTGAAATTCTGTCAAAATCGTCCCGAAACTAGCCGTATAATTGAGTAAACATTTTAAAATTGCAATTCTTTATTAATATTTGCTTTTAGTAAACATATTTCAATTGCAATTCATCTTTTTTTTAGAAAATTATTTCACGAAAAATGCGCGTTGAATATATGGATGGTGGTGTTTGAATACTAAAATTGCTGCTTTATGTTAATAACCAAGCTATCTCTCATGGTAAAGCGAAAACAGGGAAGTGCAAGATAAAAATAGGGGTTCAATTATATATTTAAGCGCATGCGCAAAGGCGTGCGCGTGAATGCCCCGCGAGGAGTAAAGTTGTTTTGAGATTTTTTTTTAACAAAAATGTTAATATCTTGAAAAATATGAAGTTCTGCAGACTTAATTAATTCTGCGTTTAGAACAGTTGCTAGGTGATGTGTGTAAACACAACATGCAATGCTGCAGAGCTTTAACACCTTTTAATATACAAATCACGGATACTGCTACTTCATGGATGCTACTGCTATTTTCTGTGAAGTTTGTGTTTGCATCCAGTTTTCAATATGCAATGAAATAATATTCTTCTGTGATAACACGCATGCCCCGTTTTGGGCCAATCGCATTCTTCACACGTAAAAATGTGACAAATGAGATCCTATTCTTCAGAGTTGTGTGAAAAATATGATTTGTGAAAATATGATCCTACAAAGCTTCTTAGTGAAGAAACTTCTTAAATTTCATAAAGTATGTGACTGTCTTTGTGTAGATCCTTTTGGATTAAAATGTTTCTACTGCTATATTTTTCGTGACAGATAATTCGTATTTAGTATTTTTGAATAGATATCATTGCATTTAACATATAAAAAATGTATATGAACATTTTACTAAAGAAAAAATAATGTACACGATTTATTTACGAGCTTTGAAAATACTGCCCAAGTTTATGTTATGTAAGTTATAGGTGTAGCTTTCTTTGACCGAAATATGTAAGTTATTTAACGAGCCCGCATGGCGTAATCAAATATTTAACATATTGAGGTCAAAGGGTGCTGCAAGTGTTTAATACCATATTTACCAATCACATGGTAACTTTCCACAATGCCGATCCCAATAAGCAGTATTTAGACGTCACGTGATGTCTGACATCCGTGTCGTTTCCAAATTTAGAGCTGTCGCAAGGTCACATGATGCGATCCGAATGTGCAGGTTTACTGTACAATAAGTAGCGTGCGATTAAATTATAATAAAATTGCAATATACCACACGGTAGTTATTGCACGATAAGATCGCATATTAGGCTCGTCCCACCAGTTACCGTTTTGATATCCCAGTTATTGAATACAGAAAAACATAGAAAACTTAAATGATATTAATTATGTCTGAGGCAGAAGACTTTTCTTTGTAACGGTAGTCGTTAAATCGTTAACTGTGTTCTTTTAAATAACCAGTTACACAGTTATTGATGATTAATTATAATCGTAAATCATTAATGCACGTTAGTATTTTCGAACGGTTCACTGCAGTTCGTATGTCGGAGTTTGTTTTGACTCGAAAGCACTGTAACATGATGTTTGGGACATACATGTGCACAGACAATGTTGTTTTGGTCTAGGTTTTTATGTTGTAAACCACTAGATAAAAACCGTTGTTTACACTTTGTTTTCTAGAAACTTATTCGTTGCTTATAATTGCCATATTGCTTATAATTGCTGTCTCGATATATATCATCTAAGTGTAAATGTATTTCAGATATTGTATATAAAATGGATCTTGTAATTATTATTAATTTTAATTATTATACCTATATTTATTGAAGTTTGTTCAACTCAATGTACATGGAAGAAATAAAGGTATATATACATTTATACATGTTCCTTCAAAACTAGTCAAATTACGAAAAAATGTAAATAAATCAATAAATTAGCAAACATAGGTTATGACTAAGTATACAATGTCCAATAATGTATAAAGATATAATGTATATGTAGTACAACCAAGTTGTATTATTATCTAGTATATGGAAAACTAACTTTAAAAATGTAGGGTCGCCTTTTTAACGTATGTTTACATTTAGAATACTATATGATAAATACATACTAGTTCGTAGTGCAAGTATCAATCAGAAAAATAATTCAAATGAGTGACCTCAAATAATGCAGTAAGTTGCAAGAAAAAACAATATTTAATTATGAATTTCACCATATACACACCTTTAAAAGTCGGATATCATGATTGGGATTGTTTTTTATTTCCATGTGTTAAGCAGGCATTTGCAATTGTGTGAGTACATATACACCCAGAGTTTGTTTGATGTGCGTATCTCAAGATTTTGCATGTGTTAATTACGCGTGTACGCACGTTATCTGATCGTTTTTTAAATGTATGAATTATTATAATGTATTTTTACTTTATATGAACAAGTACAATTCTGCATTTGCTTGCTTATTTTCGAATATTCATTCTTTAGAGTTATGTCCCTTGTATGTCTTGAAAGTGTGACAAAGTTCAAATATAGAATTTTCTGGGTTTCCAGCGTACATGTATACACCACCGCCGTGGTTAGCCAACGTCGTCCACCACCGTGGTCCACCGCCGTCGTCCACCACCGTGGTCCACCGCCGCAGTCCACCACTGTGGTCCACCACCGTCGTCCACCACCGTGGTCCATGGTCCACCGCCGTCGTCCACCACCGTGGTCCACCGCTGTGGCGCCATGGAAGCGAGACCACCTATATTTGTCAGCCAATCATAGTCGAGCTAGTGTTCGGTAAAATCCGGTATAAAACCAATCCGTGCATAAGCATGTCATTTGTTTGTCAACATTGAAAGGATAAGGTTTTCTCAAGTCAAAGGTATGTTACTTAACTTTAATCGATAATAATTATGTATTATTTTCAGCTTTTTGGTAACAGCACTGAATAACAGGTTCCAGATGATATAAAATGCCATCTTATAGTGTATTGTTTATTTTTTGCTCGAGTTTAAACATAAATCTTAAACTGCGTAGATCAATAAGGCTAGCTTGAGTAAGTCACGAGTGTTATCAGTAGTAAAGAAAATATTACTGAACAAGCACAACGTTATAAACCTAATTTAGTGTTACTTTTATATGAGTTTCATCAAAGGATGTTGACACGTTGTTTGATAATAATTCATACAAACTTCATTCTTAACTACAAACAGTTATAAAACGACGTACTTTTTGTTAAATGCCAAATAACCTTCTTAAAACAACAACTGGATAGTGTTTTTGAGAAAAGTTTTGTTTTCGTCATATATGAATTTTTCGATTAAAATTGATGTTTATATGAGTTATTATAGCAATTCGCCAAATACGTGTGAGTTTAATTCTTTATAAATGAAGTCCTTGTTTTTTTTCTGAACAGAACAGTAGTCAAATACGAGAAGTTAATAACGCTAGGCCATATGAAACGAAACGTAATGGAATAGTCTATTTATGTACACTTATGTACATTATGACCTTGACCTTAGGTTTAAAGACATCGGTATTGCATTCACCGTTTGTTTAATCGTATCATAATAACAATGACCTTTGAGTGAAGCGTATCATTATTACCTTAACCTTGGTTTAAACATACTGTTATGACGTTGACCTTCAGTTTAAACATTTTTGTCGTATACAAGTATTTCGATTTGGACGGAAAGTGAAAAAATTAAGTAAATCAGAAATTTAGAATGTAGAGTATAATGCAGAGTGTTATGCAAGATATTTGGATCGTTCAAGAAAGAGAATTATAAGAAAGAAAGAATCTTGACCTTTAACATAAGCTCACCTTAATTCGAGCAGGGTACTCCACTTATATCTACTTTTATTTTGTCTAAGTTCACTTGGTCAGTCGCAAAGAGGTCAATGTGGGTCATCTGGATTGCCCTGGCACTGTTTGTTTGCCCAGTTCAGAACGGACCATTACAATGCAAGGGCAACATGCGGTACGTCGCCCAACCCGGGGCCGCAGAGGGGCAGGAGAGGGGGCGCTGTGAGGAGTGTCCGTCATGCAACGGGGGCGGATTCGTCCTCAATAGGACAGTAAGTCTTTTAGAACAAAATCTTTCAAGTATAATTTTAAGTACGTTGTTAACAAAATTCCTTGTCATATACAATACGTATATATGTTATGTTAAGTATGTTGTTAATAAATTTAAGCGAAGTCTTACACTCTCAATATAGAACATGAATGGCGATCAAGCTTATAATGTTCGAGAGATTGTACAATCTGTCATATAACCAAACAGATATGTGCTTACAATTTATAGACTTACTTGTGACTTTGACTTTGCAAATATAAGACGTTATTCTGAGGACGTATAGTTATTTAACTATTTTCACGTATGGAGTTATGTCGCCCTCATGCCACGTCCCAATGCTATTATGCCCCACTACCGGGACGCTATGCCCCTCCCCCCCTGACCCCTGGACAGTTTTCCCAGTATCCCGGACGTCGATGCCTTATCAAGGGTTGTATGCAAACAGCAAAATTAATGTAAAGTTCACCAGCTGGACATTTTGTGATTCATCTCAGATACGCGTCGAATAGACGCTAGTCGATTTTTTTCCCCTTTAAGTCAAGTGTCGAATATAAGGTATTTTAAACAAGACAGTATGAATTATCATTACGAGTCCCATGTCCCGGTGTACACTTTGTAATGCACCTATCGAGATTTTCCCGAGGGGCGGGGGGGGGGGGGATCATACGGGACTTTATGTTACCGACATGAGCGTTATCGGGTTCTTTCGACAACAACAACGAAGTCAGGATACAGTTTCTATAAATGGATTATATTTACGATGAAATATCATAAATATACAATGTTAACTTCTCGAATCAAATGTAACGAATCATTTTTAAACAATTGCAACAATATTTCAAGACAATGTGTTCCGACGATAAAATAATTAACTAAAAATATTATAACAAAACAAATACAAAATACAAACGACATATATCAATGGAAAAATATATATAATGTTATAGTTACCTATAAATGGATTATATTTACGATGAAATATCATAAATATATAATGTTAACTTCTCGAATCAAATGTAACGAATGACATTTGATCAAGAAGTTCATGTACTAAGATACAGTTGAGTGAATGTCATGCGTGAAATGTCAATTAAAGTATTATTATGTTAGTAAAAACAGTTCAACTTTCTACTCTACGTATCGACTACTAATCAAAATACTAATCTCTATATAAATTTACAGTTAACTAAAGTCTACATTGCCCAATTTATGAATGACAATTATGATTAACATAAAATTATGATATAAATAATTAAAAAACACATTTCCAATTACTCAATAAATATTTTTATTTTATAAATATATTTAATACATTATTATACACCTACAACATTTAGACAGAAAGCGATTGCACACAACAAGCATCTCCCACCTTTTCACTTAGAAAAAAGTGATTGGCTCTAGGGTGGGAAATAGAAACACGCTGTTTATATTTAGACATATTCATTAAGCAATGGCGTAAAGTCAAAGTGTTGGAAACTATGGACAAGGATAATTACTAGTATGTTGAAAACAACAACATCAACAACTAAAAATAAACATCTGATGTTTTGTGAAAAACTTTAAAATGTTAAATTACACGCACATACAAGCCAATACGGTCACCGTTCTATGTGAACATGTTCACCCCATTGAATCTCCATAAAAGGGCTTAAGCCATGCCAATCCTTTACCAAAGCATGAAAGGTGAGAATGGAAAAATAGTTAACGACTCATCACCTTCTTACTTTTAAAGTTAATTATAAGTCCTCATCGCCAGCTTGATTGAGTTATTCTTGGCAAGATTTGGACTGAACTAGTTCTTGTTGTTTTTGAAATCAGGTCGACAGGGAAATTCCCTTACTGGTAACAACGGGTTACTTTCTAGAACATGATTCATGGAGGTGTCCTAGATCGACCTTACAATTGCGATAATAATTTACATAGATGATGGTATTGCAGGTCTTGTTTGGAAATGTTTTTTATTTTCGTTTGTTGTTTTTATTCGCAATTTAAACAGTAGTACAATAAAAAACAATAACAACTCTAACAGGTGACATGTGGTCGATTATCTCTTGTTAAGAAATTTTGTACAAATAAATGTGGCCAATCTGCTTGAAATTCAATATAAACACAGAAAGAATGCGTGCTGGCAATGTTCCGTTCAATAATCGTTATATAAAATGCACCTGTAATTATTTCTTCTAATGTCAATCAGTTCATTGTTAACGTTGGGTACATTACACTTGGCAAACGAACGGTTGTAAACATTGTTATTTTTATATCACTTTAAGAAAATAATATCGGGCGTTGAATACTTTACGAATACTAGGTAAGTATTGAATGAAGGTAAAATAAGCGAGGCGTAGTGAAATCGGTATCTAGATCTCTTGAGATTGGTGCATTTTATTTCAGGCCGGGCAAATAAATAACGGGTTTCGAACGCTAACCTATAATTGTATTTATTCCATTTTATGGGATTATTTTGGCTTACGTGAATAAGCACAAAGCGATGCAAATATACAAAATCTTGAATATGAATAACAGTCTTAGCTTAGAAAATGTACCTGCTTTACGTAGAATACATTTTAAAAGGTATTTACTGTGTATTAAATCCTGAAGTTTGACCCCCAATTATAAGTTATACATGTACATGTAGAAGTATAATTTTGCCATTTAAAGTGTTTTATTGACTGAATATTTACCTATAATGATTAACGGGACTTATTCGCGGATTTTCGTATTACAAACAATGTCATACAATTTCAACGATCTACAGTTAAAAATATGTTCGATGGCTACCCGGTTAAACGGACCTTCGTAAATTACTGTGTGTTTTAATAAATAATAATTTGTTAGGTCCCCCGTGAAAAAGACGGTCGGTACGGCTTTTTGTCCTGTTGGCCCTGTGAACCATGTCGGCCAGGCACCTTCCGGGAGGCGTTCTCATCTCCGGTATGCAACATGTGCTCCAAAAACTGTTCCGCAGTGAACCGGTACGAGTCGCAGCCGTGCGGTGGGTCCTCGCCCGGCCACTGCGGGGAATGCAAGCCGGAGTAGGTATTGCACTGTCATATGGGTCGGTACTGTTGTTATTTATGTTGGCTAGTCAACATAATATGTTGTGGGAAAACCGGGCTTAATGACTGTGCAGTTCGGACAGGATAATCCGGGACGACACTTTCCGCCTTCAGCGGATTTATGTTTAGAAGAGACTTCCTTGAAAGAGAAAATACCATTAAAGTGGAAATAACTGCAAAGGCTAATCCTGGACAACACTTAACGCACATGCATCGATCTCAGTTTTCCGATGACACGCCTCATTTTTTCATTTAATTTTGGGATCAGAAACGTTTCCAAAAAAAACCTGGGCCTGAGAAGTCTCCTTGTTTAAGTGGAGACCGAAAAATCTGGGGTCCGAAAAGCCACGTAACCGATAATCTTGACCCTCTTGTATCATTTGTTTAGGGTAAAACTGATATCTCGGTATATTAATGTCAATGCCGATTGTCTTTCTTAAAGACATTTCTTGTTTTTATTTTATTTTAACTTAGTTCGATCATATTCGTCCTCTCATTTGTGTTGTTCAAATATGAAAACATGAAATGTTGATATTGAAATCGTATATATCCGTTGTTCGCTAAGTAGTTCTGGAGGCATGACGATATTTATGGCTGGTGCCTAGAAAGACCACGCAGACTGCAGTATTAGGTGTCTTTTAGAAGTACCCATTGAACGGTACTGTAATAGGCGTAAAAACGGTCCACGTATCTATTGCACACTGGCAACTATTCGATAACAAGATGTCGGACTTTATTAAAGAGTGGGCATACATTCGCATACATACAAAACAGTGCAAACATACTTCTTTTAATGATACTATTTTTATTGAGCCATTGTACATGTCTGTATTTAATGTCAATTAAATGAATCATATTTAACAAATCAAATCCAATATAAATACAATGTGCATTACTCGGACTAAGGCGATGTCGATCATAATGTCCCTAATATCTTTATGGTATAATGTCAACTTAACTATTTCTGTTTGTCTTTTTATTTGCAAATGTTTTCACTTAAAAACCTGACAACTAAAATGTCTTAATTACCGCCATATCTCCATCCTTTACAGATTTAAGGCAATGTCGAGTTCCGCAGATGGAATGTGCGTAAAAACACTGGTTCCAGAAATACCGGAAGTCAAGTCAACACCATCGACAGATAATATACAGGACGTATCCACTGGGTCTGGGAATTTGCACTTCAACGTAAGCGCCCATGCCCGTACACCGGTTCCAGAAATACCGGAAGTCAAGTCAACACCATCGACAGATAATATACAGGACGTATCCACTGGGTCTGGGAATTTGCACTTCAACGTCAGCCCCCATGCCCGTATAGACGGGGGGCTTATTTCAATAATAGTGGGAGGAGTCTTTATCGTGGCTTGCATTGCGATGATTGTCTGGTACCTGAAGTATAGGAAACATCCGCAAAGGAACAGGCGACCACAGGCAGGTACCGTACATAGTTACTTCATTACAAACATCCGTTAAAGCTAATACGTTTCTGCGTGCGAAATAAACCTCGTTTATTCATATAATATTTATTTAATGTAGTTTTTATTTATATAATATCAAATTTCACAAAATCAAAGACCTTTTGAAAGTGTTGGTAATGTGATTGTTTTAATCTTGGTAGAAGACTACGGTTCTTTTGATAATACATGCCATGGAAATACATGCTAAATCCCCATTTCCGATACTTTTGCTGATGACTGGTAATTTTAGTTTAACATTTTAAAGATGTGAGCTCCAATGTTGGGTACACGCCGAGTAGTGCGTCTAAACAGATTGACGACGTCGACACATCGGATGGCAGTGTTAAAGTGGACGGCCATGTGGACAAAAAGGTCAGCAGGGAGTTAGAAGAAGTGCATTCCATTGACAAACTAACAGGTATATAAAATTTATCATGAAAGATCACTGGAATATACAACATTTGCAGTGATAAAATCAATTGCTTTTTTATTGAAAGTTCTTTCTCATACTAATTTGGGATCTAATACTATTAGTTTACTAAAATTGTATAGGAACCTTGTTCGCTCAGAGTTGGATTATGGTTAAATTGTTTACGGATCTGCAAGTAAATCCTACTTGCGAATGCTTGATACTATTCATAACCAGGGTCTGTGTATAGCCCTTGGCGCTTTCCGATCATTGCCAGTTTAAAGTATTTACGTTGAAGCAGGTGAACCATCTTTAAATCTACGTCGAAAAAAAGCTTTCACTTCAATATGCAGCCAGGATCGCCGCCGATAAAAGAAATCAAAATTTTGCCGAAAAATTTGGAAAGAAACAGAAATAAATTAAACCTATCATTTAAAAAATAACTTGGAACAGTTAAATAATAATCCTGAATCTGTTTCACAAAATATCGTGGAGAATATCCCTCCATGGAATTACAACTGTCCAAAAAGTTAATATAAGTTTGTCTAGGTTAAACAAATTCACTGACAGTACTGAAATTTTCATCGGAAAATTAGCTAATATTTTAGAAGAACACAATAATTTTATCCATTTATACACCGACGGGTCGAAGGACGCAGACCGTGTTGGTTGTGCTACGTTTTCAAACAAATTTTCAAGTAAAATCAGACTTTCAGACAAAACATCTATATTTTCTGCTGAAGTCACAGCCATTGACTTAGCTCTTTCTTACATTTCAAATCACGCTAGTGATAAGTTCGTTATACTCTCCGATTCACTTTCTGTGCTATTATATATCAAAAACCGCAAATTAGATAATATTCTGATTAAAAAACTAGTGTTAAAATTACATGATATTTTACAAACCAAAACTGTCACGTTTGTTGGATATCAAGCCATATAGGGGATACGTGGAAATGAGAAAGCTGATACGTTAGCAAGTTAGTGGGGAGTCTTGCTGCCATTATAACTGTGGTAACACTTACTGCCATTGCGTTGGCAAAACTTTGTGGCAAAACATCGCAAGAAGGTTTATTGTTTAAAATAACCTTAATTAATTGCGAGTTTGTGTATTGGAAACATAACATTTGTATTTTGTTGCAACTTGACATTAACTACTAGCATATTGTATTTTAATATGAACACATACGCCAGTTTCATCCTGAAACATGTTTGTGCAATAATTTCTCCATTTTCCTTAGACAGTTTGAATTTTCTTACCATCTTAGTCTTTAATGTCACGATCATTTTCAATGTTCATGTACCTGTGCACATTAAAGTCTTTAAATATATTTATACGCAACATTTACATAAACCAAGATCTTGAGCATGTGCTTCTGATAGCCCTGTCAGTTATTGTAATATTTTCGAACAAGGAATGGGACCAATGACCGGAACCTCGGCCCGTGAGAACGAAGCCTGTATAAAAACAGCCCCTGTCAGCAAGATGACACTGGAGAACAGCACCACCTCCCTGAGTAGCCAGGTGGAGTCGGATGCGCAGTCAAATGTGCGCCGTGAGATGCCGGAAGTGGTGTCCATCAATGAGCTTGAAGGTAGGTTGACCACAAGAGCGAAAACGTCAGCGATGCAATAACCAAGACCGACAACAACAGCAACAACAACAATAAAACAGCATAATCAGCAGCAAAACAAAGACAAATAATCCACAACATGTGACAACAACAATTACAGCTGTTCATTCATAATAACAATAATGTTTTTGACGATGGGTAGAGGCATCTCATTTTATGATTTTGGAACGTATCAATTTTAATTTGCCAATCCGTGAATAGTTAGGTTATCTTCTGATTATTTTCTTTTTACTTCAGCTCTACTTCCGCACGCGCAAGGCCAGCGCTATCCCAGCTGTACACTAACTCCCGATGACCCATTCACCATCGAATGTATCACCCACATCGCGAGAAACATCGGCGGGGAACTAAACCGCCGCGATCTGTTCCGAGCTCTAAAGATCAAGCCGGCGGTCTACGAACCGGAAGAGGAAAAGTGGCTCAAGGACAAACACAGTTATTCTAATTTCGTTTACACTGTTTTGAGGACTTGGCTATTCCGGAATGCAGAGAACGAAGACGCTGATTTATCTCATCTATGCAGCTGCCTTGACCAGTCAAATTTGAGTGACATTTCTGAAGCATTGGTTACCATGTACAATACTCAAGCCACACAACTTCAACACACCGGAAGTACCGGTTCAGAACATGACCACGTGGAATCAGTGTCTGGAAGTTCCTAACGCAGACCCAACATTGTAGGAATTGTTTCGTTGTAATGTTCATATCATTATCCTTGTCCCCGATAAACTACTATTATGTTTGCCTGTTTTAGTAAATGACGTTTCGCGGGCTTAGCGCAAAACGGTCGTAACTGACTTTTGAAAAGTTTTCAGGAGAACAGAAAAACGAATAAAAACTTGTTTTCATCAATACAGACATAAACTTTTGCATGAAGTATGGTTTTTGTACTATTTTGAAGTAAACATCAGTTTAGATTTTTTGTTATTATTGTTTACTGAGATATTTAAAAAAATATCCAGTTACAACCGTTTTGCGCTAAAACTTGTTAAATGTTGGAATTATATGTTTGTGCAAAACGGTCGTATCTGAAAAATGAATTAGATTTGTTCCATCAGAGATCAAATCATTGACGTTTTTATTATTATTTCTTTATGGTTTATATTGAAAATATAATATATGTATGTTTTTATTGAATTTAGTGGAAAAAATACATGGTATATGAACATACTCCGATGAGCATTTATGACTTTCATCAATATACAGCTGTTACATGCAATTATGTACAAATTTTGCATCTCTTGAAACAACATTTTAACTATTTTAAACATAATATGAATATTGATCAGTGAGCAGTAACATATATAATTTCAGAATGACACAATATGACATTATTATATGATTATTTAAAACTGAAAAGCAATTCCAATGATCTGTTTAGTACCTCCGCCAAAGGGGTTATAATTTGCCATTGTTGGTTTGTTGGACTGTTTGTAATTGGAATTTTTCATGAAAGGTTGGATATGGGCAAGTGCACAAATGATTACATTTATTGGTGATCTGGATCCCTGTATTGATACAGAATTTAAAGGATCCTTTATTATAGGGACAAATTCCCTCTTCATGCTGTATCCGTTTGTTGCACTTGTGGGGGGATTAATCTGTCATGGCAAAGGTCCGTGCTCTCAGAGTGCTTTCTAGCTTATTTTTGTATTAATTTTGTATTTTTATCATTGGGAATTAAAGCATGTTTCCTTAATTTTGTATAATCTGTTGTTGGTACAATCTGCATATACTCAATGGTTGATCAAGGTTATTTGAAATACAGTGATTGGTTGTGCTTGACAAAACAGTTGATAATGTAATACCAAGAACATGCCAGCCTGGCATCACGATCAATTAGTCGCTAGAAATTATTCATCACTGTCACTTCCACCACCATCTTCATCATCATTATCAGCATCATTTACAGTTACATCATCCTTATTATCTATTATATTGCTACCATAAACATCATTAACATCATTGACTCATCAATGATTATTGTCACTCAAACCTACAACATTATTATTTGATCATCGTCAGCAACATACTTCTCACTACCAACATTTACACCCTTATCAGCATCAAATCATCTACATCTTTATCATAAGCAGCATCACCAATATCACCATATATAGACTTCTCATCACATGGTACCTTTATTATCTTGATCAGCTAAACAGTATTATGACTGAAATACTGTTAAAAACGGCGAACAATCCAAACAAACAAACAAATATTGTCGCCAACATCTACACACTTCTCATCACCAACATCTACACACTTCTTATCATCTGAACTATAATAATCACCAACATCTTCATTCTAATTTTCAACAAAATCTATATACATTCTTATAATCTCCAACATGTACATGCATATCATCGCCAACAACTTCACAACGCTCATTACCTGCATTTAACCATTATCATCACTGAATTCTACACACTTATCATCACCAACACCTATTCATCATCATCATCAACATCTACACACATATCATTATAATCAAAATCTACACACTTGTCATCACTAACATTTACACACTTCTCATTACTTAAATCTACATACTTCTCATCACTTAAAATCTACATACTTATCATCACTAACATCTACACGCTTCTCATCACTAACATTTACACATTTCCCATTACTAACATCTACACACTCCCCATAACTAACATCTACACGCTTCTCATCACTAACATTTACACACTTCCCATTACTAACATCTACACACTTCCCATCACTAACATCTACACACTTCTCATCACTAACATCTACACACTTCCATTACTAACATCTACACACTTCCCATTACTAACATCTACACACTTCCATTACTAACATCTACACACTTCCATTACTAACATCTACACACTTCCATTACTAACATCTACACACTTCCATTACTAACATCTACACACTTCCCATTACTAACATCTACACACTTCCATTACTAACATCTACACACTTCCATTACTAACATCTACACACTTCCATTACTAACATCTACACACTTCCCATTACTAACATCTACACACTTCTCATCACTAACATCTACACACTTCCCATCACTAACATCTACACACTTCTCATCACTAACATCTACACACTTCCATTACTAACATCTACACGCTTCCCATTACTAACCTCGTACATGCTTCTCATCACTAACAACTACACACTTCCCATTACGAACATCTACACACTTCCCATAACTAACATCTACACGCTTCTCATCACTAACATCTACACACTTCCCATTACTAACATCTACACACTCCCCATAACTAACATCTACACGCTTCTCATCACTAACATTTACACACTTCCCATTACTAACATCTACACATTTCCCTTAACTAACATCTACACGCTTCTCATCACTAACATCTACACACATCACTAAAGGCCCTGTCACACTGTGGCAAATTTGAGCTTCGAGTTTTGTACGAGTTCTGGCAAGTTATAACTTGCCGTAAAGTGGACAAATTGGTTACGGAATTGTTCAAGACGACATTTGTTTGAGTTCTCGTCAACATATTAATACGATATGCGTACAATATCTTTTCGACGATCAAAGGCTTGTCTTTGAGAATGTAAAAGGCTATACGACTTTTGACGACATGTGCACAAGCAGATGTTGTAACAAGTCTCCCAAACTCGCAGCAAACTATGGAAACGTTAATTGGTTTCCATAGCAAACTCGTGTTAAGTCATGGAGCGATAATATACAGCAAACTCAACAACAAGGGAAGACATGTTTATGGAATGTGTTCGAGAGTGCGCGAGATTCCTTCGACATGTCTTCCAAACATGTACGAGAAAAAAGTCGCAGAGGTGCGGCAACAATTTTAAATGGTTTAAAATTCTCGCAGTTACTTGCCGAGTTCTGGCAACATAAGAAGACGTAAAAAGACATCACTGCGACATAAATGGTCATGTGTACAAGATCCACACAACTACAGATAATTTGTGTCGAGCTCGTAGCTCAAATTCGCCACAGTGTTTAATTTTAAATACATCCTTGTGTAAAGTTAAACACTAAACAATAGTTCTGTTCGCTTTTATTTTCAACTGAAGTCATATTTTGCATTTTTAAAAACCTTTCAAAATGAAAAATATGCATTTTTAACATTGTTTAATTTTAAATGCAGATCTGATAAAGTTTGTAAACATAGTATGTATGAACTTTGGGATGTATTATTAAGTTGGCGTCCCAATGTAGCGTCCCAATGTTATTTTACAATTGTTAACCATTTTTTTTAATGTTAGATATTTTTGTATTACACAACAAATGTTGGTATTTTATCAAATATTTCTGTTCAATTGAATTTGTACAGCTAAGCTAAGACCATTATATTTAGCAAAATACTGACAAAATACTGACAAAATCACCAATATTCAAATAAAATTTGTATCAGTAATAAATACCATACAGCTTTTTTTGCACTAACACATATCTCACAATAAAAGAGGACGTGTTCATGCATGCACGGTGACAAGATTTTTTTTTAAAGAAAATTTAAAGTAAAAAATGCATAAAATATTAGAATTATCATCTGGATTTAACAAACATGCCTAAACTTCATAAATCACCAAGCAATGTCGGCCAAGAAACAGAACAGGTCGAATCTATGTTTTGATGTCTTATTATATCGTCGCATAATAGAATGTTATAATAAATAACCCTCTACATTAGTTTTTTTATTTTATACCACTCAGTTATGAGTATAAAGTTTATAAAACACATATAAAATTATGTATTCTGTTATATCATATAATTACTCATATGAAACCACATTCTTACAGATTGTTAATGTTATTATTTATGTGCAAAACAGTCGTAACTGCAGTTAAGACCGTTTTGCGCTATAAAACACAGATAAAATTATGTCTTCTGTTATATCCTATAATTACGCATATAAAATAACCACCTTCTTACAGATTGTTTATGTTATTATTTATGTGCGAAACAGTCGTAACTGCAGTTACGACCGTTTTGCACTAAAAATATTACATTTTCAGATACGACCTTATGCCAATTAATGTTTTTCTTATAGTTAAAGGTAGATTATTGGGCTAATATTTTCACAGGTTATAAATTTTGGTAAATCAATACAAAATATGCAATAAAGTCATTTTTGTAAAAAATGTCAGTTACGACCGTTTTGCGTTGAGCCCGCGGTTTGTTTTCTGTGGGTTTTGCTTTTGAGAATTCCTGTTAAATTTGTTATCCATACCTAGAAACGCGGCTTAAATGCTTGTTGTTCTATTACTAGTATACCTCAGTCATAGTGTCAGGTTTTCGTCGCCTCGTTTAGCTACGTTGCGCAACGTGGCAGGTACGTTGTTCAACATGGCCGTAGCGCTCCTCAACGTGGCACAAGTTGGCAGTTACGTAGTTGAACGTAAACGACAAATCTGAGTTTTGAACGTGTTGAAAATACTGCTACGTTATATCACAACGTTCTAATACGTATTGGTACACGTGGCATTACGTAGCATAACGTGGCTTTTACGTACCACATCGTGAACAGAACCAGCGTCCTGTCAATTGCTACGTTATGCTGCGCTATTCGCTAAGCTTTAACTACGATACATTACGCACCACCTCGTTATTGGTACACTTAGTTGTGCTATGTACTGCGTTTTTCCACGCAACGCTACGTAATGACACGTTGTGGTACGTTGTCAAATGTAACGAAGCGTAGCGATAACGCAGTAACTTTGAAGTGCATCGAGGCGCAGCGTAGTAAAAATTCATTACAACTTGGCAGAACGTGAGTGCTAAATACGTACTAAAACGGCGCGTAATAACGTGACACTAGGACTGGGCCATGATGTTAGAAACCCATGTAAATAATGTTGTGTGAATTTTGGAAATGTTCAAAACTTATGGTTCATGTTTCTTTCTACGCATTATACACTGCACATTTCACACGTGCACATGTGTAATGGCCCAATTTCGTCATTTGTTTGTAAATGTAATAGATTTTGCGCATCAAAATTTATTCAGGAACAAAAACATGTAGAAAACCACTTTATCTTTATGAAACTTTGTATGTTCCTTTTTTACTTTTGTATGCTTTGCAGTTAGCTTGTGACATATATATATATATACATGTAGTTAGCTTGTGACATATATATACATGTAGTATCGTAATGCTAGTATGTTATTGAGAAAACTACTACAAATTGATTAAAGTAATACTTCTATTCTAACATGATACTCGCTTAGTTTTCTACAGACAAAGAACACAATTATCGTTGTTAAACTACACAATAAACAACGCAGAAAGAAGTCCCGATTCTGTGCTAAGCATATTAAAAAGTAGTTTTAATTACAATTGCAAAAAGACATGTCAAATCATATTAGAATCGAAATAATTTTCGATGTATCCTTGTTTATTAACCAATATGCAACGAGTTGGAGTTCTGATACGTAGGAATTAAACCACGAGGGCGTTAGAACGACAAAGAGATATTTATTGTTCTAACATGACACGCGCAATATTCCCGTTGTTAAATTACTTATTAACACCTCGAAAAAGTAGTTCCACAACTGTAAAATATAGTTCGCGTTATACATAAGTGAAGAATATGTTGTGAGGTTATGTTAGAATCGAAATAATGTTCGCTTTATCGTTACTTATCTGTAAATACACGACGATTTTTCGTTCTGATGCGTTTATATTAAATCACTCGGGCTAACGTCCTCGTGGTTTAATTCATACGCATCAGAACTCTTAATCGTTGTTTATTTACAGATAAACAACACAAAATCGAAAATTATTTCTTAAGTGATGAATAAAAGATAATGAAACTTGTTAAGGTCTGATGTTCCAAAGATAAACCAAGACATCTCAGTTAAATTTCTCAAAGTATTAACTTGAAAGTAACATTATTGTTATTATTTTTGAAGTTGTTGTTGTGTCTATTATTATTATTTTGTTGCAATGTGTTAGTGCAATTTTTACAATAAATATGTGTAGTTGTGTACTCGAAAATATCTGAATATCTGACAGCTTATTATAACATTAATATTTCAAACTGTGCAGTATCTGAAAATATCAAATTATAAATGAGGCGCGTCGTGGGCAAATCGGTATTAATGCATGTGCGTAAAGTGTCGTCCTGGATTAGCCTGTGCAGTCCGCACAGGCTAATCCAGGACGGCACTTTCCGACTACAGTGGATTTATGTTTAGAAGAGACTTCCTTGAAACAGAAAATACCATAAAAGCGGAAAGTGCCGTCCTGGATTAGCCTGTGTGGACTGCACAGGCTAATCCGGGACGACACTTTACGCACATGCATTAAGTCCGGTTTTCTCACGACGCGCCACAAATGCTTTTAAGTGACATATTGAAATAATAGCCGTTAAAAAAAGCCGTGTCTTATAAATCATGCAGTTCTTGAAACCCAAAGGTCACTTTGACGATGTCGGAAACAATAATTAGTGTACTTTCAAAAATAAATTTGTTTTGCAAACGCTTTACTTGTATAAACAATTATTAAAAGCTAAAACTACGAACACATAAATATTTAGTAAGAGTTTTTACAAGAATGGCTTATCAAGTCGACTTGGGTAAAAAAACAATAATGGCTGTCTTCTACTGACTTGAGTAACATCGAGGAGATTCTTTACTTATTTCCGAATTCTGTGATAATCTACTTTGCTTGTGATATATATGTGAACTGGTCTTCTTCTAATACATTTATTGTTATGTCTCGATTTTGCTCCAGGATTTCTGTCTTTCAAAATATGTTGTATACGTCATACATAGTCTATAAAGTGTTCATTTTCGTCAAAATACATGAAAGTTTTTATACTGATGACAGTTAGTTTTCGTCAAATGAAAACAGCGTAATTAAAATAATATATAACATGCTAAAGAACGATGCGAATAACGGTCATACATATAACAATCAAAACTGGGCTTGTCACGTGAAAACCATTCTCGAAAACATTGGCTTGTCTGACCTATGGATTAACCAAAACATAACCGAAGCGCAGTTAATACAATGCAAACAAAGAATACTAGACAGTTATACACAAACCTGGCATAGCGAGGTAAACAATTCTCCACGCCTATCTTCTTATTGCTTATTTAAACAAATCTTAACACTAGAAACGCAATAGAAAATGAGTATCATTTCATGTTAGTCTGTCCAATATATACACACATTAGAAAAAAACTCCTAAAACAACATTTTTGCAGGTGGCCAACAATTTCAAAGTTTAAAAGATTAATGTCCAGCGAAAATAAAAATGAAATAATAAGTGCAGCGAAGTTCATTTATGAAGCAACTAATTTAAAACGCCAATTAGAACGTAATTAAAACATCGTTTACCAGTAAAATGTTAAGTATCCTAGTCATAAACTACGAAACTACTGATTTTTATTTCACGCAAACATGTTTGATTTTTTTATCATTAAATACTTCATCCTATTAGTATTTAAATAATATATGAGCAATAATGTTTGTTTCTCTCCAATTATAGATTTATTCTCTTTACTTCTTGTCAATAAAAATATAATTGTGTTTAACCATTTTATAAGACAATTATACGTTCCACTTCTGCCATTACTTGTAAATATTTATACTTATTCATATTATGTAGGCTATGAGCTTGTATAAGCTTTGTTGCTGAATAAATGTTGTTGTTGTTGTTGTTGTAGTTATTTTAGTAATTGGATGTCTGGAATATGTCAAATGGACTGATTATCGGGTATGTTTACATTTCGGACAGTTTTGACCAGCGGTTTGTCTTCGATTTCTTACTTCTAATATCCACACATATAAGTTGTTTTTGACATGTCCATTTTATAAATTCAACATACCTGTTTGGTGTACATTTTGTTCAGCTTTTATATATTAAGGTACATTTAACAGGGCAAGCCAATTCATTATGTTAGTTATTAATTTCAATTTATTTATGGATACATTTTTTAACATTTTGCAGATATTTTAAGAGTTTATGTTTACATAAAACATAATTATCCAAGTTTACTGCAATACACAATTAACAAAAATGTTAATATAAAAATCTAAATATTAAAGTAATTATTGAATTCCACAAAGACAGACCTTAAATATTAATTTGAGGGTCAGAGGGACAGGAACTTACGCCACTAGTAAAGGCACGTCTTGCTTAGACGGAAGCTGATTCGGAACTCCTTGTGTAGGACCCGCAGATTACATAAAACCCATACTCACCATACCACACCGTACTATACCGGGACGTTTCACAACAATATACTAATGCTTTTGTTAATGCCATAATGCAATTAATATACAGCACCGTGAAGTATAATTTTATAACAATTAATAAGATATAACCATTCCTCGACATGGAAACACGCAACGATGATAAATAAATTGGCTCAAGATAAATAAGAGCCAGTGTGAGCGATTAAACGTGTCGGTATCGGCGTGGCGAAAGGAATGAATTTGTCGTTATGAAGAAATTCATTTAAAAAAAAACATGACATATGGTACATATTACTGTTTATTTTAATTTTATTTGAACTTTCCTCGATCATATTCGTCCTCTCATTTGTATTGTTCAAAATATGAAAAAAATGAAATGTTTATATTTTGAAATTGTATATATCCCTTTTAACTAGAGATATATTAACATTGTGCCATATTTGCATAGGATTTTGTGGATATGTTTTATCTCCACTGGCTGAAGGTCAGCGAGCTTATGCCATGGCGGTTCGTCCGTCGTGCGTGCGTGCGTCCGTGCGTGCGCGCGTCCATGCGTGCTTGTGCTAACTTTTTATTTAAACGACATCTCCGAAACCGATTGGCCGACTTTGATGAAACTTTACAGAAATGTTCCTTGTTTGGTCCTCTACCAAAGTTGCTCAAATCGCCTCTGCTGCTCAAGATAAACGCCAGAGTTATAAATAGACAAATCTTTTAACGACATCTCTTAAACCCCTGGGTGGATTTTGAAATAATTTCACAGAAAAGTTTCTCGAGGCTGCCTCCACCAAAGTTGCTCAAATGGTTTCGCTCCGTTGTAAAACATGACTGCTAGGGGGCGGAGCCATTCTTCCTTATATGGCTCTGTTGAAAAGTTTGAAAAACGTCTTGCCAGAAACCAATGGTTGGATTTCAAAATTATTCGAGAGAAATGTTTGTTGGGTGGTTCTCTACCAAAGTTGCTCAAATGGTTCCGCTCTGTTGAAAAACATGGCCGACATGGGGCGGTACCATTTTTTCTTATATGGTTATATTGAAAACTTCGAAAATCTTCTTGTTATAAACCACAAATTGGATTTCGGAATAATTTTACAGAACTGTTCCTTGGGTGGTTCTCTAAAAAAGGTGCTCAAATCGTTAACCGCCAGGTGGGTGGGGCCATTTTACCCTTATGGCTATATTGAAAAAATTGAAAATCTTTTGGTCAGAAACCACTGGTTCGATTTCCAAATAATTTCACAGAAATGTTCCTTAGGTGGTTCTCTACCAAAATACTTTTTATTTTGATTCGTTAAAAATGGCCGCCAGAGGGCGAGGCCTTTCTTCCTTATATACCATCAGGGTCCTTTTGCTTCTGACACTTCTTTCTCAATAAGCCAGTGGAGCGATACAGGCACTCATATGCCTCTTGTTTTCTTATGCCTTGATTCGAGACGTTTTTGATTGGTTTATATTTGTTAGATGGTTTATTGTAAAATGGACCCGATACATTTTTTGTTGTATACATGAGGTTAGAAAGTGTGTGTAAAGTATGTTTGTTTTAAAAGTATGTGATATTTATACTATTTTGTTTTATAAATTCACCTACATGTAAATAAAATACATGTAAAAAAATGATGCGTATAGTTTTGAGCCGTTGGAATTTGATCGTTTTTCGAGCTCTGTAACTTTACTCAATGGACACTAGTAAGTGGATTTTTTCCTGCGAACAATGTACTTACATTGTAATCAAAAATTATTTTGTGTCGGCCAGAACTATAGCGGTTTCCTTGGATTTACCCAATTTCGCATTGGTTCTCATTGGTTCTACCCAGAACTCAAACTGTAGAGCATCATTTAATAGGTTTTAACGAAATTATGTTTAAATATATGAAAAGCAGTTAGTCTTAACATTAGTCAAGATATTGTACAACATAATACAGGTGCATGTAGTTCACAGGCAGTAGAATTGCAATATATTCGTCGATAGATTCACTCGAGTGGTCCATCTTCAAGATCTTGGGCAACTTCACAGATTAAAAGATTAAATATTATATGTATAAACACTAAATTGTATTTCTGTCAATAAAAATGAAAGCTACGTTGAACAACATGTCTGTGATACACTGCAATATCTTTATTTGTGACTTTTTATAACACATTAGACTTTAATTATATGATACGCAGTTCCGCTTCTAAACAGCAAATATATCAAAATGTTCCGCTCCTGCGAATCCAGTGTTTTTCCACTATCTACTTAATGCTTCCTAAATATTTGTGCGCGCGATATAGGTAATTATACTCTCGTGCATTGTGCGTTAGTACTTAGTCACATGATTTCATAGCAAGTGATTCATCACTCTGGGTACACAGGCGATTCTAAAAATAAATCGCCTCTGGTACATCATGCGACATTTTGGACTACTTTCAATCACATGATCATCAAAAACGACTGCGCCCATAAGCTACAGTATTGAAATTCCGATCAACAAAATGCACACGCAAATGTTGTAAATTATTGGGAATTATTATAAATAAAATGGTCGGAGTAATTACCCAAATAACAGTACGTTAAATAGTATGAAATGCCATTCAGCTGTGGAATAGTGATATATTCAGCTCCATTTGAAGCCAGCTGGAGTTTGGAAATATGCTGAGTTATCTTTAGCATCACTTCTGTGGTACACTGAAACACACGTACTAGTGTTTCACTGTTATGGTGCTGTTGACATAATTCACTCAAAACCTTGATCGTAATGTAACTTGTCAAGAGGTAAGGATGTTTTAAATTTATGCAGAATGTGTCACTGTGATTTTTTCTTAATAAATGTAGTCTACACTACCAAATTTTGCTTTTGTCAAATATTCTAATTGATGAATCTGTAATATTAAAGTTGTATCCATACTTGTTTATCAACTGTCCTCCACATTTTAAATGTAAAATAAACCTGCCATTTCGGTATGAAATTGTGTGTTGAAAATAAGCTCATATACCGGTATAATATGACTTAAATTTTTGGATTTGCTTAATGATATTAACAACACGCTCCTGATCATATTAATCAAAAGTATTATAAGAAAGCCACTAACTTTGATACTATTATGGACACCCAGTCTTGGATAGGGATTTCATTTGATGCCAAATCCTGCTTTTTGATGCACGCAAATTGCAATTTTCTCATATCTGACTCAAGCAAAAATGTGCCTTGCATCATTTTGATCCACTTGTTTTCAATAAGCCAACTTCAAAAGCACTAAAAATCATATTTTCATAACACTCATATTTTGTTTTAATTGAAAAAAATAATCACACAACAACTTCTAAACACAAGAAAATACTAAAAAAATATCTACCATAAGATCAATAAAATCATTTACCCCCACTGACCATGTATTCAACTGACAGTAATTATGTCAATCCAGTTTTGGAATTCATTTAAACAGCGTACCACAAAACAAAATAATCACAGTACTTCAATTTGTTTATAAGCATTGCTCATATAAATGCATACACAAATATAGTTAAATAAACCAGATGAGTACAGGTTGTTATATTTCATATTTTGTGTAAATGTCACTTTCATGTTTGATTTCAGGAGAAAATTGATATTCAATGGTTATAATTTGTTAAAAACTGAACTTAACAACAAATAAGGTGATTTACTTTATCACCATTACACTATATAGATGCATACTGTTTCCTTCAAAGTTAATCATAAGTCATTGCAGATACATCACTAAATACAGTATAATTGATAATCTTGTGAATAAAAGCATATTTCATGTGTTTCAACGTGCTAGATATAACTGAGTACTATCATAGAAAATGTCCTGTTTGGGTTGTTTACTTGCTTGTAGAAATAACGCTATGTTACTGATTTCATTAATTCCAAAAAGTAGCTGTATTTCTTTCACATCACTTCTCAAGTTTGTAAGTGATTAAGTGTTTTGAAAATAGTCTAATTTCCCTCTATCGCATTGTCATAATGACGGTTACATTACCATTATATATTAATATATAAAAATAAATATTTTTAATATTATTATATACATTTTATATGGGAAATATATCAAAGCATTATTCAAAGCTATATAAATGTGTAACCAGTTATAAAATATATGTGCTTCAAATACATCATTAAGGTATTGCAAGTTCAGGACACAGAAGCTGAAAACAGCTTAAAATTGGCACAGTACATGATGGTAAATTCAACCTGTGTTCCTTTCATTTCAATTAACAAATTTTCATAGTATCATTATCATATTTACATAAAACTGGCAGTCTTTCATTATATCCTTGGATAATATTTGGTTGGTCTGCCAGATTTTTTACACTCTAGTCGAGTTTCTAAACTGAAAGTTCTCATTGAGCTCTTGTAGGGATACCAGTCACAGCCAGGTTTGGTATTTTTCGGGAGCTGACCATATTAATCACAGACTTGCAAAATTTAGTTCACCTGTAAAAAAGAGACATGTGACTTAATTTTAAGGAACATTTTGTAAGTAAGCATGTGATGTAAAGGTTAACATAAACAAAAAGTAAAATTCTATTTAGACTTAAATTAGTTGTACTAGTTAACAAGAATTATGCCAACTATTCATAGCTAAAGTAATAATATTAATGCTGCAAAAGCTATATAATCAGATTAACTTATGGTAAATTACTAATAAGAAACCATGGACATTAGATAAAAGTTAATGAATAAAATGAAACAAATGATATAATAATAATAAGAAGAAAAGAAGAAGAGGAAGAAGAAATGGAAGAGGAACAGAATTGCTATTTAATTGCATATACTTAATTATTGTATACAAATGAACGAACTGGATATACTGAAGAATATCATAATACTTTATGATAATAACATTAACAACATCAAATTTATCAAATAAATACATTAAATTACAAAACAATAATAAATTAAATATTAAAACATGTTATTTTACCTGACAAATAAGGCCTTTTCTAAAGCCAGTAGTAAAACGCAATGGCAGCCCGTATTGCGTAGACATTTGCATTATCTTTATTTGATTCTTCCTCAAAACCTTGTTTTTATCAGTGTAATTTAACTAAAGTCTTAACATCTGTTTCACTATTAAGTCTAGTTTCGCTTTCAGTTTGGATAGTTTGTAAATTATATTTGCATAGTAAGCCTTTTGGATAATAGGTGAAGATGCCTGCAAAATATACATCTACCTCTCCTCATTTATCATCGTTTCGACATAAAATGTGGTGCTATTTCAACGCGCGTCGTGTAAAGCCCTATAACACAGGCGGATCACGCGTTGGGTGTATCAAGCCAAGATGGCTCCATGTTAGACACGAGATCTATCTTACGGAGCATTCCGGAGTTGGTCGATGTATCACGATTGGTGAATCATTGTGTTTTTGTTCTACAAATAACGATTACTAAGTTTTGTACACAAAGCCTCACAGGAAGTTAATCTGGTTCCTCAACTTCAAAACTAACAGCAGCGATAGCAGGAAACCAAGCAAAAAACAAAACGTACATGTTAGCTAACGGAATATTCTCCAGAGGTTTGTCAAATAATATTCTATTTTTCCAGTATTAATTTGTTTATTTAATCATCTTAATTTTTATAATAATGATAGGCAACGCGTTTTCATTGTTAAACGCACATGCTTCATTCAGTTTAGGAAGTGTTCTTTATTAAAAGCTTTGACAGAAACACTTGTAGTATTCGTGACGTGAATTGGTCACGTGGTTTGTTAAATTTTGTGGGAAGCACTTAACTACAGGCTATTGTGGGTGTAATAATAAAAGGCAAAATTGGGTTTCCGAAGAAAGAAATAATGCTTAAATATTAAAAATGCATTTAAAATATGAAAATACAAATATATTAAGGATGTTTCATGTCTGAATTGTCTGTAGTGGATGAAAGTCTTGAACAAATCTTATTGGCTATATAGGAATACGTTGTTACAGCATAAAAATTTCATTTAAACACTTAATACACCTACAGTTACAACAACACAAAACTGGACATTTACAAAAGCAAAGTCAGGACTAACTACGTTCAGCACGTCTAGCATGCCCTCGTAATGGGCACACTGACCCGCATTTAAATATTTCCGAAATTTTGCACTTTAGAAACACAAGCTCCAAACTTATTAAATGAATTAAAAAAATAAACCAAAAAATATTGTTGACAAAAATACAGTGATTGCAAACACTTAGGGCTTAGTCATATAACTTAGTACATAGACTTGAAATAATTACAGGGTGTATTATTGTATCATCAAACAATGACGAGCGTTCAAACATGTCACGTGGAATAACGTCAGCGCATGTGGTATCCGTCTTTCAAGTACGATACATATAGAGACACAACCCCACCCCACTTAGGCGTAAAAAAATATGTTTGTTTCAGGTAACATGACCAAAACATTAGGGTAGGTAGGAATGGATTTAGTAATTATTACTTTTTTTTTATAGTTTGTAAATGGCCAACTTTAATATTCTTAAACTGAATAAATATTCAAAACATGTCTGAAATATCCTTAAACATTGTTTTAAAGTGGATTCTATCAAAACTAAACACTCATTGAACTAAAAAACATTTAATTATTGAAAAACATAAATATAACAAAAAATATCTGACAACCCGAATAAAATGTTCTAGGGTCGGGGTATTTTTAGTGTAGGTCGGGTAAATTGAAACAAACATATTTTTTTACGCCTTAACAACCAGCTTTTGCATTGCAGGTGTTTAAACAATTGGATTTATACTATGCTGAAGGGTTCTTGAATGACTTCTTAAGAACACAACAAACAGAGTGCTTGAACCAGGGTTATAAATAGTATATTAAACACACTTATAAATTGTGCGAGTTCTGTTCGTGTCAACGCGCAAATGAAAAATTTAACGCGAAAAAAACAACAAATTTATTTAAGTGGAATGATAAATATATTACCCAAATATATACCAGTGTTGTATTTTATTGTTCTAACTTTCCAAGAATGACAATTTATTTCCTTTCCCCGTAACAACGTAACCCGTGACACAACTGAAGCTAGATATGGACCATTGAGGACGGATAAGTTGAGCCTGCATATGTGCTATTTCACTGGCAAAATTTTTCAAATTGAACAAAAATTACTCGCATTTTCTATTTTTTTATTTTTTTACATATACTAGCATTTTGCAAGATCGAACCAATTGTAAGGATCTACTATCATATATACGATCTTAAACCATACATAGTGACATGTATACATAAAAATATCAGCTAAGTTTATTCGATATTTAAGTGTTTGTCTGGTTATTATTATGTGCCTTGTCTCATTTCAGTGCGTTTTGTAATGTTCCGAAATAAGATCTAAAAATAAAGAAAAAAAATCGTGTGCACGCGTACAAACTTTTAAGGAAGTCACACTGTTAACATTATTAAGGAAGTCACAAAACAACATTATTAATTTTCGAGGCAACGCATAAAAAGAACGTCGTTCAGGGGTGGAATATGGCACTTCCTTGTTGCGCTCGCGTTAACTGCTGTCCGCGTACAGGGTCGCAGGAAGACACGCAGGAAATGCAAGGGCAACTCGCGATACGTCCCCTCCGTCGGGGCCGCGGAGGGGGAGGAGAGGGGGCGTTGTGAGAAGTGTCCGTCATGCAACGGGGGTGGATTCGTACTCAATAGGACAGTAAGTCGTTTAGAACAAAATGTTTCAAGTATAATTTTAAGAACGTTGTTAACAAAATTCCTTGTGATATACAATACGTATTTATTTTATGTTAATTGTTTAGTAAATAAATTTTAAGTGAAGTCTTACCCTCACAATGTTGAAAACGAAACTTATAATGTTTGAGAGATTTTAAAATCTGTCGTTTAACCAAAGAGATAATTATATGCTTACAATGTATAGACTTCGACTTTGCTAATATAAGACGTTATTCTGATGATATATAGTTATTTAACTATTTTCACGTATGGAGTTATGTCGCCCTCATGCCACGTCCCAATGCTATTATGCCCCACTACCGGGACGCTATGCCCCTCCCCCCCTGACCCCTGGACAGTTTCCCCAGTATCCCGGACGTCGATGCCTTATCAAGGGTTGTATGCAAACAGCAAAATTAATGTAAAGTTTACCAGCCGGACATTTTGTGTTTCATATCCGATACGCGTCGAATAGACGCTAGGCGATTTTTTTCGGCGTAGCTGTCTAAGATCACTTTTGACCTAGATTTCTTGCGATAATTATGCAGCGGGAAAATCGAATGCCAATAGAATCGGGCAAATTTTCTTATTTTAGGGAATTCAAACTTCAAACAATGGTTTAACGTATACCAATGCCTGTTGCATACTTTGAAGGATGAAAAATTTACATAATTGTTTACATAAGCGGTTAAATTAAAGTTATAAACATATCTTCGACATACAATCTAGAAATGAACATAATTATAAACAATTTTACTCATAATATGTCATGATCAGAATGTTACATTCATTTACATAATGAAATAACTATATTGTTTAGCCTACATAATCGGCGCGCTCTATAAATAGCAATTACAATGCTACAATTCACGGGTACGACAGTCGGTCACAACGTACAATGTTGCCTGTTGAGCTCGCAAGTACAAAATATAAAGTGGTAAATTTCTGGTATATTTCTTATAAATAAACAAACAAATATTAGCAAATGTGATTGAGCTTATATTTCCTATTATTTTATCATTGTGTAAAAATATTGTTGTACGCTGTAACCGACTGTCGTCCCCGTGAATTAATTCTAGCCAGTACAACTCCAGCAGGTGAATCATTCTAAAAATAGCGCGAGGGTAAAGCTGTGTTAATACACAAGCATCAATTAGCGTCTGGAGAATCCTAAACCCGAGAATTGCAATAAATGGGGAATTCATAAACTTACTGCTCATTAATTCCCGCTATTATTTTCAGACAATGTTAATTTGTTAAATTCACCTGACAAATTCATGCATCAATTATGTTTACGTGAATTATTAGTATTTAGCTTATTCATGTATCACCGGTGAAAACATGCGGCGGCATATGATCGGTTTATTCATGGTACTGATATTAATAATTATTGAGTTTATCTCAAATTAATTTTCGGGGCCGATACGTTTTCTTATAGTGTCCGAAAAATCTAGTGTCCGAGAAGTCTACTAAATAGGGACCGAACAATCTGGGGTCCGAGAAGTCTCCTTAGTAGGGAACGAAAAAATGGGGTCCGTGAAGTCACAGCTGGTTGGTCCTCTTGTATTATATTAAGGGCAAAGAAATGACATCTCAACATTAATTTCTACGCCGATTGTCTTTTTTAAAGACATTTCTTGTTTCCTTTTAGTCAAGTGTATAATATGAGGTATTTCAAACAAATGCTGTTCAGTTAGAACGTGCACAGTTTCACAGTTCTTGACATACCAGTATCGTTTAGACACTTAAAACATAAGGCCATACCAATTTGATTCTATGTTTAGCGTCCTCGGGCTGGTAGGTTTTTGGATGCTTGAACGAAAAAACAACACAATTTTGACAATGTGAAAAATCGATTTGGAAAGCATATACAAATTGGGAAAAATGACTTTGAGGTGTTTTACCAATATTTGTAGAAATAGTGTGCAACTAGTCAATTTACAAGGCTAATATACTGTGTTAAAGTAGATTCCCAATATGAAGATGATATGATAACAGTTTTGCAGGTAAACATTTGCTTTTGCTTGTACCATTGCCATGAATAAGTTGTGAATGAAACATGTTTTTTTTTATCGACTCATTTTTTTTCTGCCTGGTTGGTAGGTTTCGGGGACGCCAAACATAGAATAACATTTGTATGGCCTAATTTAGCTGCTACTTGTCCTAGAGGATGGAAGGTAACGTGTTTGTCAATTTAACACCAACATTTGACTCAGCGTTGTCGAGGCTTTAAAATCGAAATAGATCCGTTTTAAAGGTAAATACTTAGAACGAAATTTCGCCTACTGTCTAATAGTCAGTTACGAAAAGGAACAACCGTTTTTATTGTAAATACCATGAAATTTCATGACACAATCCTTGTTTATAGTCGGTTAAAATTTTGTTGATAATGAGGGGATCAACCATTTATTGTAAATAGGGGGAATCATGATGTTCTGTTTACAAACACGCTGTAATCGTTTGCAATTTAAATCGTTTTTTTTTACCTGTATCGATTAGTCCATGTTTATAACGGTTCTCACTTGCATTTTTACGGACTGTACATGCAGCCTGATGGAAAAATACCGTTTGCCAAGCACATCGATATATAGGTCATGGGAACTGTGTCAAACACAATCTAGTCATCCATAAAACGCACCTATATACATGTAGTTGCGTTAAATATTTTCATCGTTATCGAAGTGCTTTCGATTTAAGCCATAATTGTGTATACTTGGTTACTAAACAGCAATTAAAAATCAGCACGGGGCTGAACATATTTGATTGTTACTTGTTTTGTGTTATTAAACAAGGGAATATTTTCACTAGCGTACCGATATCATAATGAACGTTCGCACGGGAGCACATCGCTTGTATTGTGCAATTTTATTGACCTGGCACTCATGAACATTCCGTGTATTTTCGTAAATCTATTTTAAGCTACTAACCCAGATAGGAGACTCAGACATGAATATGTATTTATTAAATCATTACTATGTAACAGTTGCTTTTGGAGTGCAGTGGTAAGTACGCAAAGTTTGTAAACATGATGTTTTGGGTTCGATTCCCAGAACAGGCACTTTTAATTTATTCATTTTTTTATTAAATTATTTTAATTTATTTAATTGATCATTTGGCTGACGTCCTGACAAGGAATCTCATCATCAACCTCGATTCTGACACAGAAGAGAGCTGCATTGATACCGCGAGCGAAACAGAGTCTTTGTGTATGCATTTTTATGAAGATAAAATTAAACTAAGAAAAATAAAAACAGGAAAGAAAACAAAATAAAGAAAAAATGTCACGAGAATAAGTGATGTTGAAGTAAAAGAAAAAAAGATATATTTTGGCTGGATTTGAACCACAGTCATTGTTATTCAAAGTATAAAACACTATCCACCGCGCTATTCTTCCTGACACTTAGTGATGAGGGTTCTTGTTATATGACTATGAAATCCGTGCTTTACACGCTAGATAAACATTAAACCGATATAAATAAAACAGCCGAGCGCTACCGGAGATTAATGAGTGCCAGGGTCAATAAAATCGTACAATACTGGCATGATATCACACAAATACCCGTCTGGATCAAAGCGTCTAGTGTGTTACAACTACTCAAGTACAGAAGTACACGTATTACCGTCACATGATTTGTAAGTATTGCATCATCAAATAAACACGTTGTTTGTTTGAAACGGGCTAGTTTAAACCGGTTTGCAAAGCTGAACTTTAACCGAAGGGGAATCTCATGAAAAGTCCGATTATTATTTGTAAACATTTATACATCAACTTTTATCAGATTGATATAGAAACAGTACAACTAATAAAAACCGAACACGATTATCGTAATATGGAGATCTTTTACATAAGAAATACTTTTCGATTCATCGTTGTTTATCGGCCAATAAACAACGATTTGGAGTTCTGATGCGTAGGAGTGGTTTAATAGCCACGTATCAGAACGACAAAGAGTAGTCGATAAACAGCGATAATGCGAAAATTATTTCGATTCTAACATGATTTGACAAATATTTGTGCAATTGTAATGAGAACTACATTTACTTTACTGCGCACGGAATCGGGACTATTTTCATGTTACAATTCTGTATTGATGCTTTCTTGTGGATAAAGAATACTAGCAAATGGCAGTGTTCAGAATTATAGATAAAACTGTCCTCATGCTTTACAACTGCTCTCTGATCAATTGTGATAAAAACATGTCAAAAAAATAAATAAATAAACGTAATTTGTTTTCCAGTACATGTTTGTCAACACAGAGCCTGTTTACATATCTGAAAAGTGATGAGCCATAAACTGTCCAAATCGGAAAACAAATGTATTGCTCATAAGTAATGGGTACTGACGCTACAAACCTAACCTATTCTGATATTGTCCACTAAATAGAATTGGATCCCGTTGCAAGGTCGTTCACAAAATATCAACAACTAACTTTGAGAAAAAGTAAACATTGTTTTAGAGTATGGCTAGACTTGGGATATGATATTTTTGTAAATATACTTATATTATAAATACATTCAGAATTTTGTTTCGAAATAGTGTAAATTTAAATCGGACCCTGTGCCCTTTAATTGTTTTTCAGTACACAGTATTACGTACTTTGAAATATGCCCAATCATGATACAACCCATACTCTGTCTGGGCCCCGATTGCATACCCCGAAAGTGAAGAGAGACCCTGCAGTAAAATGATTTTTACTTTAAATATATACATGCATGGATTTGTCAGTACTCATAACCCTTTGATTAATAAACTGGCCCCTTCTTCGTTCTTCAGCTCAGTTCTTTGACAAGATAGCCTATAGTTCGCCCACTCAATCTGATCAAAATAAAACTGCAGTTTATCTTGTTAAGACGATATCCATACCTCCAAGGAATTTGGGTGGTACGGTGTTTATATGCCTGGTAAACAACGTAAAAATGTTACCTCTCTAAATAAAATAGTAATACGTATTACTCGGTAGTGCTCACGCGACGTTGGGTTTTTATATTTTTGTATTTTTGTTCCGTTCGTTATAAATCGTGATCTAGGGTTGTCAATGACTTGTAGTTAATTCAGTATTAATTGGCCGTGTGCCAACTGTACTACTGTGTCAGGGCCAGAAAGTTGTCTGGGTGCGACATTTCTTGATCGATTCGTTATAATTAGTAGCCTCAAACCTGTTATTGTTGTCAGCAGCTCGTATTGCAGCTCGTATTGGACTGCAGCCAACTGTTCGAGATATGTTTCAAATTGAAACTACCCAGATACTCATTTCGAAATGTTATTTGAATGTTTACATCGATAGGCCAGAAATTCCCTATGTGTTGGTGTTTAGTGATGTTATCCACCAACCCGATTTTTGGACATTACAAAAAAAAAAATCGAATAAACATTTGAACAAACCCAACATTGTAAAAAAAAATAAATTCATATCTGGATACAAAATATTTCTTTCCGCTAAGGCAGTATTTTATATGGATGGTAAACGTTTTCAACTCACTGTCTTCGTGTAAAAACACAGTAAAACATACATTGGAGGCATGTCGTGGGATAACCGGGCTTAATGCATGTGCGTAAAGTGTCGTCCCGGATTAGCTTGTGCAGTCCGCACAGGCTAATCCGGGACGACACTTTCCGCCTATAGTGGATTTATGTTTAGAAGAGACTTCCTTCAAACAGAAAATAACATAAAATCGGAAAGTGCCGTCCTGGATTAGCACGTGTGGACTGCCCAGGCTAATCTGGGACGACACTTTATGCACATGCATTAAGCCCGGTTTTCCCACGACACGCCACAAATTTGATTCAACGTAAATCATGCTGATTTCATATGCATGTTTAATATAACATAAGTTGCATTTAATTATGATAATTATTGTAAATTGTCATTTTTATTCAAAGTTCTATTGAGGTCAAATGGTGCTGCAAGTGTTTAATACCATATTTACCAATCACATCGTAACTTTCTACAATGCCGACCCCAATAAGCAGTTTTTAGACGTCACGTGATGTCTGGCATGCTTGACATCCGTGTCGTTTCCAAATTTAGAGCTGTCGCAAGGTCACATGATGCGATCCGAATGTGCAGGCTTACTGTACAATAGGTAGCGTGCGTATAAATTATAATAAAATTGCAATATACCACACGGTAGTTATTGCACGATAAGATTGCATATTAGGCTCCCCCACCAGTTACCGTTTTGATATCCCAGTTATTGAATACCGAAAAACAAAGAAAACTAGCTAAAATAAATATTGGTATAACTTTCAGCTATTAAATGATATTAATTATGACTGAGGCAGAAGACGTTTCTTTGTAGCGGTAGTCGTTAAATCGTTATTAATTGTAGTGTCTTGTAAAGTTTCTTTCCATAAAAAAAACTCGCATCACCCTAAAAGATGACAACACATGGCTGTTGTGTTCGCCATCATCAAATTTCATTGCTATATTTCATCCAAACCTCCTTACTGCCTGGACCCCTTCACCAAGAAAACTGTAGTCGCTTACGGCATTTTGTACATGTCTGTGAAGTTAGCCAATTTAGCCCATTCAGCTCATTTACTGAAATCAATAAATGGGATGCAATATTCACCCTATTCAGCCCATTTATCCACCCTAACCCTTACCCTAACCCAAGGGTTAGGGGTTAGGTTTAGGGTTAAGGAGATATGGGTAAATAGACTAAATGGGGTAAATAGGCTTACTTCACAGACATATTTTGTACTAGGAACTGTTTTGCTATTAATTAATGTGATACTTTTAACAAAAGTATTGATTAGATATTCTAATAAGTATGTTCCGATGTGTGCAAATATTACATGGAATACATGTCAAAACGGTTTTAGTGAATAATAGCTATTTGCACAGAAATTCAAACATGAAATAATGATACTGGGGTGCGGCACGTTTTTTTCATAGTTAAGCCCATATCATGGGCGGGTCCAGGATTTCAGGTTGGGGGGGGGTGCGTAAACTTTTGATCATACGGGCGGTGGGTCTGCTGTGATCAGCTACAGATGCGTATCAAAGAAGATATAACAAAATTAACAGTAGTGAATTGCAGGAACTTTTTAACAAAAGTGATTTAGTTTTATTAACCGAAACATGGTCGGAAGAGTTCATAGACTATAAGGTGCCAGGCTTCGAATCCTTTGCACTTCACAGAGTAAGACATTCGAGTAGCAAAAGAAGCTCGGGTGGAATAACGATTTATGTTAGAAACAATTTAGTAACGGATGATATAGTTTTTATGAAGGACTCTGATGATCTGTTGTGGCTAAAGATTAGCAAAACTCAGTTAGGTCTAGATGAAGATTTATTTGTTGGTCTATGTTATATAGTTCCAGAATCTAGTTCGAGATATAACTTATATGAAACAAGTCCATTTGATAAAATATTACAATCTATTGTCAAAATTAAAAACGGTTCTAAAAATGTAAAATTAATATTGTGTGGTGACTTTAATAGTCGCACAGCTACAATACCAGATTATGTCCCGTACGATTGTACTAGTGATTTTATACCGTTACCCGATGATTACGAAACAGATATTCCATTTCCTCGATTTTCTCAAGATAGCGGTGTTAACACCAATGGTAATCTCTGAATTGATATGTGTAGGCAGTCAGGTTTACGAATGTTACATGGTAGAATAGGGGATGATTAAGGAATAGGAAATTACACTTATATTGGGAGTAGAGGCAGTAGTTTAATCGATTATGTACTAACGATGTCTGATTGTTTTCAACTGTTTAAAGTTTTTACGGTAGACGACCCCAATGTATTATCAGATCATTGTGCAATATATTTTGAATACGAAAATATTTCGAACTCAAATATATGTAACAACACAAAAATTAATATGAAACATATTGAGATTAAATACAAGTTTACTTGGAATAATGAATATAAAAATGACTATATTGACGCACTTAGATGTGAGGAGGTTCAGAATAATATTGCTTCAGTAGTCGATGCGCTTGAACACGGTGATCAAAACGGAGATAGCCTGAAAACTTGTGTAAATGACTTTGTTAAAATTCTTGACAGAGTTGCTGCTCCTTTTTTCAAGAAAAACGCATCCGTAAATAATAATAATAATAATAATAATAATAATAATAATAATAATAATAAATGGTATGACGAAAAATGCAGAAATAAAAATTTGAATTTTAACTATATGTTAAACAAGTTCAGACAATGCAAATCAGAAGAGAATAGAATTGATTTAGTTCATGCCAGAAGTGAATACAAAAAAACATTAAGAAGATGCAAATTTGAGTATGATGATAAACAAACAAAACTTTTGATTACTCACCGTTATAAAAATGCAAAAGAATATTGGAAAATGCTGAAACAATCTGCAGGAATATCGGAACCGAACATACCAATGTCTACTTTTGAGCAATATTTTGAGAGTATAAATAACCCAAATGATCACTTTTTTAACCCCAACGAAGACATTTTATATTTTAACGAAAGATTTGTGAACCAAGAATTTCAAATTATGTTTGATGAACTAGAAAGTACAATTAGCCAAGAGGAAATAAATAAAGCAATTAAACAATTAAAACGTGGAAGTAGAGCAGGACCTGATAAAATAATTAATGAATTTTTCATGTATGGTTACCATGAGTTCTCAAATTGTTTGAATTCTATTTTCAATAAGGTTTTCTCACTTGGAATTTTTTCAGAATCATGGTCTGAAGGCTTTATAGTACCTTTACACAAAAAGGGGAGTATCAATAATTGTAACAACTACAGGGGGATTACACTTTTGAGCTCAATGGGAAAACTTTTTACTAGAATTCTCAGTAATCGTATTGACTCATGGGCGGAACATTATTTTGTTTATGTTGAAGCTCAAGCTGTTTTTAGAAAAAATATGAGTACCACGGACAACATTTTTGTTGTACATGGTCTTATTACGCATATGATTAATAATAGAAAACAGTTATATTGTGGTTTTGTAGATTTTAGTAAGGCTTTTGACTATGTGGTCAGGCCAAACTTATGGTCGAAACTTATTCGTCTAGGTGTGCGAGGAAAAATGCTAAACGTCATAAAAAGTATGTATAACTCGATTAAATCTAGAATTAAACTTAACAACACGATAGGCAATGATTTCAGTTGTTTGTTAGGGGTAAGACAAGGGGAATGTTTATCACCACTGTTGTTTTCCCTTTTCCTTAATGATTTAGAAGAAACGCTAATGTTAAATGGGTACGGAGGTGTTGAATCATACATGTTTCAAATATTTATACTATTATATGCTGATGACATTGTATTATTTGCTGACAACCCGCAAAGCCTACAACGTGGTTTTGATATTCTCTATAATTATTGTCAATCGTGGAAATTAAAGGTTAATGTTAATAAAACAAAGGTAACTGTATTTCGAAAATCCGGAACACTGCCAAGAAACATAAAATTTACATATAATAATGAAGTCATTGAAATAGTTAGTAATATGTCTTATTTGGGGATTGTTCTCACCTCTGGGGGATCTTTTAATCAAACGCAAATAACACTGGCAGTCCAAGCACGAAAAGCTATGTTTAAGCTATAACTTTACAAACGTAAGTATTAAACACAGATTAGAACTATTTGACAAACTTGTACATCCTATTTTAAATTATGGGTGCGAAGTCTGGGGCTTCCATAATGCTAAAAATATTGAATGTGTTCACACACAATACTGTAAAAACATATTAGGTGTAAAGAAAGCAACTCAAAATGATTTTATTTACGGAGAGTTAGGGCGTCATTCATTACGTGTCGATAGACATTTTAAAATTGTAAAATACTGGTTCAAGATCCTCGAAAGTAAAGAAAATAAATTAATAAAAATTATATACAACATGATGAAACATGACTTTGAATCGACAGCTACTAAGAAAAACTGGGTTAGTTTATTGCATCAGTTATTGTCAACTTTAGGCTTTTACGAGGTCTGGATAACACAAGGTGTTGGTCAAAAAGAAATCTTTCTATCATTACTAAAGCCAGAACCAACGATTGTTTTTACCAAGACATGAATGACAGACTAACATTATCCTCTAGAGCTCTCTTATTTAGGGAAATTAACATAAATAATGATTTTAAATGTTACCTTAATATTGTTAGAAATGAACAATATCGCATTGCTTTATGTAAACTCAGAGTCTCCTCTCATCGCCTTTTGGTTGAATCTGGCCGATGGCATAAGCATACTTCTATTCCATATAATGATAGAAAATGCATACACTGTCAAAAAATCGATGACGAATTTCACTTTGTTATGGAATGCTCTATTTTAACAGAACTCAGAAAGAAATATATTAATAGGTATTATTGGATAAGACCTAACATGCCAAAATTCATCACACTTGAAATCAGAAAATGTAACTACATTGACAAAATTAGCCTGCTATACATATCTCGGCTTTAAAGCTAAAGAGCAAACATTATAACTGTTTTACAACATTCTTTTAAAATCGATAGTTATACCCACTATGTTGCGGTCGTTTTTTATGACCGGGGGATTTGTTTATAAATTGTATTATTGTGTACGGCAATTGTATATATTAAAGGCTTAACTCTATAAAACATTGTTTTCAAACACCTTATGGCTTTATAACTGATTTTAACGTGTGTTGGCATACTATGCCCTGCATACACTTTTCATGTACTTATTTATTACGTTTGCTATTTTTATTGACTAATTTTACAATTTATTTCGACTCATAGTACATTTCAGACTAAACGACAAAGTCTAATTAGGTATAATTATAACCGCGAAAGCCCTATATTTCTTTTTGATAGGGTGTATGGTTCGGTAGACTTTGGCCATAAAACACTATGACAAGATAAAACACAATAAGCCACAATAATATGTGCAAAATCTCTATATTTCGTCTCGATAGGGCGCATATTTCGAGTACTACTTACTATTTGGTACAGATATATTATATAAATGATTATTGTTGTGACTAAAATTCATTTGAGTTTCTTAATTATGAATATACATGTTGTTCAATGACACATATATATATACGCATGAAAAGATACATATTGCGTGTTGCATCTTAAAGTTTGTATTTTAGTGTTTGCCTGATAAAAATACATATTTAACATGTTGGTATGTTTTTATACTATATATCTTTATTATACTCGAATATATGTTTAAAATCCTTTTCTCTCATTAAGACTATAAATTATAATTCCTGTTTTTCATGGTATCATTAGACTATACATCGTAATTAACATTTGGTGTCAAAGATCAATGTATTTTAAATTATTTGAACACCACAAACTTATAATTATAGGAATGATATTATTATTAATTTACTTAAATAAAGCTTTCTAAATAAAGATTCTTCTCCGCAAGAACGTATGCTCATGAATGTTATGTAAATATATGTATATAGTTTACCATGTCAAGTATGTAAATATGTTGTCCTCATGTGCCACATTTGGCGTATTGGATCTGAATAACTAATGTCTGTCTGTCTATAAAATATTTTTTGCACATCATCATCATCATCACCATCATAATCATCAACATCATCATCACTATCATCATCATCTTCGTCGTCAGATGCACTTTGTTTCACAGAAATAATTAATACTTCACTGCATTATGTTCGAAAGACATGTTGGTTCATCTGTATGGCATGCACCTATGTTGGCAATAAATTGCACGTGTTTGATGTATCTGTCCACTAAATACGTATTTGACATCCAATGTTATATATACCAGGAACATCTTTAAGCATGTAAAATCCGTGGCTTACTATATTCAAACACACACGCAGCAAGAATTATTTGTATTATTTATTCACACGTTCACAGTAATGCTCATCAATTGTATTCAGATGTGCTATGCACTGTGTTTTTTTCATCAGAAGGTACTAACGAACAGACAGACGAACTTGTTTTACACGAAATATTGTAAAAGATACTCGTATGATTGCATTGTGAACTAATAAGGCACGTGATGCCGACTTTGTGTCAATTTCACTGATATATGGTGCCGGGAAAGATATGATCTTGCCAGGAATTGGAGCCAACGTTATGGACGCCCATCTACTTGATGAAAGTTTATCACGCGTTGTACTACGATTACGTAAGAAATCGTAGGTGGGGGGGGGGGGCATGGTTAGGTCTGGTATGTTTGGCTAAAAGAATATGTTTATTTGAAACAAAAATGAGTTAAAAACAAATTAGCATAATTATTCCAGTTTTGACCTTTGTATATATGCCCATATACGTATGGTCCGGCGCGCGCCGGGTGCGCCCCCCCCCCCCCCCGATGCGCTAATGCATATCTCCTGTTAAATGTCTTGATAATACCACTACCAGAAAGATGCATCGCAAATGAGATCAATTTTTATTATTTTATGTCAAATTAAGCGAATGTACGTTAACGTAATTGTTGCGTCAGATCTTCAACGCGTGATCATATATTTATGCCATGCATGTGTTAATGTACTCCTTAATGTACATATATTTATGCCATGTATGTGTACATGAACTGCTTATTTACATGTATGAATTACAAAGTTCAATTACTATGAAATCCAGCGTTAAATAATCATGGTTATCATCATCTATTCTTCTGTGCCAAAATATATGTACAGTACATATTTGTAAATGTACCGTGTTTGCACACTACCAATCTGACTTGTCTGTTTTGTTTATGTACGCTGGTAATATTAATATTGTTTATGTTCAAATGTGTATTATCTCCTTTCGGTTTATAGTCGTAATTATGAAGCGCTTTGCAATAAGCATCACATAGATATTGTTGTACACAAGGTGTAACCAAAGTGGAACTTTATATGCACATCCGACATTTCCAAGAGAATTTAAAATTTGCGAGGAGTGTTTTTTAATTATTAGTTCTTGGTAACTTTATACTGTGTTGTTTTAAATAACCAGTTACACAGTTATTGATGATTAATAATAATCGTAAATAATTAATGCACGTTAGTATTTTCGAACGGTTCACTGCTTTTCGTATGTCGGGGTTTGTTTTGACTCGAAAGTACTGTAACATGATGTTTGGGACATACATGTGCACAGACAATGTGGTTTCGGTCTATGTTTATCTTTCAAAGGAAGATTATGTTGTAAACCACTAGATAAAGACCGTTGTTTACATTTTGTTTCCTAGAAAATTATTCGTTGCTTATAATTGCCATATTGACTGCTGTCTCGATATATATCATCTAAGTGTAAATTTATTTCAGATATTGTGTATACAAAGGATCTTGTAATTATTATTAATTTTAATTATTATACCTATATTTATTAAAGTTTGTTCAACTCAATGTACATGGAAGAAATAAAGGTATATATACATGTATACATGTTCCTTCAAAACTATAATCAAATTACGTAAAAAAGTAAATAAATCAATAAATGAGCAAACATAGATTAACTGTTATGACTAAGTATACAATGTCCAATAATGTAGAAAGATATGACTAAGTATACAATGTCCAACAATGTATAAAGATATAATGTATATGTAGTACAACCAAGTTGTATTATTGTCTAGTATATGGACAACTAACTTTAAAATTAAGGGTCGCCTTTTTAACGTATGTTTACATTTAGAATACTATATGATAAATACATACTAGTTCGTAGTGCAAGTATCAATCAGAAAAATAATGCAAAGGAGTGAACTCAAATAATACAGTAGGTGTCAAGAAAAAACAATATTCAATTATGAATTTCACCATATACACACCTTTAAAAGCCGGATATCATGATTGGTATTGTTTTTTATTTCCATGTGTTATGCAGGCATTTGCAATTGTGTGAGTAATTGAAGACACAGTTTGTTTTATGTGCGTATCTGAAGATTTTTCATATGTTAATTACGCGTGTACGTAAGTTATCTGGTCGTTTGTTATGTTTATGAATTACTATGCACAAGTACAATTTTCTGTATTTGCTTGCTTATTTTTATTTTCGAATATTCATTCTGAAGAGTTATGTCCCTTGTATACTTGATTTTTAGCACGGTATAACCCCCGGCTCACCGACTTAATAAAAAACATTATCGGTTACAGAATGAAAAGCGAAACTGGGTAAATGTCTGGAAAGTATGACAGTGTTCAAATATAGAATTTTCTGGGTTTCCAGCGTACATGTATACACGAGGAATGATTGGCTGACATGATATATGGCGGCCCCCCGATATGGTGGCTACCGCCGTGGTTAGCCAGCGTCCACCGCCGTGGTTAGCCAACGTCCACCGCCGTGGTTAGCCAACGTCCACCGACGTGGACCACCGCAGTGGTTAGCCAACGTCAACCGCCGTGGTCCACCGCCGTGGTTAGGCAACGTCCCCCGCAGTGGTTAGCCAACGTCCACCGCCGTGGTCCACCGCCGTGGTTAGCCAACGTCTACCGCCGTGGTCCTCCGCCGTGGTCCACCGCCGTCGTCCACCGCCGTGGTCCGCCGCCGTGGTCCACCGCCGTGGTCCGCCGCCGTGGTCCACCGCCGTGGTCCACCGCCGTGGTTAGCCAACGTCCACCGCCGTGGTTAGCAAACGTCCACCGCCGTGGTCCACCGCCGTGGTTAGCCAACGTACACCGCCGTGGTCCACCGCCGTGGTTAGCCAACGTCCACCGCCGTTGTCCATCACCGTGGTGAGCCAACGTCCACCGCCTTGGTCCACCGTCGTGGTTAGCCAACATCCAACGCCTTGGTAAGCCAACGTCCACCGCCGTGGTCCAACGCCGTTGTCAACCGCCGTGGTCCACAGCCGTGGTTAGCCAACGTATACCGCCATGGTCCACCGCCGTGGTCCACCGCCGTGTACACCACCAAAATGTAAAGCGAAACTAGCTAAATGTCTTGAATGTATGACAGTGTTCAAATATAGACATTTCTGGGTTTCCAGCGTACATGTATACACGAGGAATGATTGGCCGACATGATATATGGCGGCCCCCCGATATGGTGGTCCACCGCCGTGGTTAGCCAACGTCCATTTCCGTGGTCCACCGCCGTGGTCCACCACCGTGGTTAGCACACGTCCACCGCCGTGGTCCACCGCCGTGGTGACCGCCGTGGTCCACCGCCGTGGTTAGCCAACGTCCACCGCCGTGGTCCACCGCCGTGATCCACCACCGTGGTTAGCACACGTCCACCGACTTGGTCCACCGCCGTGGTGACCGCAGTGGTACACCGCCGTGGTTAGGCAACGTCCACCGCAGTGGTCCACCGCGTGGTCCACCGCCGTCGTCCACCGCCGTGGTCCACCGCCGTGGTTAGCCAACGTCCACCGCCGTGGTCCACCGCCGTGGTTAGCCAACGTCCACCGCCGTGTACACCACCAAAATAAAAAGCGAAACTGGTTAAATGTCTTGAAAGTATGACAGTGTTCCAATATAGGCTTTTCTGGGTTTCCAGCGTACATGTATACACGAGGAATGATTGGCTGACATGATATATAGCGGCCCCCCGATATGGTGGTCCACCGCCGTGGTTAGCCAACGTCCACCGCCGTGGTCCTCCGCCGTGATCCACCACCGTGGTTAGTACACGTCCACCGCCGTGTCCACCGCCGTGGTGACCGCCGTTGTCCACCGCCGTGGTTAGGCAACGTCCACCGCCGTGGTCCACCGCCGTCGTCCACCGCCGTGGTTAGCCAACGTCCACCGCCGTGGTTAGCAAACGTCCACCGCCGTGGTCCACCGCCGTTGTCCACCGCCGTGGTCCACCGCCGTGGTCCACCGCCGAGGTCCACCGCCGTGGTCCACCGCCGTGGTTAGCCAACGTCTACCGCAGTGGTCCTCCGCCGTGGTCCACCGCCGTAGTCCACCGCCGTGGTCCGCCGCCGTGGTCAACCGCCGTGGTCCGCCGCCGTGGACCACCGCCGTGGTCCACCGCCGTGGTTAGCCAACGTCCACCGCCGTGGTTAGCAAACATCCACCGCCGTGGTCCACCGCCGTGGTTAGCCAACGTACACCGCCGTGGTCCACCGCCGTGGTTAGCCAACGTCCACCGCCGTTGTCCATCACCGTGGTGAGCCAACGTCCACCGCCTTGGTCCACCGCCGTGGTTAGCCAACATCCAACGCCTTGGTAAGCCAACGTCCACCGCCGCGGTCCAACGCCGTTGTCAACCGCCGTGGTCCACAGCCGTGGTTAGCCAACGTATACCGCCGTGGTCCACCGCCGTGGTCCACCGCCGTGTACACCACCAAAATGTAAAGCGAAACTAGCTAAATGTCTTGAATGTATGACAGTGTTCAAATATAGACATTTCTGGGTTTCCAGCGTACATGTATACACGAGGAATGATTGGCTGACATGATATATGGCGGCCCCCCGATATGGTGGTCCACCGCCGTGGTTAGCCAACGTCCATCTCCGTGGTCCACCGCCGTGGTCCACCACCGTGGTCCACCACCGTGGTTAGCACACGTCCACCGCCGTGGTCCACCGCCGTGGTGACCGCCGTGGTCCACCGCCGTGGTTAGCCAACGTCCACCGCCGTGGTCCACCGCCGTGATCCACCACCGTGGTTAGCACACGTCCACCGACGTGGTCCACCGCCGTGGTGACCGCTGTGGTCCACCGCCGTGGTTAGGCAACGTCCACCGCAGTGGTCCACCGCCGTGGTCCACCGCCGTCGTCCACCGCCGTGGTCCACCGCCGTGGTCCACCGCCGTGGTTAGCCAACGTCCACCGCCGTGGACCACCGCCGTGGTTAGCCAACGTCCACCGCCGTGGTCCACCGCCGTGTACACCACCAAAATAAAAAGCGAAACTGGTTAAATGTCTTGAAAGTATGACAGTGTTCAAATATAGGCTTTTCTGGGTTTCCAGCGTACATGTATACACGAGGAATGATTGGCTGACATGATATATAGCGGCCCCCCGATATGGTGGTCCACCGCCGTGGTTAGCCAACGTCCACCGCCGTGGTCCACCGCCGTGGTCCTCCGCCGTGATCCACCACCGTGGTTAGTAAACGTCCACCGCCGTGTCCACCGCCGTGGTGACCGCCGTTGTCCACCGCCGTGGTTAGGCAACGTCCACCGCCGTGGCCCAACGCCGTCGTCCACCGCCGTGGTTAGCCAACGTCCACCGCCGTGGTTAGCAAACGTCCACCGCCGTGGTCCACCGCCGTGGTACACCGCCGTGGTCCACCGCCGTGGTTAGCCAACGTCCACCGCCGTGGTTAGCAAACATCCACCGCCGTGGTCCACCGCCGTGGTTAGCCAACGTACACCGCCGTGGTCCACCGCCGTGGTTAGCCAACGTCCACCGCCGTTGTCCATCACCGTGGTGAGCCAACGTCCACCGCCTTGGTCCACCGCCGTGGTTAGCCAACATCCAACGCCTTGGTAAGCCAACGTCCACCGCCGTGGTCCAACGCCGTTGTCAACCGCCGTGGTCCACAGCCGTGGTTAGCCAACGTATACCGCCGTGGTCCACCGCCGCGGTCCACCGCCGTGGTCCACCGCCGTGTACACCACCAAAATGTAAAGCGAAACTAGCTAAATGTCTTGAATGTATGACAGTGTTCAAATATAGACATTTCTGGGCTTCCAGCGTACATGTATACACGAGGAATGATTGGCTGACATGATATATGGCGGCCGCCCGATATGGTGGTCCATCGCCGTGGTTAGCCAACGTCCATCTCCGTGGTCCACCGCCGTGGTCCACCACCGTGGTTAGCACACGTCCACCGCCGTGGTCCACCGCCGTGGTCCACCGCCGTGGTGACCGCCGTGGTCCACCGCCGTGGTTAGCCAACGTCCACCGCCGTGGTCCACCGCCGTGATCCACCACCGTGGTTAGCACACGTCCACCGACGTGGTCCACCGCCGTGGTGACCGCTGTGGTCCACCGCCGTGGTTAGGCAACGTCCACCGCAGTGGTCCACCGCCGTGGTCCACCGCCGTCGTCCACCGCCGTGGTCCACCGCCGTGGTCCACCGCCGTGGTTAGCCAACGTCCACCGCCGTGGTCCACCGCCGTGGTTAGCCAACGTCCACCGCCGTGGTCCACCGCCGTGTACACCACCAAAATAGAAAGCGAAACTGGTTAAATGTCTTGAAAGTATGACAGTGTTCCAATATAGGCTTTTCTGGGTTTCCAGCGTACATGTATACACGAGGAATGATTGGCTGACATGATATATAGCGGCCCCCCGATATGGTGGTCCACCGCCGTGGTTAGCCAACGTCCACCGCCGTGGTCCACCGCCGTGGTCCACCGCCGTGATCCACCACCGTGGTAGTACACGTCCACCGCCGTGTCCACCGCCGTGGTGACCGCCGTTGTCCACCGCCGTGGTTAGGCAACGTCCACCGCCGTGGTCCACCGCCGTCGTCCACCGCCGCGGTTAGCCAACGTCCACCGCCGTGGTTAGCAAACGTCCACCGCCGTGGTCCACCGCCGTGGTCCACCGCCGTGGTCCACCGCCGTGGTCCACCGCCGTGGTTAGCCAACGTCTACCGCCGTGGTCCTCCGCCGTGGTCCACCGCCGTCGTCCACCGCCGTGGTCCGCCGCCGTGGTCCACCGCCGTGGTCCGCCGCCGTGGTCCACCGCCGTGGTTAGCCAACGTCCACCTCCGTGGTTAGCAAACGTCCACCGCCGTGGTCCACCGCCGTGGTTAGCCAACGTACACCGCCGTGGTCCACCGCCGTGGTTAGCCAACGTCCACCGCCGTTGTCCATCACCGTGGTGAGCCAACGTCCACCGCCTTGGTCCACCGCCGTGGTTAGCCAACATCCAACGCCTTGGTAAGCCAACGTCCACCGCCGTGGTCCAACGCCGTTGTCAACCGCCGTGGTCCACAGCCGTGGTTAGCCAACGTATACCGCCGTGGTCCACCGCCGTGGTCCACCGCCGTGTACACCTCCAAAATGTAAAGCGAAACTAGCTAAATGTCTTGAATGTATGACAGTGTTCAAATATAGACATTTCTGGGTTTCCAGCGTACATGTATACACGAGGAATGATTGGCTGACATGATATATGGCGGCCCCCCGATATGGTGGTCCACCGCCGTGGTTAGCCAACGTCCATCTCCGTGGTCCACCGCATTGGTCCACCACCGTGGTTAGCACACGTCCACCGCCGTGGTCCACCGCCGTGGTGACCGCCGTGGTCCACCGCCGTGGTTAGCCAACGTCCACCGCCGTGGTCCACCGCCGTGATCAACCACCGTGGTTAGCACACGTCCACCGACGTGGTCCACCGCCGTGGTGACCGCTGTGGTCCACCGCCGTGGTTAGGCAACGTCCACCGCCGTGGTCCACCGCCGTGGTCCACCGCCGTGGTTAGCCAACGTCCACCGCCGTGGTCCACCGCCGTGGTCCACCGCCGTGTACACCACCAAAATAAAAAGCGAAACTGGTTAAATGTCTTGAAAGTATGACAGTGTTCCAATATAGGCTTTTCTGGGTTTCCAGCGTACATGTATACACGAGGAATGATTGGCTGACATGATATATAGCGGCCCCCCGATATGGTGGTCCACCGCCGTGGTTAGCCAACGTCCACCGCCGTGGTCCACCGCCGTGGTCCTCCGCCGTGATCCACCACCGTGGTTAGTACACGTCCACCGCCGTGTCCACCGCCGTGGTGACCGCCGTTGTCCACCGCCGTGGTTAGGCAACGTCCACCGCCGTGGTCCACCGCCGTCGTCCACCGCCGTGGTTAGCCAACGTCCACCGCCGTGGTTAGCAAACGTCCACCGCCGTGGTCCACCGCCGTGGTCCACCGCCGTGGTCCACCGCCGTGGTTAGCCAACGTCCACCTCCGTGGTTAGCAAACGTCCACCGCCGTGGTCCACCGCCGTGGTTAGCCAACGTACACCGCCGTGGTCCACCGCCGTGGTTAGCCAACGTCCACCGCCGTTGTCCATCACCGTGGTGAGCCAACGTCCACCGCCTTGGTCCACCGCCGTGGTTGGCCAACATCCAACGCCTTGGTAAGCCAACGTCCACCGCCGTGGTCCAACGCCGTTGTCAACCGCCGTGGTCCACAGCCGTGGTTAGCCAACGTATACCGCCGTGGTCCACCGCCGTGGTCCACCGCCGTGTACACCACCAAAATGTAAAGCGAAACTAGCTAAATGTCTTGAATGTATGACAGTGTTCAAATATAGACATTTCTGTGTTTCCAGCGTACATGTATACACGAGGAATGATTGGCTGACATGATATATGGCGGCCCCCCGATATGGTGGTCCACCGCCGTGGTTAGCCAACGTCCATCTCCGTGGTCCACCGCCGTGGTCCACCACCGTGGTTAGCACACGTCCACCGCCGTGGTCCACCGCCGTGGTGACCGCCGTGGTCCACCGCCGTGGTTAGCCAACGTCCACCGCCGTGGTCCACCGCCGTGATCAACCACCGTGGTTAGCACACGTCCACCGACGTGGTCCACCGCCGTGGTGACCGCTGTGGTCCACCGCCGTGGTTAGGCAACGTCCACCGCCGTGGTCCACTGCCGTGGTCCACCGCCGTGGTCCACCGCCGTCGTCCACCGCCGTGGTCCACCGCCGTGGTCCACCGCCGTGGTTAGCCAACGTCCACCGCCGTGGTCCACCGCCGTGGTCCTCCGCCGTGATCCACCACCGTGGTTAGTACACGTCCACCGCCGTGTCCACCGCCGTGGTGACCGCCGTTGTCCACCGCCGTGGTTAGGCAACGTCCACCGCCGTGGTCCACCGCCGTCGTCCACCGTCGTGGTTAGTCAACGTCCACCGCCGTGGTCCACCGCCGTGGTCCACCGCGGTGGTTAGCCAACGTCCACCGCCGTTGTCCGCCGCCGTGGTCCACCGCCGTGGTTAGGCAACGTCCACCGCCGTGGTCCACCGCCGTTGTCCTCCGCCGTGTACACCACCAAAATAAAAGGCGAAACTGGCTAAATGTCTTGAAATGTATGACAGTGTTCAAATATAGACTTTTCTGGGTTTCCAGCGTACATGTATTCACGAGGAATGATTGGCTGACATGATATATGGCGGCCCCCCCCCCCGATATGGTGGTCCAATGCCGTGGTTAGCCAACGTCCACCGCCGTGGTCCACCGCCGTGATCCACCACCGTGGTTAGCACACGTCCGCCGCCGTGGTCCACCGCCGTGGTCCACCGCCGTGGTTCGCCGCCGTGGTCCACCGCCGTGGTCCACCGCCGTGGTGACCGCCGTGGTCCACCGCCGTGGTTAGGCAACGTCCACCGCCGTGGTGACCGCCGTGGTTAGGCAACGTCCACCGCCGCCGTCCACCGCCGTGGTCCACCGCCGTGGTTAGCCAACGTCCACCGCCGTTGTCCACCGCCGTGGTCAGCCAACGTCCACCGCCGTGGTCCACCACTGTTGTCCACCGCCGTGGTTAGCCAACGTCCACCGCCGTGGTCCACCGCCGTGTACACCACCAAAATATAAAGCGAAACTGGCTAAATGTCTTGAAAGTATGACAGTGTTCAAATATAGACTTTTCTGGGTTTCCAGCGTACATGTATACACGAGGAATGATTGGCTGACATGATATATGGCGGCCCCCCGATATGGTGGTCCACCGCCGTTGTTAGCCAACGTCCACCTCCGTGGTCCACCGCCGTGGCGACCGCCGTGGTCCACCGCCGTGGTGACCGCCGTGGTCCACCGCCGTGGTCCACAGCCGTGGTTAGCCAAAGTCCACCGCCGTGGTACACCGCCGTGGTTAGCCAACGTCCACCGCCGTGGTCCACCGCCGTTGTCCACCGCCGTGGTCCACCGCGGTGGTTGGCCAACGTCCACCGCCGTTGTCCACCGCCGTGGTTAGCCTACGTCCACCGCCATGGTCCACCGCCGTGGTCCACCGCCGTTGTCCACCGCCGTGGTCAGCCAACGTCCACCGCCGTGGTCAACCGCCGTGGTTAGCGAACGTCCGCCGTCGTGGTCCACCGCCGTGGTTAGCCAACGTCCACCGCCGTGGTTCACCGCCGTGGTTAGCCAACGTCCACCGCCGTCGTCCACCGCCGTGGTCCACCGCCGTGGTTAGCCAACGTCCACCGCCGTGGTCCACCGCCGTGGTTAGCCAACGTCCACCGCCGTGGTCCACCGCCGTATACACCACCAAAATAAAAAGCGAAACTGGTTAAATGTCTTGAAAGTATGACAGTGTTCAAATATAGACTTTTCTGGGTTTCCAGCGTACATGTATACACGAGGAATGATTGGCTGACATGATATATGTCGGCCCCCCGATATGGTGGTCCACCGCCGTGGTTAGCCAACGTCCACCGCCGTGGTCCACCGCCGTGGTTAGCCAACGTACACCGCCGTGGTCCACCGCCGTGGTGACCGCCGTGGTCCACCGCCGTGGTTAGCCAACGTCCACCGCCGTGGTTAGCCACCGAACACCCTGTGGTGGGCCAACGCTCACCGCTGTGGCGCCATTGAAGCGAGGCCGCCAATATATGTCAGCCAATCATAGCCGAGCTAGTGTTCGGTAAAATCGGTATAAAACCAATCCGTGCAAAGAGCAAGTCATTTGTTTGTCAACATTGAAATGATAAGGTTGTATCAAGTTAAAGGTATGTTACTTAACTTTAATCGATAATAATTATGTATCATAATCAACTTGTTGGTAACAGCACTAAATACAACAGGTTCCAGATGATATAAAATGCCTTCTTATAGTGTATTTTGTTATTTTTTGCTCTAGTCTAAACATAAATCTTAAACTGCGTAGATCAATAAGGCTAGCTTGAGTAAGTCACGAGTGTTATCAGTAGTAAAGAAAATATTACTGAACAAGCACAACGTTATAAACATAATTTAGTGTTTTATATGAGTTTCATCAAAGGATTTTGACACGTTGTTTTATAATAATTAATACAATTTTCATTCTTAACTGCAAACAGTTATAAAACGACGTATTAATTGTTAAATGACAAATAACCTTCTAAAAACAACAACTGGATAGTGTTTTTCATAAAAGTTTTGTTTTCGTCATATATGAATTTTTTCGATTAAAATTGATGTTTATATGAGTTATTATAGCAATTCGCCAAATACTTGTGAGTTTAATTCTTTATAAATGAAGTCCTTGTTTTTTTCTGAACAGTACAGTAGACAAATACGAGAAGTTGATAACGCTTGGCCATATAAAACGAAACGTAAAGGCATAGTCTATTTATGTACACTTATGCACATTATGACCTTGACCTTAGGTTTAAACACATCGGTATGACATTCACCGTTTGTTTAATCGTAATCATAATAACATTGACCTTTGAGTTAAGCGTATCATTATTACCTTAACCTTGGTTTAAACATACTGTTATGACATTGACCTTCAGTTTAAACATTTTTGTCGTATAAAAGTATTTCGATTTGGACGGAAAGTGAAAAAATGAAGTAAATCAGAAATTTAGAATGTAGAGTATAATGCAGAGTGTTATGCAAGATATTTGGATCGTTCAAGAAGAGAATTATAAGAAAGAAAGAATCTTGACCTTTAACATAAGCTCACCTTAATTCGAGCAGGGTACTCCACTTATATCTACTTTTATGTTGTCTCAGTTCACTAGGTCATGCCCTGGCACTGTTTGTTTTCCCAGTTCAGAACGGACCAATACAATGCAAGGGCAACATGCGGTACGTCGCCCAACCCGGGGCCGCAGAGGGGCAGGAGAGGGGACGCTGTGAAGAGTGTCCGTCATGCAACGGGGGCGGATTCGTCCTCAATAGGACAGTAAGTCTTTTAGAACAAAATGTTTCAAGTATAATTTTAAGAACGTTGTTAACACAATTCCTTGTCATATACAATACGTGTTTATTTTATTTTAATTGTTTAGTAAACAAATTTTCAGTGAAGTCTTACCGTCACAATGTTGAAAACGAAACTTAAAATATTTGAAAGATTTTAAAATCTGTCGTTTAACCAAAGATATAAGTATATGCTTACAATTTATAGACTTCGACTTTGCTAATATAAGACGTTATTCTGATGACCTATAGTTATTTAACTAGTTTCACGTATGGAGTTATGTCGCCCTCATGCCACGTCCCAATGCTATTATGCCCCACCACCGGGACGCTATGCCCCTCCCCTCCCCCTGACCCCTGGACAGTTTCCCCAGTATCCCGGACGTCGATGCCTTATCAAGGGTTGTATGCAAACAGCAAAATTTATGTAAAGTTCACCAGCTGGACATTTTGTGTTTCATCTCAGATGCGCGTAGAATAGACGCTAGCCGTTTTTTTGTCCTTTTAGTCAAGTGTCGAATATGAGGTACTTCAAACAAGACAGTAAGAAGTATCATTACGAGTCCCTTGTCCCGGTGTAAACTTTGTGTGTGTGTGGGGGGGGGGGGGTCAAACTGGACTTTAGACAGAAAGCGATTGCACACAACAAGCATCTCCCACCTTTTCACTTAGAAAAAAGTGATTGGCTCTAGCGTGGGAAATAGAAACACGCTGTTTATATTGTTTATATTTAGACATATTCATTAAGCAATGGCGAAAAGTCCAAGTGTTGGAAACTATAGACAAGGATAATTACTAGTATGTTGAAAACAACAACATCAACAGCTTAAAATAAACATCTGATGTTTTGTGAAAAACTTTAAAATGTTAAATTACATGCACATACAAGCAAATACGGTCACCGTTCTATGTGAACATGTTCACCCCATTGAATCTCCATAAAAGGGCTTAAGTCATGCCAGTCCTTTACCAACGCATGAAAGGTAAGAATGGAAAAATAGTTTACGACTCATCACCTTCTTACTTTGAAAGTTAATTACAAGTCCTCATCGCCAGCTTGACTGAGTTATTCTTGACAAGATTTGGATTGAACTAGTTCTTGTTGTTTTTGAAATCAGCTCGACAGGGAATTTCCCTTACTGGTAACAACGGGTTACTTTCTAGAACATGATTCATGGAGGCGACCTAGATCGACCTTACAATTGCGATAATAATTTACATTGATATTGGTATTGCAGGTCTTGTTTGAAAATGTTTTTTATTTTCGTTTGTTGTTTTTATTCGCTCGGAAGTTCAGCAATTTAAACAGTAGTACAATATAAAACAATACAACTCTAACATGTCACATGTGGTCGATTATCTCTTGTTAAGAAATGTTGTACAAATAAATGTGGTCAATCTGTTTGAAATTCAATATAAACACAGAAAGAATGCGTGCTGGCAATGTTTCATTCAATAATCATTATATAAAAATACACCTGTAATTATTTCTTCTAATGTCAATCAGTTCATACTTAACGTTGGGTTAATTACACTTGGCAAATGAACGGTTGTAAACATTGTAGTTTTTATATCACTTTAAGAAAATAACATCGGGCGTTCAATACTTTACGAATACTAGATAAGTATTGAATGAAGGTAAAATAAGCGAGGCGTAGTGAAATCGGTATCTAGATCTCTCGAGATTGATGCATTTTATTTCAGGCCGAGCAAATAAATAACGGGTTTCGAACGCTAACCTATAATTGTATTTATTCCATTTTATGGGATTATTTTGGCTAACGTGAATAAGCACAAAGCGATGCAAATATACAAAATCTTGAATATGAAAAACAGTATAAGCTTAGAATATGTGCATGCTTTACGTGGAATACATTTTAAAAGGTATTTAATCTGTATTAAATGCTGAAGTTTGACCCCCAATTATAATTTATACATGTACTCGTAGAAGTATAATTTTGCCATTGAAAGTTTTTTATTGACTGAATATTTACCTATAATTATTAACGGGATTTATTCGCGGATTTTCGTATTACAAACAATGTCATAAAATTTCAACGATCTACAGTTAAAAATATGTTCGATGGCTACCCGGTTAAACGGACCTTGGTAAATTATTGTGTGTTTTAATAAATAATAATTTGTTAGGTCCCCCGTGAAAAAGACGGTCGGTACGGATTTTTGTCCTGTTGGCCCTGTGAACCATGTCGGCCAGGCACCTTCCGGGAGGCGTTCTCATCTCCGGTATGCAATATGTGCTCCAAAAACTGTTTCGCAGTGAACCGGTACGAGTCGCAGCCGTGCGGTGGGTCCTCGCCCGGCCACTGCGGGGAATGCAAGCCGGGGTAGGTATTGCACTGTCATATGGTTCGGTACTGTTGTTATTTATGTTGGCTAGTCAACATAATATGTCGTGGGAAAACCGGGCTTAATGAATGTGCAGTTCGCACAGGATAATCCGGGACGACACTTTCCGCCTACAGCGGATTTATGTTTCGAAGAGACTTCCTTGAAACAGAAAATACCATTAAAGTGGAAATGACTGCAAAGGCTAATCCGGGACGACACTTAACGCACATGCATTGATCTCAGTTTTCCGACGACACGCCTCATTTCTTAAAGAGGGTATGTACGATCTCATCAAATTGTTATAGAAACGTACAATATTGGGAAATCCCCAATAATGGTTGCGTGTTGACTCAAGTTCTGTGCAGATTTATTCCTACGACACATGGACACGTTTTTTATGCTTCCGCTACTAGGAATAAATTTGTCGTTATGACGAAGTTCATTAATTCAACATAACTTATGGTACAGATTGCTGTTTATTCTTCGTAGCTGTCTAAGATCACTTTGACCTAGATTTCTTGCGATAATTATGCAGAGGGAAAATTGAATGCCAATAGAATTTGGCAAATTTGCTAATTTTAGGGAATGCAAACTTCAAACAATGGTTTAACGTATACCAATAACTGTTGCATACTTTTGGGGATTAAAAATTTACATAATTGTTTACATAAGCGGTTAAAATAAAGTTATAAACATATTCTCGTTATACACTCTAGAACTGAACATAAGTATGAACATATTTTCTCATTGTATGTCATGAACATCATAATTATTATGTTCACTCCCAGAATTGATCAACTATTTTGTTTAGCCTAGCGGTACGCTCTATAAATAACAATTAATTCTAGCGAGTTCAACACACTCACGATCATTCTTAAAATAGCTCTCTTTTAGCTGCCGGTGTATAGCTGTTATAATATACATTCATCATTTAGCGTCCAGAGAATCATAAGAACAAATAGTTCAATAAAGGTGGAATTAATTTTATTTAACTGACTGTGTATGTTTATTGAAATTGAACTGTAGTTGCGTTCTGTTAATAATTAATGTGAATTACACATTTCTATCAACTTCTCCAGGATATGTTAATCAACCCATAAAAAGATAACTTTCAATAAATAAAATGTGGTGAAATAAGTCTCTGAATACGTCCAAATGCTATTCGTGTTACTTTTACTTCATTTGCATGAATACATGATTTGCAAAACCAATTATACGCAGAAACCCTTGATACATCACTTTTCAATCGCCATAGTCTTATAAAATTTTATTTTTGTGCTATCAAAATGGAAGTCATAATTATTTCAGATGCGCTGAATGTTCTCTGAAGATTGCTTTTCATTAGGATACACTTTATAAGGCTAAAGAAAAATAATGAATTGTTTCTCAGGCACTTTTTCCAAAACATCAGGCGGGAGGGCGATTTTTTTTTGAAGTAGTTTTTTCTCCTATTATTTTCTATTGGCTTAGTAAAACAAGTAATTAAGTGCAGATTAAAGACAATTTTAAGTTTTAATAACAACATAAGCATTCCTTTTTAAATTCTAAATATAGATTTATTAATCACACACCGTCATTTATGAAAGCTGATGTAAAAAGGCAATCAATTCGAATGTTCATAATTAACAAAGTGCCTTTAAATTGATACACCAATAGCATTAACATACTTATATTTATTTATAGAATTTAACATTTCGTAATTCATATTTTTTATAAATGTCAAAAATAGAAATTATTGTTGCAGTAAATCACCAATAATCTTTTGGAAAGTAAAAGCAACACTTATCAATGCAGCTGGCATTAATGATTGTTTGCATAGGACTTATATTGACACAGATTTTCTTAAAAAAAAATGGAATTAATTATGAAATATTATACAAGCAAAAGTATCTACGAAATAAAATTTTAAATCATGAATTAGAACATATTTATAAAGGTTTCCAATCGAGTATGCTTTTTTTTTTCAAAATTTACACAGTATTTCAGACAGGAAGAAAGTTACTGAAAATACCGAAATATCTACCGGGTTACTCTTCTTCCGCCATGTTCGTTTAATTTTAAGCCGCTGTCCATCAATACATCGTAATTTAAGTAATAGTTCTTATGAACGTTTATGGTGTTTATTCGTCCGAAATATGTTTCTTATTTACCAGAGGCATTGTTCAAAAGCGCTTGGTACAAACGAAATACTATAATGTGCATACTGGTTTACTCCAGAGTCATCACCAGTTTCCAGAGTCATCACCAGTTATAGCATGCAAAAAATAGACGACAGCAAGTTACCAAAATGTTAATAATTCACGGATTTCAAATGCGTAGTTTTGTTATTTTGTTCGGTAGCATGCCCATAACAAACATACCCGATCGCGATTGTCAAAAAAAAGTAAAAAATATTTTTTTTGTTTGCATTTAATCAAATTCGTGGCGGGCCATAAAATACGTTGCGACGCTGCCTGGGAAAAAAATCATTGACACTTTAAGCCTATAAATGATTAATTGACTTCGAAATGTGTATGTATTATGCATAGATAACTTTCAAGATATAGGTAGGGTATATTTCTTAATACGCGTCTGCTAAAAATAATTTTAATTCATTACCGCAATTATTTTCGTACGTTGTTACGTTAATTTGTTAAATTTGGCTGACACATTTATATAATAATGATGTTTACGTAAATTATTTAGGTTATTCATGTATCACTGGTGAAGACATGGGGCGGTATGTTCGGTATGTTCGGTTATTTACCGTACAAATATAAATAATTATTGAATTAATCACACATTAATTTTGGGATCAGAAACATTTCCAAAAAAAACCTGGGTCTGAGAAGTCTCCTTGTATAAGTGGAGACCGAAAAATCTGGGATCCGAGAAGCCACGTAACCGATCATCTTGGACCTCTTGTATCATTTGTTTAGGGTAAAACTGATATCTAGGTATATTAATGTCAACGCCGATTGTCTTTTTTAAAGACATTTCTTGTTTTTATTTTATTTTAACTTAGTTCGATCATATTCGTCCTCTCATTTGTGTTGTTCAAATATGAAAACATGAAATGTTGATATTGAAATCGTATATATTCCCTTTACGCTAAGTAGTACTGGAGGCATGACGATATTTTAGGCTGGTCCTTAGAAAGAACACGCAGACTGCAGTATTAGGTGTCTTTTAGAAGTACCCATTGAACGGTACTGTAATAGGCATAAAAACGGTCCACGTATCTATTGCACACTGGCAACTACTTGATAACAAGATGTCGGACTTTATTAAAGAGTGGGCATACAGTCGCATACATAAAAAACACTGCAAACACACTTCTTTTAATGAAACTATTTTTACTGAGCCATTGTACATGTCTGTATTTAATGTCAATTAAATAAATCATATTTGACAAATCAAATCCAATATAAATACAATGTACATTACTCGGACTAAGGCGATGCCGATCATAATGTCCCTAATATCTTTATGTCATAATGTCATGTTAACTATTTCTGTTGGTCTTTTTATTTGCAAATGTTTTCACTTAAAAACCTGACAACTAAAATGTCTTAATTACCGCTATATCTTCATCCTTTACAGATTTAAGGCAATGTCGAGTTCCGCAGATGGAATGTGCGTAAAAACACTGGTTCCAGAAATACCGGAAGTCAAGTCAACACCATCGACAGATAATATACAGGACGTATCCACTGGGTCTGGGAATTCGCTTATCAACGTAAGCGCCCATGCCCGTACACCGGTTCCAGAAATACCGGAAGTCAAGTCAACACCATCGACATATAATATACAGGACGTATCCACTGGGTCTGGGAATTTGCACATCAACGTAAGCGCCCATGCCTATATAGACGGGGGGCTTATTACAATAATAGTGGGAGGAGTCTTTATCGTGACTATCATTGCGATGCTGGTCTGGTACCTGAAGTATAGGAAACATCCGCAAAGGAACAGGCGACCACAGACAGGTACCGTGCATAGTTACTTCATTACAAACAGATCCGTTAAAGCTAATACGTTGCTGCGTGCGAAATAAACCTCGTTTATTGATATTATATTTATTAATTTTAATTTTTATTTATATAATATCAAATTTCACAAAATCAAAGACCTTTTGACAGTGTTGGTAATGTGATTGTTTTAATCTTGGTAGAAGAGTAAGGATCATTTGATGTTACATGCCATGGAAATACATGCTAATACATGCCATGGAAATACATGCTAATACATGCCATGGAAATACATGCTAATACATGCCATGGAAATACATGCTAAATCCCTATTTCCGACACTTGCTGATGACTAGTAATTTTAGTTTAACATTTTAAAGATGTGAGCTCCAATCTTGGTGACACGCTGAACAGTGCGTCTAAACTGATTCACGACGTCGACACATTGGATGGCATTGTTGAAGTGGACGGCCCTGTGGACAAAAAGGTCCGCAGGGAGTTAGAAGAAGTGTATTCCATTGACAAACTGACAGGTATATAAAATTTATCATGACGGATAACTGGAATATACAACAATTGCAGTGATAAAACCAATTGCTCTTTTTACTGAAAGTTCTTTCTCATACTAATTGGGGATCTGATACTATTACTTTACTAAAATTGTACAGGAACCTTCTCCGCTCAAAGTTGGATTATGGTTCAATTGTTTACGGACCTGGACGTAACTCCTACTTGCAAATGCTTGATACTATTCACAACCAGGGTCTACGTATAGCCCTTGGCGCTTTCCGATCATTGCCAGTTGAAAGTATTTACGTTGAAGCAGGTGAACCATCTTTAAATCTACGTCGAAAAAAGCTTTCACTTCAATATGCAGCCAGGATCGCCGCCGATGAAAGAAATCCTGCCCGTAAAATAATCTTGAAACCAAATTTTGCCGAAGAATTTGGACAGAAACAGAAAAAAAATTAAACCTATCGGCCTTCGTTTGAAAAATAACTTGGAACAGTTAAATATTAATCCTGATTCTGTTTCACAAAATATCGTGGAGAATATCCCTCCATGGAATTACAACTCTCCAAAAGTTAATATATGTTTGTCTAGGTTAAACAAATCCACTGACAGTACTGAAATTTTCAAAGCAAACTTAGCTAATATTTTAGAAGAACACAATGATTTTATCCATTTATACACCGATGGGTCGAAGGACGGAGACCGTGTTGGTTGTGCTACGTTTTCAAACAAATTTTCAAGTAAAATGAGACTTTCAGACAAAACATCTATATTTTCTGCTGAAGCCACAGCCATTGACTTAGCTCTGTCTTACATTTCAAATCACGCTAGTAATAAGTTCGTTATACTCTCCGATTCACTTTCTGTGCTATTATCTATCAAAAACCGCAAAATTAGATAATATTCTGATTAAAGAGCTATAGTTAAAATTACATGATATTTTACAAACCAAAACATTCACCTTTTGTTGGATATCAAGCTATATAGGGATACGTGGAAATGAGAAAGCTGATACGTTAGCAAGTTAGTGGGGAGTCTTGCTGCCATTATAACTGTGGTAAAACTTACTGCCATTGCGTTGGCAAAACTTTGTGGCAAAACATCGCAAGAAGGTATATTGTTTAAAATAACCTTAATTAATTGCGAGTTTGTGTGTTGGAAACATAACATTTGTAATTTGGTGCAACTTGACATTAACTACTAGCATATTGTATTTTAATATGAACACATACGTCAGTTTCATCCTGAAACATGTTTGTGCAATCATTTCTCCATTTTCCTTAGACAGTTTGAATTTTCTTACCATCTTAGTCGTTAATGTCACGATCACTTTCAATGTTCATATACCTGTGCACATTAAAGTCTTTAAATATCTATGTACGCAACATTTGCATAAATCAAGATCTTGAGCATGTGCATCTGATAGCTCTGTCAGTTATTGTAATATTTTCGAACAAGAGATGGGACCAAGGACCGGAACCTCGGCCAGTGAGAACGAAGCCTTTATAAAAACAGCCCCTGTCAGCAAGATGACACTGGACAACAGCACCACCTCCCTGAGTAGCCAGGTGGAGCCGGATGCACAGACAAATGTGCGCCGTGAGATGCCGGAAGTGGTGTCCATCAGTGAGCTAGAAGGTAGGTTGACCACAAGAGCGAAAACGTCAGCGATGCAATAACCAAGACCGACAACAACAACAACAACAACAGCAACAATAAAACAGCATCATCAGCAGCAAAACAAAGAAAAATAAACCACAACATGTGACAACAACAATTACAGCAGTTCATTCATAATAACAATAATGATTTTGACGATGGGTAGAGGCATCTCATTTTGTGATTTTGGAACGTATCAATTTTAATTTGCCAATCTGTGAATAGGTAGGTTATCTTCTGATGATTTTCTTTTTACTTCAGCTTTACTTCCGCACGCGCAATGCCAGCGCTATCCCAGCTGTACACTCACTCCCGATGACCCATTCACCATCGAATGTATCACCCACATCGCGAGAAACATCGGCGGGGAACTAAACCGCCGCGATCTGTTCCGAGCTCTAAAGATCAAGCCGGCGGTCTACGAACCGGAAGAGGAAAAGTGGCTCAAGGACAAACACAGTTATTCTAATTGCATTTACACTGTTTTGAGGACTTGGCTATTCCGGAATGCAGAGAACGAAGTCGCTGATTTATCTCATCTATGCAGCTGCCTTGACCAGTCAAATTTGAGTGACATTTCTGAAGCATTGGTTACCATGTACAATACTCGAGCCACACAACTTCAACACACCGGAAGTACCGGTTCAGAACATGACCACGTGGAATCAGCATCTGGAAGTTCCTAACGCAGACCCAACATTGTAGGAATTGTTTCGTTGTAATGTTCATATCATTATCCTTGTCCCCGATACACTAGTATTATGTTTGCCTGTTTTAGTGAATGACGTTTCGCGGGCTAAACGCACAACGGTCGTAACTGACTTTTTGAAAAGTTTTCAGGAGAACAGAAAAACGAATAAAAACTTTTGTTTTCATCAATACAGACATAAACTTTTGCATAAAGTATGGTTTTTGTGCTATTTTGATGTGTAATGGCCCAATTTCGTCATTTGTTTGTAAATGTAATAGATTTTGCGCATCAAAATTTATTCATAAACAAAAACATGTAGAAAACCACTTTATCTTTATGAAACTTTGTATGTTCCATTTGTACTTGTGTATGCTTTGCAGTTAGCTTGTGACATATATATATATATACATGTAGTTAGCTTGTGACATATATATATATACATGTAGTATCGTAGTGCGAGGATGTTATTGAGAAAACTACAACAAATTGATTAAAGTAATACTTCTATTCTAACATGATACTCGCTAATTTTTCTACAGACAAAGAACACAATTATCGTTGTTAAACTACGCAATAAACAACGCAGAAAGAAGTCCCGATTCTGTCCTAAGCATATTAAAAAGTAGTTTTAATTACAATTGCAATAAGACTTGTCAAATCATATTAGAATCGAAATAATCTTCGATGTATCATTGTTTATTAACCAATATGCAACAAGTTGGAGTTCTGATACGTAGGAATTAAACCACGAGGGCGTTAGAACGACAAAGATTTGTTTATTGGTCTAACATGACACGTGCAATATTCCCGTTGTTAAATTACTTATTAACACCTGGAAAAAATAGTTCCACAACTGTAAACTATAGTTCGCGTTGTACATAATTGAAGAATATGTTGTCAGGTTATGTTAGAATCGAAATAATGTTCGCGTTATCGTTATTTATCTGTAAATACGAGACGATTTTTCGTTCTGATGCGTTTATATTAAATCACTCGGGCTAACGTCCTCGTGGTTTAAATCATACGCATCAAAACTCTTAATCGTTGTTTATTTACAGATAAACAACACACAATCGAAAATTATTTCTTAAGTGGTGAATAAAAGATAATGACACTTGTTACGGTCTGATGTTCCAAAGATAAACCAAGACACTTCAGTTAAATTGCTCAAAGTATTAACTTGAAAGTAACATTATTATTGTTATTATTTTTGAAGTTGTTGTTGTTTCTATTATTATTATTTTGTTGCAATGTGTTAGTGCAATGTTTACAATAAATATATGTAGTTGTGTACTCGAAAATATCTGAATATCTGACAGCTTATTATAACATTAATATTTCAAACTGTGCAGTATCTGAAAATCTCAAATTATAAATGAGGCGCGTCGTGGGAAAATTGGTCTTAATGCGTGTGCGTGAAGTGTCGTCCTGGATTAGCCTGCGCAGTCCTCACAGGCTAATCCAGAACGGCACTTTCCGCCTACAGTGGATTTATGTTTAGAAGAGACTTCCTTGAAACAGAAAAAAACATAAAAGCGGAAAGTGCCGTCCTGGATTAGCCTGTGTGGACTGCACAGGCTAATCCGGGACGACACTTTACGCACATGCATTAAGTTCGGTTTTCTAACGACGCGCCACAAATGCTTTTAAGTGACATATTTGTTTTGCAAACGCTACACTTGTATAAACAATTATTAAAAGCTAAAACTACGAACAAATAAATATTTAGTACGAGTTTTTACCAGAATGGCTTATCAAGTCGACTTGGGTAAAAAAAAAAGTAATGGCTGTCTTCTACTGACTTGTGTAACATCGAGGAGATTCTTTACTTATTTCCGAATTCTGTGATAATCTACTTTGCTTGTGATATAAATGTGAACTTGTCTTTTTCTAATACATGTATTGTTATGTCTCGATTTTGCTACAGGATTTCTGTCTTTCAAAATATGTTGTACACGTCATGTATACATAGTCTATACAGTGTTCATTTTCGTCAAAATACATAACAGTTTTTTATACTGATGGCAGTTAGCTTTCGTCAAATGAAAACAGCGTAATTTAAAATAATATATAACATGCTAAAAAACGATGCGAATAACGGTCATACATATAACAAAAAAAACTCAGCTTGTCACGTGAAAACCATTCTCGAAAACATTGGCATGTCTGACCTATGGATTAACCAAAACATAACCGAAGCGCAGTTAATACAATGCAAACAAAGAATACTAGACAGTTATACACAAACCTGGCATAGCGAGGTAAACAATTCTCCACGCCTATCTTCTTATTGCTTATTTAAACAAATCTTAACACTAGAAACATATTTAGACTATGTAAATGGAACAAAATATAGAATCGCCTTAAGTAGGTTCCGGTTATCATCACATAATCTAGAAATAGAAAGAGGACGATATCATAATATTGACCGAGAGAATCGTAAATGTTAATTTTGCAACATGAACGCAATAGAAAATGAGTATCATTTCATGTTAGTCTGTCCATTATATACACACATTAGAAAAAACTCCTAAAACAACATTTTTGCAGGTGGCCAACAATTTCAAAGTTTAAAAGATTAATGTCCAGCGAAAATAAAAATGAAATAATACGTGTAGCGAAGTTCATTTATGAAGCAACTAATTTAAAACGCCAATTAGAACGTAAATAAAACATCGTTTACCAGTAAAATTTTAAGTATGCTAGTCATAAACTACGGAACTACTGATTTTTATTTCTCGCAAATATGTTAGATTTTTTGTCATTAAATACTTCCTCCTATTAGTATTTAAATAATATATGAGCAATAATGTTTGTTTCTCTCCAATTATAGATTTATTCTCTTTACTTCTTGTCAATAAAAATATAATTGTGTTTAACCATTTTATAAGACATTTATACGTTCCACGTCTGCCATTACTTGTAAATATTTATACTTATTCATATTATGTAGGCTATGAGCTTGTATAAGCTTTGTTGCTGAATAAATGTTGTTGTTGTTGTTGTTGTTGTTGTAGTTATTTTAGTAACTGGATGTCTGGAATATGTCAAGTGGACTGATTATCGGGTATGTTTACATTTCGGACAGTTTTGATCAGCGGTTTGTCTTCGATTTCTTACTTCTAATATCCACACATATAAGTTGTTTTTGACATGTCCATTTTATAAATTCAACATATCTGTTTGGTGTACATTTTGTTCAGCTTTTATATATTAAGGTACATTTAACAGGGCAAGCCAATTCATTATGTTAGTTATTAATTTCAATTTATTTATGGATACATTTTCTTAACATTTTGCAGATATTTTAAGAGTTTATGTTTACATAAAAAATAATTATCCAAGTTTACTACAATAAACAATTAAAAAAAATGTTAATATAAAAATCTAAATATTAAAGTAATTATTGAATTCCACAAAGACAGACCTGAAACATTAATTTGAGGGTCAGAGGGACAGGAACTTACGCCACTAGTAAAGGCACGTCTTGCCTGGACGGAAGCTGATTCTGAACTCCTTGTGTAGGACCCGCAGATTACATAAAACCCATACTCACCATACCACACCGTACTATACCGGGACGTTTCACAACAATATACTAATGCTTTTGTTAATGCCATAATGCAATTAATATACAGCACAGTGAAGTATAATTTTATAACAATTAATAAGATATAACCATTCCTCGACATGGAAACACGCAACGATGAGTGGATTAAAAAATTGGCTCAAGACAAATAAGAGCCAGTGTGAGCGATTAAACGTGTCGGTATCGGCGTGGCGAAAGGAATGAAATTGTCGTTATGAAGAAATTCATTTAAAAAAAACATGACATAAGATACATATTACTGTTTATTTGTATTTTCTTTGAACTTTCCTCGATCAAATTCGTCCTCTCATTTGTTTTGTTCAAAATATGAAAAAAATGAAATGTTTATATTGAAATTGTATATATCCCCTTTACCTAGAGATATATTACCATTGTGCCATATTTGCATAGGATTTTGTGGATATGTTTTATCTCCACCGGTTGAAGGTCAGCGAGCTAATGCCATGGCGGTTCGTCCGTCGTGCGCGCGTGCGTCCGTGCGTGCGCGCGTCCATGCGTGCTTGTGTTTACCTTTTATTTAAACGACATCTCCGAAACCGATTGGCCGACTTTGATGAAACTTCACAGAAATGTTCCTTGTTTGGTCCTCTACCAAAGTTGCTCAAATGGCCTCTGCTGCTCAAGATAAACGACAGAGTTATAAATAGACAAATCTTTTAACGACATCTCTAAAACCCCTGGGTGGATTTTGAAATAATTTCACAGAAAAGTTTCTCGAGTCGGCCTCCACCAAAGTTGCTCAAAAGGTTTCGCTCCGTTGTAAAGCATGACTGCTAGGGGGCGGAGCCATTCTTCCTTATATGGCTCTGTTGAAAACTTTGAAAAACGTCTTGCTAGAAACCATTGGTTGGATTTCAAACTTATTCGAGAGAAATGTTCGTTGGGTGGTTCTCTACCAAAGTTGCTCAAATGGTTACGCTCTGTTGAAAAACATGGCCGACAGGGGGCGGTACCATTTTTTCTAATATGCTTATATTGAAAACTTCGAAGATCTTCTTGTTATAAACCACAAATTGGATTTCGGAATAATTTTACAGAACTGTTCCTTGGGTGGATCTCTAAAAAAGTGATCAAATCGTTAACCGCCAGGTGGGTGGATTTTACCTTTATGGCTTTATTGAAAAAATTGAACATCTTTTGGTCAGAAACCACTGGTTCGATTTCAAAATAATTTCACAGAAATTTTCCTTAGGTGGTTCTCTACCAAAATACTTTTTATTTTGATTCGTTAAAAATGGCCGCCAGAGGGCGAGGCCTTTCTTCCTTATATACCATCAGGATCCTTTTGCTTCTGACACTTCTTTCTCAATAAGCCAGTGGAGCGATACAGGCACTCATATGCCTCTTGTGTTCTTATGCCTTGATTCGAGACGTTTTTGATTGGTTTATATTTGTTAGATGGTTTATTGTAAAATGGATCCGATACATTTTTTGTTGTATACATGAGGTTAGAATGTGTGTGTAAAGTATGTGTGTTTTAACATACTATTTTGTTTTATAAATTCACCTACATGTACATAAAATACATGTAAAAAAAACAATGAGTATATTTTTTTGAGCCGTTGGAATTTTTTGATCGTTTTTCGAGCTCTGTAACTTTACTCAATGGACACTAGTAAATGGATTTTTTCCTGCGAACAATGTACTTACATTGTAATCAAAAATTATTTTATGTCGGATTTCCTTGGATTTACCCAATTTCGCATTGGTTCTCATTGGTTCTACCCAGAACTCAAACTGTAGAGCATCATTTAATAGGTTTAAACGAAATTATGTTTAAATATATGAAAAGCAGTTAGTCTTAACATTAGTCAAGATATTGTACAACATAATACAGGTGCAGGTAGTTCTCAGGCAGTAGAATTGCAATATATTCGTCAATAGATTCACATCTTCAAGATCTTGGGCAACTTCACAGATGAAAAGATTAAATATTAGATAAACATGTATCAACACTAAATTGTATTTCTGCAAATAAAAATGAAAGCTACGTTGAACAACGTGTCTGTGATACACTGCAAATATCTTTATTTGTGACTTTTAATAACACATTAGACTTTAATTATATGATACGCAGTTCCGCTTCTAAACAGCAAATACATCAAATGTTCCGCTCATGCGAATCCAGTGTTTTTCCACTATCTACTTAATGCTTCCTAAATATCTGTGCGCGCGATATAGGTAATTATACTCTCGTGCATTGTACGTTAGTACTTAGTCACACGATTTCATTGCAAGTGATTCATCACTCTGGGTACACAGGGGATTCTAAAAATAAATCGCCTCTGGTACATCATGCGACATTTGGACTACTTTCAATCACATGATCATCAAAAGCTACAGTATTGAAATTCCGATCAACAAAATGCAAATGTTGTAAATTATTGGGAATTATTATAAATGAAATGGTCGGAGTAATTACCCAAATAACAGTACGTTAAATAGTATGAAATGCCATTCAGCTGTGGAATAATGATATATTCAGCTCAATTTGAAGCCAGCTGGAGCTTGGAAATATGCTGAGTTATCTTTAGCATCACTTCTGTGGAACACTGAAACACACGTACTAGTGTTTCATAGTTATGGTGCTTTTGACATAATTCACTCAAAACCTTGATCGTAATGTAACTTGTCCAGAGGTAAAGATTTTTTAAATTTATGCAGAATGTGTCACTGTGATTTTGCTTTCTTTTTCTTAATAAATGTAGTCTACACTACCAAATTTTGCTTTTGTCAAATATTCTAATTGATGAATCTGTAATATTAAAGGTGTATCCATACTTGTTTATCAACTATCCTCCACATTTTAAATGTAAAATAAACCTGCCATTTCGGTATGAAATTGTGTGTTGAAAATAAGCTCATATACCGGTATAATATGACTTAAATTTTTGGATTTGCTTAATGATATTAACAACACGCTCGTGATAATATTAATCAAAAGTATTATAAGAAAGCCACTAACTTTGATACTATTCTGGACACCCAGTCTTGGATAGGGATTTCATTTGATGCCAAATCCTGCTTTTTGATGCAAGCAAATTGCAATTTTCTCATTTCTGACTCAAGCAAATAATGTGCCTTGCATCATTTTGATCCACTTGTTTTCAATGAGCCAACATTAAAAGCATCAAAAATAATATTTTCATAACACTCATATTTTGTTTTAATTGAAAAAAATAATCACACAACAACTTTGAAACACAAGAAAATACTGAAAAAATATCTTCCACAAGATCAATAAAATCATTTACCCCCACTGACCATGTATTCAACTGACAGTAATTATGTCAATCCAGTTTTGGAATTCATTTAAACAGCGTACCACAAAACAAAATAATAAAAGTACTTCAATTTGTTGATAAGCATTGCTCATATAAATGCATACACAAATATAGTTAAATAAACCAGATGAGTACAGGTTGTTATATTTCATATTTTGTGTCAATGTCACTTTCATGTTTGATTTCAGGAGAAAATTTATATTCAATGGTTATAATTTGTTAAAAACTGAACTTGACAACAAATAAGGTGATTTACTTTATCACCATTACACTGTATAGATGCATACTGATTTCTTCAAAGTTAATCATAAGTCATTGCAGATACATCACTAAATACAGTGTAATTGGTAATCTTGTGAATAAAAGCATATTTCATGTGTTTCAACGTGCTAGATATAACTGAGTACTATCATAGAAAATGTCCTGTTTGGGTTGTTTACTTTCTTGTAGAAATAACGCTATGTTACTGATTTCATTAATTCCAAAATGTAGCTGCTGGATGTGTCCTTACATTTCAACATAGTCATATTGTCACAGTTCAGGCACATAAAAATATCTGTATTTCTTTCACATCACTTCTCAAGTTTGTAAGTGATTAAGTGTTTTGAAAATAGTCTAATTTCCCTCTATCGCATTGTTATAATGACGGTTACATTACCATTATATATTAATATATAAAAATAAATATTTTTAATATTGTTATATACATTTTATATGGGAAATATATCAAAGCATTATTCAAAGCTATATAAATGTGTAACATAGTTATAAAATATATGTGCTTCAAATACATCATTAAGGTATTGCAAGTTCAGGACACAGAAGCTGAAAACAGCTTAAAATTGTCACAGTACATGATGGTAAATTCAACCTGTGTTCCTTTCATTTCAATTAACAAATTTTCATAGTATCATTATCATATTTACATAAAACTGGCAGTCTTTCATTATATCCTTGGATAATATTTGGTTGGTCTGCCAGATTTTGTACACTCTAGTCGAGTTTCTAAACTGAAAGTTCTCATTGAGCTCTTGTAGGGATACCAGTCACAGCCAGGTTTGGTATTTTTCGGGAGCTGACCATATTAATCACAGACTTGCAAAATTTAGTTCACCTGTAAAAAAGAGACATGTGACTTAATTTTAAGGAACATTTTGTAATTAAGCATGTGATGTAAAGGTTAACATAAACAAAAAGTAAAATTCTATGTAGACTTAAATTAGTTGTACTAGTTAACAAGAATTATGCCAACTATTCATAGCTAAAGTAATAATATTAATGCTGCAAAAGCTATATAATCAGATTAACTTATGGTAAATTACTAATAAGAAACCATGGACATTAGATAAAAGTTAATGAATAAAATGAAACAAATGATATAATAATAATAAGAAGAAAAGAAGAAGAGGAAGAAGAAATGGAAGAGGAACAGAATTGCTATTGAATTGCATATACTTAATTATTGTATAAAAATGAACGAACTGGATATACTGAAGAATATCATAATACTTTATGATAATAATATTAACAACATAAAATTTATCAAATAAATACATTAAATTACAAAAAAATAATAAATTAAATATTAAAACATGTTATTTTACCTGACAAATAAGGCCTTTTCTAAAGCCAGTAGTAAAACGCAATGGCAGCCCGTATTGTGTAGACATTTTCATTGTCTTTATTTGATTCTTCCTCAAAACCTTGTTTTTATCAGTGTAATTTAATTAAAGTCTTAACATCTGTTTCACTATTAAGTCTAGTTTCGCTTTCAGTTTGGATAGTTTGTAAATTATATTTGCATAGTAAGCCTTTTGGATAATAGGTGAAGATGCCTGCAAAATATACATCTACCTCTCCTCATTTATCATCGTTTCGACATAAAATGTGGTGCTATTTCAACGCGCGTCGTGTAAAGCCCTATAACACAGGCGGATCACGCGTTGGGTGTATCAAGCCAAGATGGCTCCATGTTAGACACGAGATCTATCTTACGGAGCATTGCGGAGATAGTCGATGTATCACGATTGGTGATTAATTGTGTTTTTGTTCTACAAATAACGATTACGAAGTTTTGTTTACAAAGCCTCACAGGAAGTTAATCTGGTTCCTCAACTTCAAAAATAACCACAGCGATAGCAGGAAACCAAGCAAAAAACAAAACGTACATGTTAGCTATCGGAATATTCTCCAGAGGTTTGTCAAATAATATTCTATTTTTCCAGTATTAATTTGTTTATTTTATCATCACAATTTTTATAATAATGATAGGCAACGCGTTTTCATTGTTAAACGCACATGCTTCATTCAGTTTACGAAGTGTTCTTTATTAAAAGCTTTGACAGAAACACTTGTAGTATTCGTGACGTGAATTGGTCACGTGGTTTGTTAAATTTTGTGGGAAGCACTTAACTACAGGCTATTGTGGGTGTAATATAAAAGGCAAAATTGGGTTTCAGAAGAAAGAAATAATGCTTAAATATTAAAAATGCATTTAAAAAATGAAAATACAAATATATTAAGGATGTTTCATATCTGAATTGTCTGTAGTGGATGAAAGTCTTGAACAAATCTTATTGGCTATATAGGAATACGTTGTTACAGCATAAAAATTTCATGTAAACACTTAATACACCTACAGTTACAACAACCCAAAACTGGACATTTACAAAAGCACTGAGTCAGGACTAACTACGTTCAGCACGTCTAGCATGCCCTCGTAATGGGCACACTGACCCGCATTTAAATATTTCCGAAATTTTGCACGTTAGAAACACAAGCTCCAAACTTATTAAATGAATTAAAAAAAATAACCAAAAAATATTGTTGACAAAAATACAGTTATTGCAAACACTTAGGGCTTAGTCATATAACTTAGTACATAGACTTGAAATAATTACAGGGTGTATTATTGTATCATCAAACAATGACGAGCGTTCAAACATGTCTCGTGGAATAACGTCAGCGCATGTGGTATCCGTCTTTCAAGTACGATACATATAGAGACACAACCCCACCCCACTTAGGCGTAAAAAAAATATGTTTGTTTCAGGTAACATGACCAAAACATTAGGGTAGGTAGGAATGGATTTATTAATTATTACTTTTTTTTTTTTTAGTTTGTAAATGGCCAACTTTAATATTCTTAAACTGAATAAATATTCAAAACATGTCTGAAATATCCTTAAACATTGTTTTAAAGTGGATTCTATCAAAACTAAACACTCATCGAACTAAAAAACATTTAATTATTGAAATACATAAATATAACAAAAAATATCTGACAACCCGAATAAAATGTTCTAGGGTCGGGGTATTTTTAGTGTAGGTCGGGTAAATTGAAACAAACATATTTTTTTACGCCTTAACAACCAGCTTTTGCATTGCAGGTGTTTAAACAATTGGATTTATACTATGCTGAAGGGTTCTTCAATGACTTCTTAAGAACACAACAAACAGAGTGCTTGAACCAGGGTTAGAAATAGTATATTAAACACACTTATAAATTGTGCGAGTTCTGTTCGTGTCAACGCGCAAATGAAAAATTTAATGCGAAAAAAAACAACAAATTTATTTAAGTGGAATGATAAATATATTACCCAAATATATACCAGTGTTGTATTTTATTTTTCTAACTTTCCAAGAATGACAATTTATTTCCTTTCCCCGTAACAACGTAACCCGTGACAAAACTGAAGCTAGATATGGACCATTGAGGACGGATAAGTTGAGCCTGCATATGTGCTATTTCACTGGCAAAATTTTGCAACTTGAACAAAAATTACTCGCATTTTCTTTTTTTTTTTTTTTTTTTACATATACTAGCATTTTGCAAGATCGAACCAATTGTAAGGATCTACTATCATATATACGATCTTAAACCATACATAGTGACATGTATACATAAAAATATCAGCTAAGTTTATTCGATATTTAAGTGTTTGTCTGGTTATTATTATGTGCCTTGTCTCATTTCAGTGCGTTTTGTAATGTTCCGAAATAAGATCTAAAAATAAAGAAAAAAAATCGTATACACGCGTACAAACTTTTAAGGAAGTCACAATGTTAACATTATTAAGGAAGTCACAAAACAACATTATTAATTTTCGAGGCAACGCATAAAAAGAACGTCGTTCAGGGGTGGAATATGGCACTTCCTTGTTGCGCTCGCGTTAACTGCTGTCCGCGTACAGGGTCGCAGGAAGACACGCAGGAAATGCAAGGGCAACTCGCGGTACGTCCCCTCCGTCGGGGCCGCGGAGGGGGAGGAGAGGGGGCGTTGTGAGAAGTGCCCGTCATGCAACGGGGGTGGATTCGTACTCAATAGGACAGTAAGTCGTTTAGAACAAAATGTTTCAAGTATAATTTTAAGAACGTTGTTAACAAAATTCCTTGTGATATACAATACGTATTTATTTTATGCTAATTGTTTAGTAAATAAATTTTAAGTGAAGTCTTACCATCACAATGTTGAAAACGAAATTTATAATGTTTGAGAGATTTTAAAATCTGTCGTTTAACCAAAGAGATAATTATATGCTTACAATGTATAGACTTCGACATTGCTAATATAAGACGTTATTCTGATGATATATAGTTATTTAACTATTTTCACGTATGGAGTTATGTCGCCCTCATGCCACGTCCCAATGCTATTATGCCCCACTACCGGGACGCTATGCCCCTCCCCCCCTGACCCCTGGAGAGTTTCCCCAGTATCCCGGACGTCGATGCCTTATCAAGGGTTGTATGCAAACAGCAAAATTAATGTCAAGTTTACCAGCCGGACATTTTGTGTTTCATACCCGATACGCGTCGAATAGACGCTAGGCGATTTTTTTCGGCGTAGCTGTCTAAGATCACTTTTGACCTAGATTTCTTGCGATAATTATGCAGCGGGAAAATCGAATGCCAATAGAATTGGGCAAATTTTCTTATTTTAGGGAATTCAAACTTCAAACAATGGTTAACGTATACCAATACCTGTTGCATACTTTGAAGGATGAAAAATTTACATAATTGTTTACATAAGCGGTTAAATTAAAGTTATAAACATATCTTCGACATACACTCTAGAAATGAACATAATTATAAACAATTTTACTCATAATATGTCATGATCAGAATGTTACATTCATTTACATAATGAAATAACTATATTGTTTAGCCTACATAATCGGCGCGCTCTATAAATAGCAATTACAATGCTACAATTCACGGGTACGACAGTCGGTCACAACGTACAATGTTGCCTGTTGAGCTCGCAAGTACAAAATATAAAGTGGTAAAATTCTGGTATATTTCTTATAAATAATCAAAACAAATATTAGCAAATGTGATTGAGCTTATATTTCCTATTATTTTATCATTGTGTAAAAATATTGTTGTACGCTGTAACCGTCTGTCGTCCCCTTGAATTAATTATAGCCAGTACAACTCCAGCAGGTGAATCATTCTAAAAATAGCGTGAGGTTAAAGCTGTGTTAATACACAAGCATCAATTAGCGTCTGGAGAATCCTAAACCCGAGAATTGCAATAAATGGGGAATTCATAAACTTACTGCTCATTGATTCCCGCTATTATTTTCAGACAATGTTAATTTGTTAAATTCACCTGACAAATTCATGCCTCAATTATGTTTACGTGAATTATTAGTATTTAGCTTATTCATGTATCACCGGTGAAAACATGCGGCGGCATATGATCGGTTTATTCATGGTACAGCTATTAATAATTATTGAGTTTATCTCAAATTAATTTTCGGGGCCGATACGTTTTCTTATAGTGTCCGAAAAATCTAGTGTCCGAGAAGTCTCCTAAATAGGGACCGAAAAATCTGGGGTCCGAGAAGTCTCCTTAGTAGGGAACGAAAAAATGGGGTCCGTGAAGTCACAGCTTGTTGGTCCTCTTGTATTATATTAAGGGCAAAGAAATGACATCTCAACATTAATTTCTACGCCGATTGTCTTTTTTAAAGACATTTCTTGTTTCCTTTTAGTCAAGTGTATAATATGAGGTATTTCAAACAAATGCTGTTCAGTTAGAACGTGCACAGTTTCACAGTTCTTGACATACCAGTATCGTTTAGACACTTAAAACATAAGGCCATACCAATTTGATTCTATGTTTAGCGTCCTCGGGCTGGTAGGTTTTTGGATGCTTGAACGAAAAAAAAACACAATTTTGACAATGTGAAAAATCGATTTGGAAAGCATATACAAATTGGGAAAAATGACTTTGAGGTGTTTTACCAATATTTGTAGAAATAGTGTGCAACTAGTCAATTTACAAGACTAATATACTGTGTTAAAGTAGATTCCCAATATGAAGATGATATGATAACAGTTTTGCAGGTAAAAATTTGCTTTTGCTTGTACCATTGCCATGAATAAGTTGTGAATGAAACATGTGTTTTTTATCGACTCATTTTTTTTCTGCCTGGTTGGTAGGTTTCGGGGACGCCAAACATAGAATAACATTTGTATGGCCTAATTTAGCTGCTACTTGTCTTAGAGGATGGAAGGTAACGTGTTTGTCAATTTAACACCAACATTTGACTCAGCGTTGTCGAGGCTTTAAAATCGAAATAGATCCGTTTTAAAGGTAAATACTTAGAACGAAATATCGCCTACTGTCTAATAGTCAGTTACGAAAAGGAACAACCGTTTTTATTGTAAATACCATGAAATTTCATGACACAATCCTTGTTTATAGTCGGTTAAAATATTGTTGATAATGAGGGGATCAACCATTTATTATAAATAAATGTATTGTAAATCCCCCAATCATGATGTTCTGTTTACAAACACGCTGTAATCGTCTGCAATTTAAATCGTTTTTTTTATAACTGTATCGATTAGTCCATGTTTATAACGGTTCTCACTTGCATTTTTACGGACTGTACATGCAGCATGATAGAAAAGTACCGTTCGCCAAGCACATATGATATATAGGTCATGGGAATTGTGTCAAACACAATCTAGTCATCCATAAAGCGCACATATATATATGTAGTTGCATTAAATATTTTCATCGTTATCGAAGTGCTTTCGATTTACTCCATAATTTTGTATACTTGGTTACTAAACAGCAATAAAAAATCAGCACGGGACTGAAAATATTTGATTGTTACTTGTTTTGTGTTAATAAACAAGGGACTATTTTCACTAGCGTACCGATATCATAATGAACGTTCGCACCGGAACACATCGCTTGTATTGTGCGATTTTATTGACCTGGCACTCATGAACATTCCGTGTATTTTCGTAAATCTATTTTAAGCTACTAACCCAGATTAGAGACTCAGACATGAATATGTATTTATTAAATCATTACTATGTAACAGTTGCTTTTGGAGTGCAGTGGTATGTACGCAAAGTTTGTAAACATGATGTTTTGGGTTCGATTTCCCAGAACAGGCACTTTTAATTTATTAATTTTTTTATTAAATTATTTTAATTTATTTAATTGACCATTTTGCTGACGTCATGACACGGAATCTCATTATCAACCTCGATTCACACAGAAGAGAGCTGCATTGATACCGCGAGCGAAACAGAGTCTTTGTGTATGCATTTTTATGAAGATAAAATTAAATTTTTATGAAGATAAAATTAAACTAAGAAAAATAAAAAAGGAAAGAAAACAAAATAAAGAAAAAATGTCACGAGAATAAGTGATGTTCAAGTAAAAGAAAAAAAGATATATTTTGGCTGGATTTGAACCACAGTCATTGTGATTCAAAGTCTAAAACACTATCCACCGCGCTATTCTTCCTGACACTTATTAATGAGGGTTCTTGTTATATGACTATGAAATCCGTGCTTTACACGCTAGATAAATATTAAACCGATATAAATAAAACAGCCGAGCGCTACCGGAGATTAATGAGTTCCAGGTCAATAAAATCGTACAATACGATCATGATATCACACACAAATACCCGTCTGGGTCAAAGCGCCTAGTTACAACTACTCAAGCACAGAAGTACGTATTACCGTCACATGATTTGTAAGTATTGCATCATCAAATAAGCACGTTGTTGGTTTGAAACGGGCTAGTTTAAACCGGTTTGCAAAGCTGAGCTTTAACCGAAGGGGAATCTCATGAAAAGTCCGATTATTATTTGTAAACATTTATATATCAAATTTTATCAGATTGATATAGAAACAGTACAACTAATAAAAACCGAACACGATTATCCTAACATGGAGATCTTTTACATAAGAAATACTTTTCGATTCATCGTTGTTTATCGGCCAATAAACAACGATTTGGAGTTCTGATGCGTAGGAGTGGTTTAATAGCCACGTATCAGAACGACAAAGAGTAGTTTATTGGCCGATAAACAGCGATAATGCGAAAATTATTTCGATTCTAACATGATTTGACAAATAATTTTGCAATTGTAATGAGAACTACATTTTACTTTACTGCGCACGGAATCGGGACTATTTTCATGTTAGAATTATGAATTGATTCTTTCTTGTGGATAAAGAATACTAGCAAATGGCAGTGTTCAGAATTATAGATAAAACTGTCCTCATGCTTTACAACTGCTCTCTGATTAATTGTGATAAAAACCTATCAAAAAATAAATAAATGAACGTGATTTGTTTTCCAGTACATGTTTGTCAACACAGATCCTGTTTACATATCTGAAAAGTGATGAGCCATAAACTGTCCAAATCGGCAAACAAATGTATTGCTCATAAGTAATGGGTACTGACGCTACAAACCTAACCTATTCTGATATTGTCCACTAAATAGAATTGGATTCCGTTGTAAGGTCGTTCACAAAATATCAACAAATAACTTTGAGAAAAAGGAAACATTGTTATAGAGTATGGCTAGACTTGGGATATGATATTTTTGTAAATATACTTATATTATAAATACAATCAGAATTTTGTTTCGAAATAGTGTAAATTTAAATCGGACCCTGTGCCCTTTAATTGTTTTTCAGTACACAGTATTACGTACTTTGAAATATCCCCAATCATGATACAACCCATACGCTGTCTGGGCCCCGATTGCATACACCGAAAGTGAAGAGAGACCCTGCAGTAAAATGATTTGTACTTTAAATATATACATGCATGGATTTGTCAGTACTCATAACCCTTTGATTAATAAACTGGTTCAGTTCTTTGACAAAATAGGCTATAGTTCGCCCACTCAATGTGATCAAAATAAAACTGCAGTTTATCTTGTTAAGACGATATCCATACCTCCAAGGAATTTGGGTGGTACGGTGTTTATATGCCTGGTAAATAACGTAAAAATGTTACCTCTCTAAATAAAATAGTAATACGTATTGCTCGGTAGTGCTCACGCGACGTTGGGTTTTTATATTTTTGTCCCGTTCGTTATAAGTCGTGATCTAGGGTTGTCAATGATTTGTTGTTAATTCAGTATTAATTGGCCGTGTGCCAACTGTACTACTGTGTCAGGCCCAGAAAGTTGTTTGGATGCGACATTTCTTGATCGATTCGTTATAATTAGTAGCCTCAAACCTGTTATTGTTGTCAGCAGCTCGTATTGCAGCTCATATTGGCCTGCAGCCAACTGTTCGAGATATGTTTCAAATTGAAACTACCCAGATACTCATTTCGAAATGTTATTTGAATGTTTACATCGATAGGCCAGAAATTGCCTATGTGTTGGTGTTTAGTGATGTTATCCACCGACCCGATTTTTGGACATTACAAAAAAAAATTGCGTAAAGTGTCGGCCCGGATTAGCTTTTGCAGTCCGCACAGGCTAATCCGGGACGACACTTTCCGCCTATAGTGGATTTATGCTTAGAAGAGACTTCCTTCAAACAGAAAATAACATAAAATCGGAAAGTGCCGTCCTGGATTAGCCCGTGTGGTCTGCCCAGGCTAATCTGGGAAGACACATTATGCACATGCATTAAGCCCGGTTTTCCCACGACACGCCACAAATTTGAATCAACGTAAATCATGCTGATTTCATATGCATGTTTAATATAACATAAGTTGCATTTAATTATGATAATTATTGTAATTGTAATTTTTATTCAAAGTTCTAAAGTTTATTACGACAACGAACGCGTGTATAATAAATTTGTATTTTAATGTTTTTATTTTATTTCTGCCATCGGACTGGACTTTTTTTTCCTAAAATGTCCGAGAAACTAAAAACAAAACTATCTGGCCTTAGCTATGCAGCGGGGTGTGAGTGGAGGGATTAGCTGTCATTTGGGAAAAAAGACAAGTACAACTTTATGGATCGTTACCAAATTATGTATCTGGGGCATGTAGGGAACTTATTGTAGTTTTAGATCTTGTTCGTATGCGAAGTGTCATGATGATTTGTAAACTGTATACAAGGTTGAAAACGTGGTGATTAACCACATTGACATCAACGTCATCGCAGGATTGGACATAATCAAAGCGCTGAAAGTCTCGCGAAGAAGTGTACAACGCATAACGTACAGTTTTGAGTTTACAATAAATAAAACATTTCTACAAATAATGACCTTAAATGTAGATAACAATTCACTATGATATCACGTAATGTTTTATTTGAATCGTTATAGGTTGCTCAATGACCTACATGTAAACGTGTATATCGTATACAGAAAGTGAAGTTTGTCTTGTCCACTTACATATCCTGCATGCGACGCTACAATCATGATGCTGTGTAGAATATACGTTTAAAGAAATGCCAGTCATATTCAAAGATACTTCGTGGAATACCCCATCGTTGAACATGTACTTGATTTTCACCTGACTTACTGTTAACCAAACAACACGTGCATTGTTGAGCTTGTGATGCATTCCCCGAAGCAAAGAATGAACATGAATCCTCGAACGAATACAAAATCCATTGAAAGCCAA